>OX336389.2:182333249-182933249 GCA_946902985.2 Meconema thalassinum
TCTAGGTTGGCAACACCTCACATAAACACATCGCGATCACTCCCCACAGCACGTAGGGGTAGGGGGGAGAAGGGAGGGAAAAACCAGTCGTTAAGATAATCACCGCAGTCGACCGCACAGTGAGTTCTAGTAAACACGAAAACTGCGAGCAGCTGTAGTACGGAAGACAATCAGATAAGTAGTTAGCCTAAAATTTTATAGTTTAACCATAGTTTACAACCATATAATCTCTCTAAAGTACAATCTCCGGATAGCTATCACCATTTAGCATTTCACCTAACATATATACTGGATTTAGCATACACTGACAGTTGCAGTACCAATACTGCAACTAAATAATTGTACATATTGTAAATATTTTCACCTGTATTTCAAACATAGATTTTATAGCCTAAGTGTAATGGATCTGATGATGATCGCTTGACGATCGAAACTGGTCATCCTAGTGTTTTATTAATCTCATGTAATTTATTTCAGGATTAGGGCATAACCCATCTCTTTTGGGTACATTCGTGTTGACCGACTGAAAAGCACTAAACACTTGTTTACTAAGGCAACACTGAAAATATGGCTTCAAACACCACAATGTTCACGGCTAGTCAGGCAAATCGTGAAGCCAAGAAATTCAAATCACTCAGGCTTAAACTCATGAATTTAGACAAGTCAATTTGGTTCAACAAAAAATGTATAGAACTAAACCTCACACCTAAATACGTACCAATTAAAACCGTACCGAACACACCAGCCTCGATCATTTCAACTAAACAAGCCAAAGCGCTTTGTAAAAAAACGAATTAAGATTTGCATACATAAGAAAGCAAAAAATTAACCAACTATTATACGACATTCAATTGCAACTAAGTAATTTCTGGCACGCAGCCCAATGGGACAGCTTCACCGAGCACCTACATGACACCATCAAAATCAGAGCAACGAGGAAGCATGAAACGCTAGAAAATAAATTAAGAAAACTAGGAGAAACACAGAACCATCAATCTAACGAACAACACACGAATAACAATGAATTCAATTTCCACAGCAGAGTAAACAACAGAACGAACGTAACCTTTTCTCTAGGTGAAATGAATATGTTAGACAAAGGTTTGAAATACAACTGCACAGACGCACACACGAACCACAATATAAAACAGTTGATCACAGATATTGAGATAGCCAGTCACAAGCTCCCAGCAGAAGACAGGGAATTAACCAAAAATCTCGCCACCAACGAAGCCAAAAAAATCCTCAAACGAGAGGGCGATAGCAATAACATTCAAAACAACAAACAACTCAAAGAAATAAAGTCGTTGAAACAAAAAATAAAAGAACATGACTTAATCATCACAAAAGCAGATAAGGGAAACACTACAGTAATTTTGAACAAAACAGAATACATTGAAAAAACAGTCGAATTCCTAAACAACAACGAAATCAAGGAATTAACAAAAGACCCCACCAACAAATTCCAAAAACAAATAAAAAGTGCGCTAAAAGAAACAGAATACATACTGACCAAAGCCGAAAAATCAAAACTAATAAACATGAACCTGAAAATACCGTCATTGAGGGGACAACCAAAAATACACAAAAAGGAATGCCCAATGAAACCAATAGTCAATTGTAGGAATGCCCCTAATTACAAAATCAGCAAAGAGTTACTAAAAATCTTAAAATGCCGTCTCTCCAACGACAAAAACAACTCTGTAAAGAACACAACAGAACTAGTAACAGCATTGAACACCCTACAAATGAAACCTAGCTTGAGGCTAGTATCCTTCGACGTAACTAACATGTACACCAATATTCCGATTATTGAAGCAATCAACACTATCGAAAACAACTTAAAATCCAACAATTCGGTAAAAGAAATTGAAGAAATTGTGAGATTACTGAGGGTCGTTCTCAACCAAAACGTGTTTCAATTCGACAATAAAATATACACACAGAGAGAAGGCCTAGCAATGGGATCGCCACTAAGTGGGTTAATCGCTGACATCTTCATCAATGCACTAGAAAATGCGTTCTTAGAAAAGACTTCAACAAAGGGAATAGTAATACGGAAAAGATACGTAGATGATGTAATTTGCATCTACGATACTGAACTAACAAGCGAAGAAACAATTCTCCAATCCATTAATAGCCTTCACCACTCTATCAAATTCACTAAGGAATCCGAAATAGACCGGAAAATAAATTATCTCGATGTAACTATTGAACGTAAAGACAACGACCTTTCATATTCCATATTCCGGAAAGCAACACAAACCTCGCATGCAATCGACAATCAGTCTAATCACCCCAGTACGCACAAACTAGCGGGTTTCAACTCAATGGTGCACAGGGCTTTAAACATACCCATGTCAAAAGACAACTATAATAAGGAAATAAGAACAATTATGCAAATAGCTAAGGAAAACAACTTCTCGCCAAGCAAAATAAACCAAATTATAGCCAAACATAAAAATAAAGATAAAACGATTCCCAAACCGGACAGTAATGAGAAAAAATTTGCGCGTTTCAACTATGTGAATGCGAATACATATAAAATCACTAACCTATTCAAAAAGCAAGGCATAAAGATAGCTTTCACGACGAAAAACACAACCGCTAAGCACCTCCTAAATAGTAATCTAAATAAACGTGACCCGTATTCAAGGTCAGGGGTATATTCTATAACGTGCCAAGACACCGATTGTCAAGCTAATTACATCGGGCAGAGTGGAAGGCGAGTAGACACACGTTATAATGAACATAGGAATGCGATAAGATACGGAACACATTCAGCCGTGTGCGAACATATGTGTGACGCAGGGCACAGCTTTACCAACATAGAGTCGGACCTTAAAATAATCCATCACGAATCGAAAGGCAGAGCTCTTGACATAAAGGAAGCAATCGAGATACACCTAGCCAAACGAAACAATCCCAACAATCTAAATGAACACACGTTCATGGAGAGCTCACCCCTCTTCACGCTACTAAAAAACACACCCTGTCGGAAACAAAACACAATTTAGCGACACAGCCAAGCTAGATAAAAAAAGGGGGGAAATTAGGGGGTTTTTAATAGGTAAATGTTATCTGGATCAGGTGTACGATGTACTTTTCTTCTGCAATAAACCAAGGCCCATATTCGCGGCAGTATTAAAGGTGCCGGGACGTCCTCATAAGACCGTCAACGCTTAGTTCGAATGGGTTATGCTCCACGCGTGGCGAGGGCTAATCCACGGTCTTTAATAGTTGCAGACCCACCTCATTCAATAACATACATCTTATCTAGGTTGGCAACACCTCACATAAACACATCGCGATCACTCCCCACAGCACGTAGGGGTAGGGGGGAGAAGGGAGGGAAAAACCAGTCGTTAAGATAATCACCGCAGTCGACCGCACAGTGAGTTCTAGTAAACACGAAAACTGCGAGCAGCTGTAGTACGGAAGACAATCAGATAAGTAGTTAGCCTAAAATTTTATAGTTTAACCATAGTTTACAACCATATAATCTCTCTAAAGTACAATCTCCGGATAGCTATCACCATTTAGCATTTCACCTAACATATATACTGGATTTAGCATACACTGACAGTTGCAGTACCAATACTGCAACTAAATAATTGTACATATTGTAAATATTTTCACCTGTATTTCAAACATAGATTTTATAGCCTAAGTGTAATGGATCTGATGATGATCGCTTGACGATCGAAACTGGTCATCCTAGTGTTTTAATAATCTCATGTAATTTATTTCAGGATTAGGGCATAACCCATCTCTTTTGGGTACATTCGTGTTGACCGACTGAAAAGCACTAAACACTTGTTTACTAAGGCAACACTGAAAATATGGCTTCAAACACCACAATGTAAATATATGATCAATATGTTTACTAGAAACTTGCAGTGCAATATAAGGATTAAATATTCCCAAGTAATTTTTCAGTATCATTACAACATGGTAGTATTCCTCGAGGATATTCTTGATAAACCTGCCTACAACAACATTTTCGAATTGAAATCCCTGTGACTAGGATTCCACGTAAAGATGGAGATCCAGTGACTCATGATCGCAAGATGAATGCCACGTTCAACTACAAGCAAAGCACACTACGCTTCCTGTCTGCTTTGCCATACTCTGTTTACTATCGTTTACTAAACCGACAGCAGTGGCTACGCTGGCTAAAGCGCAGCGTTAGGTCATGGGGCCAAGATCTCTGCTGACTCGGAAGACGCGTGGGTTCGAGCCCCACCGTTGGCCGTCCTTGAAATGGTTTTCCGTGGTTTCCCCAGTTTCAACACCAGGCAAATGCTGGGACGGTCCCTTCTGATAGGCCACGGCCGCTTCATTCCACATCTTTGCCCTTACTCATTCATCTTCATCCATTCTTCCATCTCTCATCCCGACGCGCAGGTCGCCCACGGGCGTCGACTAGAAAGACCTGCACTCGACCACTCAGGAGGCCACACGACAAAAAAAAATCGTTTACTAGACTTATTAAGGCATTCCTTGGTTTTCAAAAAAAAGGAGAAAGCACGGATAAACATTTACAGTACAAGAAGGTATACGGCAATTCAACATACGAAGCAATCTGGCCCCTAATGTGAGGGAAAATGTGTCAAAGGAAGTAGTGGCCCCTCAGGTCCATGCCTTTTATCTCACTTGTACTCAAACCTATGAAAAGCGGGAACATCAGGTTTGCGACAAGATTCCTAGACACATGGAATTCAAAAGTTGTCAAACGTGTTCACGATAAAAATGTAGAGCGCAACATTCCCAGCCTCACAAAAAGCAAGTTACGTAAGCTGATTACAGTTCCAAAGCGCGACACGGAGCTGCAGTGGTGGACACAATATTTTAATTACGATGGACAAGTCAGGGAAACGGCTAAGCTATGTGTGAACTTTAGCAATAATGACTTTTTCAAAGACATATTGTGTGTGAATATTGTTCTAGACATGCATTCGACGTATATTATTAATAATAACAATATTCACTTGTATTCTTGCAAATCTCTTTACAATTTCCATTATAGATGCGCGGGATGGTGGAATCTCCATTTTAAAGGATATCAAGTGGGACCTTCACCGTTTAAATATGAAATTAGAGCTTCCACCGGTACGCTTTCATGGATTAATAATACTTGAAGCATTACATCACATCGTAACTGAATGATGGTGCTCTTGATAGGAAATTAATATTAGAAAAGTAATGGATATACCAATACACCACACAGAATTATTTCTGGGTAGCATCTGTTGACATCGAATAAAGATTTAGGTATTAGGAAGACATTTTTGAAAACCTTTGTCTGGAGTGTCGCACTCTATGGAAGTGAAATTTGGACTATTGGTGCAGCAGAAAAGAGGAGAATTGAAGCGTTTGAAATGTGGTGTTACAGGAGAATGATGAAGATCAGATGGGTAGATAAGGTTACAAACGAAGAGGTATTAAGACGAGTGGTAGAGGAGAGATGTTTTTGGCGAATGCTAATGAAGAGAAGAGATAGGTTGGTAAGACACGTACTAAGACACCCAGGAATACCAAGCTTAGTTATGGAAGGAAGGGTCGAGGACAAGAACTGTAGGGGTAGAATATGTTAAACAGATTGCCTCGGATGTAGGGTGCGGTACCTATGCAGAGATGAAACGATTAGCTCAGGACAGGGAGGCATGGAGGGCTGCATCAAACCAGTTAATAGACTGAAGACTCAAACAACAACAACAGCATTATGATGATGAGTCACTTGGAACGTGATCATCAGATAGTTATTTAGTCAAAACGTCTCTACTTTATAATACTTAGAATATTACCTGAATGCGTACCGTCGTTCTACAGTTTCTGACAAGGGGGAAGTATTTCGGTTTCTGAATTACAGCAATAAAATATAGATGTGTTCATTTAGAGAGAGCGAAACGTGAAATCACCGTGCTACATGGCATGTGGTCCGGCCTGCTACGGTAAACTGCCAGTTTATTGCTGGTACAGACGGAAGAGCAAATGCATGTCTCCAATTCGGTAACAAAGGACGTTTAGGTATGGAAGTTCATGAATTAGGGGTCTACTTCAGTATTGAAAATAGCAGAATATTGTAGTTCTCAAGTAGGGCGATGGCGATTTCCCCGCTGCTAGGATATTATATTGATATTACCTCTGCAACCTGCATCAAACCTATGGATTTCATATTTTAAGCCAGGCACATTTTCAAAGAAAAAGCCCTGAAAATGTGATATCATTCACTGAACCATTCTGTACCTCTTTCACTATTGTGAACACCATACATAGACTACTAATTCAGCTTCAGATCGGTCAAAAATGTCAAACTATCCTACGTGATACGAATACCTTTAGGGGAAATTATATACTTTTGGAGGCGGTAAATTCTTATAAAAGTGTCAAATAGAGAACCAATATACCAAAATGATTTCCTATATACCAAAGTCTTCACCGTTCAGCTCCAGGATCCGGCGTTGATTTTAATACTTTACAACCCTTCGTTACTGACAATCACTGGAAATTGAAGATGAGATTTGTCATTCAGGCATTATTATGAAATGAATCTATGGAGAAACATCCCCTGTTTATTAAAACGATTATTATACACGAATTGCATTGATAAGCTCGCTGCATCTACCGACGTTGCCATGTTGCCACACTGGGTATCCACGATTTCTTTCATTGTGATTTGGTTGAAATTATTCCCTATGCTAAAACTAAAAGCTGTAAGGTATTATTTGTTCATCACTATCGCTGTCTATTCCAAAATGGCTTTCGCTGGATAATTCGGCCACTCTGATGACTGCTGCATATAACGCATTTTTCCAACTGATAAACGTCAACCTTGTCTCCTCCAGATAGATCATGGGAAGGAATTTTTTTCACAAGGAGTCTTCCACCTATCTGCACAAACTTGGTGATCATTATTCCTCGTATAGAAATCTGAAAACGCTTCAAGCTGACTTTGACAACATACAAGTGGCGCAAATTTACAGCCAGGGAATCAAAAGTATCGTGTTAGAACCAAATATAGAAAAGTCGGAATGAAACCGCGCCTTTTAACAAAGAGAACAGGCAACGGTTGTACCTCATTCATCACGCCGTCAAAACAACCCATCCACGATGCAGTCCATATATAATAAGTTATTTTGTGCGCATCAATAAATAAAAGTATATCTTCGCTGGAGTATACAATCCAAACTGGTGCATGGAGATCATTCGCATTCATAAAGTGAAATTCACCATATCGGTCACCTATTTACTCCATAACCTCAGCAACCAGCCAATCGAGAGTGGGTTCTACATTGAAGAGCTTCAAACGATGCACTATCGTAGGCACCACTTTGTAGGGAAATTTGGACAAAAGTGTGGCAATAAACTGTTTGTAAAATGATTAGTTTTAATACTATATGTAATTCTTGGATAAATGAACTTGATATAATTTAAGCTATCTTGTTTCTTAATTTATTTTTAATTCTTCCTCTTCACCTTCCCCTTTGGGTTAGACTGAGCAGTCTAAGGCATTCGACTTCAGTTTGAACCTTCTACATGGGAAGAGGAGATCCAAATCTCTTAAATGGCACTACTGAAAATGAAAATCCACAGCCTGCTTCCAGTCTCCTACCGGGTCAGGAATGGAATGAATGAAGCCCCCATCTAGCGGCGAGGATATGGACTGTGCCGGCTGCCGAGGCCTGACGCACTCCTCTGGGGCAATGATTAAATGAATGACAGATGAAATGAAATGATAGTGGAGAGTGTTGCTGGAATGAAATTTTGACAGGGAAAACCGGAGTACCCGGAGAAAAACCTGTCTGCCTCCGTTTTGTCCAGCACAGATCTCACATGGAGTGACCGGGATTTGAACCACAGACCCAGCGGTGAGAGGCCAGCGTGCTGCCGCCTAAGCCACGCAGGCTCAAAATGGCACTACTATCATCGCAAAAAAGCCAAGAAACACTGCCTCACCATGCTGCCATCTCCCAGAGTGTCTTCAAAGTCATGGTATTTTGCGTTTCAACCGGTAGGTAGAGCTCCCCGCTCCTCTCTCTAACATAGGCTAATTCTGCACGGGTAGCCTCCAGATCAGTTCCTAAATGTGGCATCCTCTGTGCCCTACCAACCAAGCCTCTCCTAAAGCGGCCAATAGACGGTCAATATTATTGTACAATATATATTGCAATATTGCACAATATTTTGACAGTTACCCGTAGACGTTCAATAATATTGAGCAATAATTTTGTGTGCGCAATAACTTGAATCGTGTGAAGGCAACATTGAAGGTTGTGCAATATTTTGCGCAAACACGAGCATAGACGTACAACCTCAATGGCAGTATATTGTGCAACCTCCACATAACGGTAAAATCAGTCCATCGTGCTGATGGAAGCAGTAGGTGTTTCTTGACCTGCAAGGAACTTCATTTCCTCGGAATACCATAGCATAAGTTCAACATACTCCACACCGGCACCACTTCTCTCAGCATCGCGAATACGTTTCAATTCTTTGTGGATGTTGGTACGCAAAGATTTTTCTTTTTTTTTACCAGATGTTGTTTGTCCGCGTCTGGGTATTGTTCGCGGTATTTTTCTAAGAGTACATCATACTGCTCCCCCGTTTTGGCACGACTACTGTAATCCTTGCACTTCACATCCCAAAGAGCCGGAAGGCTCTTGTCACCCGTGACGACCCAAACTCGACCACTTATGGAAACCAACTGGCGGGACATTGCGCAATGCTGCCAACAGACGGCACAATATTTTCCCGTTTGCACAATATATTTTCAGCTTTTTGAAAATCACGCAATATATTGCGCAACCTTTCAATATCGTCTACACACGGTCAATTATATTGCACAGCCCGAAATATTCCGCAATAATATTGACCGTCTATGGGTCGGAAGCAGGGCTATCACCAGTATGCCATGTCGCTAAGGCTTGGTATGATGCCCAACAACCGAAACATCTTGACTGAAATGACTGCCACTCGTGGTACAATTCCTCTCCTCCTATTCACCTACCTCACCCCTCTCTCCCAAACTTCCCCGTTTATTTGTTCAGGTTTGTCTCCCAATTGGTTATGAAATTTGATGTCACATTTTCGCTGCCGTCATATCCTCACCTGGAGTAAATCCTAGTTTGCGGCCTGGCAGCAAAGTCAAGGGGGTGGGGCTCGAGACCATTCTTGGAATACGTATTGGACCCAGAGGTCTCCTTGCTATGCTACTATCGTAAATCCATGCCTATTTCCGAAATTGATTTGGCATTATTACAAGACATGGCATCAGAGCATTTTATAACATGGCACTGGAGTATCGGTCACAACAGAGTCCAGCTGGATTGCAGGTACTATGTGAACGAACTTCGTACGTGGTTGGCGGTAGCCATGCTAACACCATTTATACGCCACAAAGCGCTATGGATACATACCAGAGCATTCGCCAATCCCCTTTCCAATGCAACACTGTCCTCCAGTTGACCCATCTTGAATAATATCCTCCAACCCTTGTTATTAATCTTTCTACTGATAGATACAGCTCCCATCTCGTCTCTCCAACATTATTCATTTTCTTTGTTCTCTCCTATATATGCTACATGATGATGATGATAATTGTTGTTTTAAGGGGCCTAACATCTAGGTTATCGGCCCTATATATGCTACAGTAGCTCAGCAGGGATCCCACCATTACGTCGGCAGTTGGCACCTTCCAATTTGTATGTAGATCTGCCAATGGGCATAACATGTTTGTGTACCCAAGTCGCATACTCTAGTGGAAGCGAGGAGATAATAGCAAGTTGATATTTCATTAATTGGTTGATTGTTTGTGAGTTCAGGGGAAGGAACAGCGAGGTATCTGCCCCTACATAATAGCAAAATGCCACGAGTTATTGACACATAATCAAATTATTTAAACATTTGCTTTTTGCGGTTCCTGCACTATGTATCTATAAGGTGCGTTCAAAAAGTAACGAGCCGGAGGCTGGAATGCGCAAACCGGTGACTCCATCGGCTAATCTTGGCGTGTGTAACGAGGTGTGGTTCCGACCAGAGCGTGGAAGGTCACAGCCCGTCGCTAGAGGGCATGCGTGCACGTCACGTGACGATACAAAGCGAGCAGCAGCATGCATCAATCGTCCAACGCTGCCAGTCGCATTGCAAACAGTGACATGGAGGCGTCAACCGAAGAGCAGAGAGGTGTTGTTCGGTTTCTGACAGCGGAAGGAGTAGGGGGAACGGACATTCATCGCCGAATGTCACAACTGTACGGCGAACACTGCATGTCCCTTGCAAGGGTCAAGGCGTGGCACAAGCGCTTCAGGGAAGGACGGGTGTCGTTAGCTGATTATGCACGGTCTGGTGCACCCCCCTGCATTACCGATGACAACATCCAGCTGGTTGATGGACTCATTACCCAGGACCGCAGAGTGACAGTGAACGCCATAGCCGCCGTGGTCGCTCCACGACAATGCACGATCTCATACGGCCAACACAGTCGCGGTACTCCTGCAGAAATTCAAATGGGAGGTTCTCGGCCACCCTTCATACAGTCCAGTCCTCTCTCCCTGTGATTACGCCATGTTTGGTCCCCTGAAAAGGGCTCTGCGGGGCCAACGATTCACCTCGGACGCTGACGTCCAGTTGTACGTGCGGAACTGGTTCACATCGCAGCCCAGGGAATTTTATGAGACAGCCATTCACCTCCTCGTGTCACATTGGGACAAGTGCCTCAACAGCCAGGGCCAATACTTCTAACATACAGGTACTGGTTTCTGTAATTATGCCTCCAGCTCGTTACTTTTTGAGCGCACCTTATACATTATCGAATGTAACAACTAGTCCTGCATTATAGATGTTTGAATCAAAGTGAAGCTGGTTTTTTACCGTAGTAAATCATGGAATAGTCTGGACCGTACATTTCAAAGAAATCCATTGTTATTTTATAATCGGAGGAATTGCACTGAAGTACGGTTATAATTAATCACCAAACTTAGGGTAGAACGTTTCTCTTACATGTCGATGCCATAAATTAATCTTGCTTGTAATATGCACCCTTCAATCTTCCCGGAACATTTCTCTGTTACGCATTCATTTTATATTCAGACTGTTATGATATTGTAGTGCATTACATAACAACGGCACTGGAAAACAGAGCTTGTTCATTACTACGCAGAGAGTTTTAAAAACAACCTTTCAATATTATTTGATGAATAAAACATGTATAAAAGAGAAAATCTAGGAATATATTCACGAGAGATTACGATGGAATATGTGATGTTTTATTAACACACTGAATAAATCAAGATATATTTCCATTCATGTAATACTCGTGAAAACGAAAGGGAAGGTAAACAACTTTCAAGGGAACTGTACATTCTTTTTCACAGAAAACACGAGCATAAACTCTGATATTATACATTTGCTCTGATTCCGAAGAATTAAATAATCTGTTCTGCCTCCACTTTCTTGATATTTTGAGCATAATTGCTGCAAGGCAGAGAAACAGAGGAACTGCAGCCCGATGATATATTTCTGTAAAATAAAGTCCTGCATGTAATAAACTTTTCATTCTTTATTTGAGTAGGCAGAGGCTTTAAGCGAGCATAATTTGCGAACAGGAAAATAATAGTATGCTATTTTAATGTATCTCTTGACTTCAGCTATTAACTAGTATTGGCAGTGTTTTTTCAAATAGTCTTATTAAAAACAAATATGC
Source organism: Meconema thalassinum (assembly GCA_946902985.2). Classification (NCBI taxonomy): domain Eukaryota; kingdom Metazoa; phylum Arthropoda; class Insecta; order Orthoptera; family Tettigoniidae; genus Meconema; species Meconema thalassinum. The sequence goes on from OX336389.2 coordinate 182,344,954, forward strand.
TAACGAACCTGTGGAATACCTCAAAGAATACCTCATATCATCGACACAGCCTCAACAATATACAGTGAGATCTTTTATTATGTTTTTAAATAAATTGATAAATAATTAAATTATTAATTAAAGTGTTGCATGAGTGCCTTATATCCTCTCATCGATGAATTTCAGTTAAGCCGAGATTAAACTGGACTCCCGGAAATTCATGTATTCGTTATCACATTGACAAGTGGACGCAAATTGATGTAGATGTTAGATTACACCTCAACTAAGCAGCAGAAAGACGTGATGCTATTTTTAACCGAAATTACGACCGCTTTTGACAGTGCATTTCGTTTTACGTACGGTACCTTAACAGATAACAAGTATTTACGATAAGGACTAACATACCCTTTTTAGCCTATTTTCATTTTATGAAAAAATAGACTCATGAGATCACCTTTTTTCCATGTGTGTGTGTGTGTGTGTGTGTGTGCATGTGTGTGTGTGTGCGTATGTGTGAATGTCTGTGTGTGTGTGTGTCCCCTCTTAATAACGTTTAAACGGCAGGGACGATTTCAATGAAACTCGGTAAGCTCATAGCACCATATTGGTCGACCCCGACCGTGGCCTTCAAATTTTATTACGTCTCACAATTTTAACGTGGCGGCTGTGCGAAATATTTAACCAGCATCCAATATCTCCGAAACTATTACTGATATCACCCTAACATTTTGTACGGTGATAAAGAACACTATTGCAAGTTCAGCCATGAGACTTTCAAAAAACTCGTAACTACAAAACCAACATGGCGGCCAGGCAAAATTGAGACTTTTAAATAGACTTTTCACGCGATTTAACCATCCATTCGCAATGAAACTTGGTACAGCAAACTTTTATACTTATTGACATGCACTGACATCTAATTTAGTTCAATTGTTTACACAACCTCAAGATGGGGCTGTGCAAAATATTTTACCGGCATTCTATAACTCCGAAACTATTTCTGATATCACCCTAAAATATTGTACGGTGATACAGGGCACTACTACATGTTTATATTTGAGTCGTCCAGTTACAAAACTCGTTTTATCCACTTGTCAATAAGAATCATTTTCATGAGAAACGTTTCTCTAGACTTTGCCTCACATATCTTTTGTGTTTGTTGTTTACTACTTTTTCTTTTTGCTTTGTGTTTTTGGTTTTTGGTTTTGTGTTTGCTTTGTGCTTTTGCTTATGAATTTTACATTTTGCTTTTCTTTCTTGGTTTTGGTTTTGTGTTTGTTTTCTGCTTTTGCTTTTTTTGAATTTTGCTTTTTGCTTTCTGTTTCTTGTTTTTTGTTTTCTGCTTTTGCTTTTTTGAATTTTGCTTCCTGCTTTCTCTTTATTGTATTTGTTTTCTGTTTTTGCTTTTGTTTTTGAATGTTGCTTTTTATTTCGTGTTTTTTGTTTTTGTTTTGTGTTTCTTTTCTGGAAAGTCAAAATAAAAAAAATAAAAAAATAAACAAAATAAAATCAAAATGAAACAAAACAAAATAAGATTTAAAAAATAAAAAAAATAAATAAAATAAAACAAAACGAAAAACAAAACAAAAAATTAATCAAAACCATTTAAAACCAAATAAAACGAAATAAAATAAAATAAAATAAAATAAAATAAATAATTTTACGACATGATCTTTATTCACAAGTGGATTAAACGAGTTTTGCAACTGGGCAACTCATTTGTGAGTTTCAAAATCCTGTAGAATACTGAACGAACATGGCGGCCAAGCGAAGTTGAAACATTTTAATAGACTTTCCTCGCGATTTAACCATCTGAGCGGAGTGAAATATGATACATTAAATGTTTATACATTATGTAATGCACTGCTATCTAATTTAGTTCAATTGTTTACATAACCTCAAAATGGCGGCTGTGCGAAATTTTAAAAATGTTTTTATTTCTTGTGTCGTAATCGTGCGATGGAAATGAGAGTTTGAATAATGAACCTACGCAATAATTTTCCTTTAATGGTACTCAATGGTTCTCAATATCTACGAATCTTTTACAGTAATCAAACTGAAATTACATAAGTTCACCTATAGGACTTTCAATAACTTGCTGAGCACTAATCCAACAGGGTGGGGACGCGAAGTATACATATTTATATGGACGTTTCTCGCGATTTAACCATCCGAGTGCAGTGAAACACGGTACGGTAAATGCTTAGGCTATACAAATGTTAATCCACTGGCATATAATTTATTTCTACAGTTTTCATAACCAGAAGATGGCAGCTGTGCGAAATTTAAAAATCTCGTTTTTACTTCTCGTGTACTAATCATGCGATTGAAGTTTGAATAGGCCTACTACACCTACACATTAATCTTCATGTAATAGTACATAACTCTCAGACCTACATATAAAAATCCAACATGGCGACCATCCGAAATATTAGGCGGTTCTCAATATCTACGAATCTATTACAATCAAACCGAAATTTTGTATGTTGATAGAGGCAAATAACATAAGTAGGATATATGAAAATAAGCTTTAGTTTTTCAAGGAACTACTTGTTTCATATATTCTACTGGTCTATCACAGTACAGAACTATCCTGCTAATCAAATACAATTTACATGTGATGTACTATAAATCGTTTGGTATATTACATATACCCTGTGATAAAATAAAGCATAACATTTTATACACGTTACTCAATACCCAAGGCCATGACCAACCTACCGCACGCAAACTGCGGTTGAGGATAGCCTCTTCAGAGGCACAGACCTGCCTTCGGGCAGAATATCAATAATAAAAATGGAACTCAATACCCAAATCCAAATAGTGTGTGTATTTGTAATGCAGGTGAGGGTTGGGAGAGAATTGGCCGTGGCCTTAAGTTAGGAACCATTCCAGCATTATCCTGGAGTAGAAGTGAACAAGGGAAATCACTACGCCAGGGAATGAACTTTCTAAGAAGCACCAGTGTACTGAAATAATTGTGAGAAATATTTCATACAAATATACAGAAAGTGGTAATGAGATAATTTATCTAACTTCAGCCTCACGGCTTAAAATCAGTGTTACTTATTTGAAACAGTCAATGTCATGACTGGGCCTGATTTGAAACACAGTTATTCGAGATTAGGTTCAGTATAAAACTCAGGGTTAATGTACTTGATCTCGAAAACATAAGAGCTGATAATACTGATTTACACAAGTATGTTGACAAAAATGGCAATTGGTGTTTCGTTATCTTTTGGGAATCTTCAGGCTACAAGTTATGTGCACTTAACCAAAACTGTAACTGGTTCATTGAAGGAAAATAGATCTTCAAGCCTGAATCACAAGCTTTTGCAAGTTATTCTTTATGTGAGGAGCATGAATCACTTTCTGTCACCAATGAAATGATCTTTCGTTTAATTGCAATACAGTAATTTTAACGTCAGTGTATTAAGATGCTCTTTTTCACTTTCACAATTGCCGTACGATTCGAGAAAACCTTTTACGAGTAATTTGGCTTTGAGCACCTCTGTCGTCGCAAACCACAGGTTGGGAAGCACTGTCTTACATAATTTTCACCCCACTTCTAAATGTAACCATATGTGGTCAGATGAATATGCTCATTTCTTCACACTATGTATTAAATGCTTACTACTCCCACAGCCACTTAGACACACATTTAGAGGCAAGACGCTATATAGGTAATGCCATGGTATGAAACAGCTCTGGTGGCACAAGTCCAAATCATCTTGTAAAGTACATCCATCTTTATTTTGTTCAGCTGAGTTTTTTTTGTCAAACTTGGCGTGTATAGAAAAGAAATGCTTTAATCCTTCCTTTTTTGGTGGAGTGAACACGTAATCGAAACGAATGAGCAGGAGAAGAAGTGAAGGAGAAAATAAAAAAACAAGTGGATGAATAATGTTAGTAATGGGTGTATATCTTACTCCTAACTTTCTCTTTTACCGCTTTTTTTCTCAAAACGTGACAGTGTTGTCAGATTTACGCCAAGAAAGTAGGGTAAGTATTGAGTCTCGCACGGGCTAGTGTGGGAACGTGCAGGCAGCGACGGTAAACAAAATCGTAAGTTTGTGTCGCGGTGACGCCACCTTCCCTGGTCCCTTCTCCCCTGGCACCTTTAACAACCACTTTCAAAACTGCTTTACGGTAGAAGAACCTCGCCTACAAGTTGCTTCAGCTTCCTTCTAGGCTTAGAACGGTAGTGATGTTGAGACGTAACTGGATGAACAGATGTTCCACTCTGTAGTCCAGCGTCATGGCATTGCGCAGGTTCCAGTGGACCTTGGCACTGCCATTCACGTAGGATACCACTTGCAATTCACTTAATATATCACTGTAAATTCGCGTAGAATATCAGTTTCGAATCGCTCTGTTTTAGATTATTTATTAGCCTACTTTTCACATTTTGCAAAAATTTGGAAAAGTAGACTAACGAGATCGGGCAAATGTGTGTCTGTCTGTCTGTCTATATGTCTGTCCGTCTGTCCTTCTGTCTGTCTGCCTGTCTGTCTGTCATTCTGTCTGTCTGTCTGTGGGTGTCCCCCCCCCCTATCAACTCCTAAATGGCTGCAGCATTCGAAACAAAATTTGGTAGGAGTAAAGATCTATACCTGAATATCTCACGGCCATATTTGAAAATGATTTCAGTGCTACCAACTGCTGAAAAATCGCAATTGAAATTTGAGCTCCATGTTGGATATCTTGGAAGGTATGAATGGGAGCTATTTCAAAATTGGCACACATATAGATAATAATATTGCAGTTTAATTTCCAGGAGGCCATACATGGCAGTGTTGCCAAAATGATTATACGCCTGCTGATAGGTCCAATTTTTAAATGCATATAACTTCTACACTATTAATTGGAATTCAACGAAATTTCGTATATACTATGTGTGCATAAACAGATATGACTGAGCGTATTGTTAGAAGCCACCAGGGCTGCCAACTGTTAATAAATGCTCAATTTTTTAAATCCAAATACCCATATATCAGAAAGTATGCAAGCCGACAGCTTTAAACTATGCACACGTATAGTACCTGACATTCTATATTAATTTGGAGTAACTAATATAGGCCTACGCCAGTGCTGCCAACATGATTCTAAGCCTGCTGATAGGTCCAATTTTAAAATGCATGTAACTTCTATAATAACTAATGGATTTCATTCAAAATTGACCCAACAATAGATCATATTATTTCAGATTATTTCTGACCAATACATGTATGTCATTGTTGCCAACATGATTTTACGCTTGCTGTTAGATCCAATGTTTAATTGCATGTAACGTCCATGTTATCCATTGGACTTCAACCAAATTTTGTATTCTGCACCTTAAGAGATTGAACTAAGAATATATTCAGTCACCAGGGCTGCCAGCTGTAATGCTCTATTAGGCTACATTATACCAGGTATATTTCGAACTAATTAGACATTTCGATATTACCAACTTAATTTCGTCATATACTGTAGATTAATCATTGGCATGAAACTTAATTTTAAGAAAAGTAGGCTCTTTAGTTCATCACGGAACTTCTTGTTTTTGAGTTGAGGTTTATTCTACACTGGTCAAAACAATTAGGGGATCAGGTGAGATATCATACACAAGGTACATATGGTAACGTCTTTTATTCAGATATCGGTTACAATTGTAATTTGTGTGTGCTACAGTGCAATATTTTGCTGTCTCAACTCTTTACTGGAGGTTTACATGGCGATTACTTAGAGCGAGGCACCATGGGGCTACCATAATAGTGAAAAAGTCATTCTCGTTGCCCTCTAATATGGTGTGTGATCACCTCGGATGGCCAGGACAGTTACACACCTGCGTGCCATGGACAGTATGAGGTTATCAATCAGCTCTTTAGGGATATTTGGCCATTCTTCCATGAGTGCAGTATCCAGCTCGGCAACCGTTGTGGGAGGTGCTGGTCTGGCTGCAATGCGTCTGCTAAGTGCATTCCAGACATGCTAAATCGGGTGTAAATCCGGTGAACAAGATGGCCACTCCATTCGTTCAATGCCCTCGTCGACAAGCATGTTGTCCAACAGTGCAGCTCTGTGGAGTCGTGCGTTATCGTCCACCAGAATGAACCCATCGCCTATGGCACCAGCGTAGGGCACAACAAACGGTCGAAGGATCTCGTCTCGATACCTCTGAGCAGTCAAAGCGCCATTCTGAACGACATAGAGGTCCGTACGTCCGCCAATACTGACTCCATCCCACACCATTCGTCCACCACCATGATATGGTGCTGTTTCCTGCACATAAGCGGGATTGTTCCGAGTTCCACGTTCTCTCCAGATGAGAGAACGACGATTGTCCGCCTGAACACAAAATCTTGACTCATCTGTGAACAGAACTCGGCGCCATTCGTTACGACGCCAATCCTTATGTTCCTCCGCCCAGTTTCTGCGGGATAATCGGTGGCGTGGTTTAATGGGACACACACCATAGGCCTCCGAGCGTAGAGGCCACTTTCCCGAAGGATTTCGGACTGTTTGTGTTGATATTGCGCGTCCTGTTGCCACCTGGAGGGTGCGTCGCAGCTGAGTTGCATTCAGCCTCCTGCCTCGACGGGCTGTTAACCGGAGATAACGGTCATCTCTTGCTGATGTTACCCGTGGACGACCTTGGCCTGGCCTTCTTTTAACGGTTCCTGTTGTCTGAAATCACGTCCAGGTCCTGGAAATTACACTTTGGGACACTCCAATAGCTGCAGCCCCCTTCCTCTGTGTCTGTACCGCTTCCAACCTTCCTATGGCTCTCTATGCCATTCCTTCGGGTAAGTCACGTTGTTGTTGCATTGCACTACCTGCTCACTACACCATCTGAACCCAACTGCTTGTGACATTCGTTTGGTAGAGTAAACACACGTCCACACCCATCCCCTCTGCAGCAACTTTCTGTTATTACCACTATCTCGGTTGCCGTAATGTTGATGTCTCCACTCCTTAGAACCGACAGAAAGACGTCGAACCATTTTAGGTCATTCTGCCGATGGCAATACATCAGAACCTAGATACCTCAACTGATCCCCTAATTGTTTTGACCAGTGTACATATTACTTACACACAATTTGCTGTGAAATTGTAAAGTTTTACTGATTTAATCATTGTTCAAGGATATTCAATCATTCTTGTCAATGGATGAATAATATATTCGCCCTGTATGGCCGTGTACATTATTTAACTTGCATTCCCTTCTGTAGCCAACTGCACTATAACAAGATGAGTAGTTCGATCCTAAGCCACGGGTATCTTTAATCTAAGGTTTGCTCAATATCACTCATATATAGACTTGTGGTTGCGCCATATTTTAAATCCTGAGGCGGCAGTTAAGTTAATTATCTCATAACCACTTTCTGTACATTTGTATTGCCGGTAAATATTTCTCACAATTAATGTATTTCAGTTCACTGGTGTCTATTAGCAGTGATTTCCGTTCTTCACTTCTACTCCAGGCAAATGCCGGGATGGTTCCTAACTTAAGGGCTGAACGATTTCTTCCCAATCCTCACCTGAATTACAAATACACCCACTTTTACAGACACCACAACAACACAGGTTATCACACATGGCTAAATGACCACAATGTCCAAGCCCTTCAAATGAATGAACAACATCATCCACAGAAACTAAACCCACGACAGCCGAACAAGTAGTTGATGAATCATTTGATTGGTGGGCACTCCCCATTAGATATTGTACCGTACTTGACGGTGTTGCCAGGACATGCCAATGAAATGAAAATACCCGTCCGCATCACAGTAGAACAAGATATTTTTATCACGCCGCTATGGGTATTATAAACTGCTATCAGTCTTCTTTTAACTCCTCAACCCCTCATTATCCTGTATTGTGATATACTTCTATTCGTTCATACATTTTGAAAATGAAGTAATATATTGGAGTCTTGACAGTGTTTCTTCCTGATTCAAATTATACACTTACGAAAATGAAAACTGTAATATCATGAAGGGATTGGTCGCTTGTGTTGACTATCAAGGCATGGAACGTCGTCTTGAAGGTAGTAAACTACAACGTCTCAGTCACATTGAATTGTTTATACATGTCTCCCAGAGTAGTTGGTTGCCTGGGATCCACTTCCAGTACAAGGACCATAGTGTAACATAGTTGACTTGTAGCCTGTGCAGTGAACTATTCCCCATCGAACTTGCCTTGACGAAAAAGAAGAGCACGCTCTCATCAATTATGGCAATTTATGAGAGCTTTGATAAATGGTCTGTGTGAGAGTGTTTTTTTCTTCTCTGAATTGTAGCTGCATGCGTTAGTCGACAGGCATCTACGATACATCGGTTATGACAACAATGGTCAAATCAAAGTACGCGCTTTTGTAGACCATGTACGGGTTGAACTAAATTGACAACTGTGACGATGGATCGCCGCATCATTGAGATTGCCCGGATGGACCCACGCGTGACAGTAGTGCAAATTCGATCAACAATAGCACCCTTCGTTATTCAACATACAGTTGTGAATCATGTGCGTGCAGGTGGCTAAAGAGCCCGTGTTCCTGCAGAAGGTTTCCCAACATCGATGTGGAAACCTGGCGTGATGTTGAGAGAGATCGACGTGGATCGACGAATGATGAAGTAACGTCTTCAGTAATGAATTGCGCATCTGTCTTACCCGCAGTGATCACCACAGTTGTATGCGGCTACATACTGGGGAGAGAGGCTGCTCATACCTTATTGTCGAGAGGTACACAGGACCAATACAAGGCATTGTGGTCCAAGGAGCTATTAGCATTAATGTGAAATCACAATTAGTGATTTTAAGGGAAATATGACTGCTCGTCAGTTCGTTGATTGGGCATTCAAACTAAATGTGTTTTAGCAGGAACAATGCCCGCATTCAAACCGGACACATCTGCAGAGAAGCTTTCCATGTCACAACCTTTCAATGGCTCGCCAAATTCCGTGTCTCCGCCCTGTTGAGTATGTGTGGGACACGGTGAGTCAACAACTGGCCAACCTTCCTCTCACCCACAACTCTGGAACACTGGGCCGTGAAGTTCTGCAAGCATAGGTCACAATTTATCAGGAAGTGATCGAGAGCCTTATTAACTCCATGCCTACAGGAATTAAGCACTGTATTGCAGTTCGTATTGGGCACATCCTGAATTGACTGTTGTCCATATTTGAGGTCAGAGGGACCTTCAAGTGTTAACACCGTACCACAGCCAAACACTGTCTTGCATCTTCAATTGCAGCAAAGCAGCACCATTCTCGCATGATGGTGCAATTTCCAATTCCATGAGTGAATTTGGAATAAGCATTTAAACTCCGGTCCCAAACGTCCTATGGTTGATTATTAGCTATTCGAAGAAATTAAATTCTTTCCTGAGGATTGGAACGGGGTACATTCAGCCCGTGTCCTCCCACGAGTTCCGATTCCCATGAGTTCCGATTCCCACCAGTTCCAAATTCTTTAGTGGATTAGTTATCTGCCAGTCACACTACCTGACCGAGTTCAAGCTTAGATTTTTACAGCAAAATTGTATTAATTTGTTTATTACTGAAACAAATAGGGTCCATTGTTAGCGCCAGCCAGGAGTGCATGCCCTCTTTAATAAATTGTCTCCTCCAACAGAGGAGGAGGAGGAGGAGGAGGAGGGAGGAGGGGGGGGGGGGGGCGTACGCCATGGACCAGTAGCTCCCATAAGCAGCTTTCACCATGTCAGAATCTGTATCAGCATGTGCCTTCGTCGAAATAATCAGTTTTGAGTTATATTTACAAAGTTCTTAAAATAGTATCAGCATGTCGCTTCGTCTTTGGCCTGATTTTTATCTTATGTACAAGTCACTTAGTAATCAGCACGTAGCTTCGTCAAATTGATCTATTAACTGAATGATTCTTCTCTTTATACTCTAATCAATTACAGCAAAAGAAACATTTCTTAAAAATACTGTTAAATCACCGGTCTCTTCAAACTGTTGAGTTGCTCTTTGGGTTCTGTCATCCATTGCAACATATTTTCTTTTCCTTTTCGTGGCTTGCAAATTCAACTCTGCCCGCTTAATTTTTCCGTCTGAATTTTGAGCCTCCTTATTCAAACACAACACCAAGTCTCTTACACGAGGATGTGGTTTTCCGCATTTCAAATTCGGCTTATGGTTCCAACCTTCTACAGAGTTATCCGTTCTATGCCTCTTCCCATGGCAATTCCACATTTCAATCGGAATATGCACGTTTTCAAGCCATTGCTCGACAAAGTAATCAAAACACTCGATTAACTTTTCATTGTCCATTGCCATTAACGCTTCTAGATCGCGTCGTACTATTATTAGCCGGTCAAACCTCAGAACTGACAGCTGGGTTTTCCAGAGATATTCGGAACTAGTGAGACTCATTAGCTTATTTACTCAGGCGTGAATGCGCGTTCGGAACTCATGGGACGTTTTTCCTTGGAAATTTGTTTTCGGAACTCATGGGAATGGAACTCGTGGGACAACCATTCAGCCAAGTGGTAACTGGAGAGCGGGGTTCAATTCCCCCCAGCCAAACTGGAAGTTGCTATCCGTAGATTCTCTCTTTCTACTTCAGGCAACTGCCGTTATGATTCCAAAAATAAAGCTACGATCGCCTTCTTATCAGCCCTAGCCTCAGTTGCAGATACTCAAACTACGATAGACACCATGATAACAGGTGATCGGACAATATCTAAAAATACACAGGTCTGATGAATTCATTGTGCGAACCACTAAATTGGACTACTAGCCTACAACAGCAGCAAACCTTTAAATCCCTTTTAAAACCAATTATGTTGCGAAGTTATTTTCTTCTGAAATACCAGTGTTTGAGCAAGAAAAACAAGCTTCTAGGTCCCATTTGTGTGAGTTACGAGAGTGCAAATCCAATATAAAGTCAAGAAGTTAATTAAGCAAGCATTAATTATTCAGTAAATACACAAATGTATTGACTGATTAGCGTGCTGTAAAATATAATTAAAAATTGAGATCGTGGGAGAGATTATATGCCTGTTGACTTGTAAGGCAAATAACTCGAGTGATTTAACATACACCGCAGCACTCGTGCGGTATATCGGCAGAGCTTCCATTGACTTTAACTATGAGATTGTGAAGAATGAAACTGCCTATTTTCACATTTTATAATGGCCCTTTCTATCTCAGTTAAATCAAGTATCCATCTCTGGACAATCACTTATCAATCCTATAGTTTGGTATAAGATTGGTTATAAAAAATACGAGGCGCATCAAGAAAGAAAGTTTTCCTTTTTTTGTTTTTGTTTTGTTTTCTAAAGAACATAGTTGTATGCAAAACGTTATTGGCAACAGGTATAGCAATGTGTCAGCTATTTTGCGACATAGACACCAAACTAATTGACTCACTTGGCATAGCGAGGTATCAACTTTTGTGTCCTGTGTCATGGAGTCTGCGCTTGTGAATGGAACCAGCGTATGGCAGTCGTCTTCAGCTCTTCGTCAGTGTGATAATGGTGACCGGAGGCCAGGAACTTCTTGAGGTGCAAGGGAATGTGGAAATCACTGGGGGCAGGATCTAGTTAGCAACTGTTCAGCAGAACTTTGGCAGGGAGCTGTTTGATTCTACACCGTGCAATTGGTAGAGATCCGACAATTAGCTTAGTCCTAATACCATTTAGGCTTTGAACACTCGGGTGACATACACAGACACACGGAGATTTGGCAGGTGTGGATCACATAAGTTTTTAATTTTTCGCAAAATTCGAAAGTAGGCTTCAAGCCGTGCGTTACAAGGACCACTCTAACTAAAATGCAGTTTCTTTACACATCAGGTAACTGTAACACTAACTTCGTTACTATGTTTGATGAGTGACAGTAGCTGTAACTTAGGTAGATTTTAAAAAAGTCCAGAGGCTGCTAAAAAACTATCAGTTAGGCTTGATTTCTTCACAGATTGTCTGGATTCAATTTCTGTTTCCACAATGGAGGGGGATTCATTCCTAGCCTATTCAGACCCAGGGTTCAGAGATGCTCACCTTTACTTTGCACATTTTTATCAGCAGAAGATGGTAGTATGAGAATTCTCACCTATATATCTACCCCTGAACATTCCCATTTAAACAGGGTTGTAGATGACACGTGAGTAGAGAGGCAGGACGGGTTCTAAATCTCCCATTCTTTTAACCCGACTATACCTCGTGGCTCGACTTTTATTGATATATCTCGAAATAATAATCGGTGGGGGTTTTGTGAGGATTTAAATTAAAGGGCGTACTGCCCGCTTTGCCGTGGATTATTTATTTTTCAAAATTTTGCCAAAGTGCCTAACTACTCATTTTCAAATTTTGGTTTTTAAGGACCTTTTTATTTATTTTTAACGTTTTAATTTATTATTTATGTATTTTTTTTTTAGATTTTGCCAAATATTAACAAACTACTAGGTCATCAACCCAAGATTTCTCAATCCAATAATCGTAGAAACTTGAGCAAGGCTTAAATTAATCCGTGAAATATTTTATTTTTATTTTAAGACCTTTTATTTTAGTTTTGGCTAAAGGGCCAAACTACCAGTTCATCGACCCAAGATTTCTCGAACCAATAGCCGTAGAAACTTAAGCAAGGATTTGAATGAATGCATGTAATATTTTCTATTTTTATAACCTTTTATTTTTAGATTTTGCCAAAGGACTTAATTACTAGGTCATGGACCTGAGATATCTCGAACCGATAACTGTAGTGACTTGAGCAAGGAATTAAATTATTCCATGTAATAATTTGTTTTGTTTTTTGGTTTTGCTAAGAGACCAAACTACAAGATCATCGACACGAGATTTTCCAAATTAATAATCGATCAAAGTTGTGCAACGGTTTACACGAAAGGTTGTAACAACACTGTTACCTAGAGGAAGTCATTGTTTTAAATTTTGATAAAGGGCCTAGTTAAAAATTTCATGTTTGAGTTTTTCCTTAAATATGTATTTAATGGTAAACGTTCTTAAGGTTAAGGGAGCGTTATTACAAGGTCATGAAACATGACAACTGGCTCTACCACAACAGGATAGCTAGAGAGAGCGATTTAAGATGGACGCTGTTGGTATATTATTATTATTATTATTTGTTATTATTTTATTATTATTATTATTTACGCAAAGAAGGTGAAGGTCAGGATGGTCGAGAGGAGTATTGTTAGTCGGTTAACATAAGGTATTATTATTTATGTTAAGCACACAAGAGGTAGGGATGTTCAAGTTAGCAGTGATGTATTTTCTTTTTAGTTGCTTAACTAATTTATTATTATTATTATTATTATTATTATTATTATATTCTTTTGGGTCAACTAATGACTACATTATTTCAATTGTTTCCTTTCTGATTTAAAATTAGTTAGGTATTCCTTTACTCAAAAATAGTGTTGTTCTTTTCTCTCATTTGTCCAAGCTTTTTTACTTTACGGCATAGGCCTAAGTTGATAATTCTGATATTTATCCAACAATAGATCAAGATTTACCTAAAATTAACAATATTTCTAAAACATCACCAAATTCTAAAAAATAATTATTTGTAGTTATAGTTATTTAAAATACGTAAAAATTCCTAAATCCTATACCACGTAACCACACTGGACTTTGTTGTAACAAACGGGAGTTACTCTACCTTTAAATACATCGATAAAATATTTTTACCCAAAAGCGGATGGGTGTTACAATGCATGGCTAACACAACAGCGTACCCGAACAGTATATTTTAAAATTGTAGATATATTTTCACAAAAGTCTAATATTGTTTACACTTACCTGAGGCAGGTGTAGTTTCTGTCTTTATTTCGGTTATCCTCTCTTGATTAGCACTTGTTCTCTTGAAAAACTGACTTACAGTTAGTTAGGGTATCCGAGACCTAAGATGTATTTTAATGGGTAATAAATTTCACTCTCAATGGTTAGGCTTACACAGTTACAGTAACCAACACAACTTTTAAAATTTATCTATAGATGTGCTGACAATCGTATATGACAGCGCAAGGTAATTCCCGATATACTCTTATGTATTTGTTACATACTACTCAATGAACAATAAACTATTACTCACTCTATACACATTACACAGAGCTGATAACCATGACATCCCAAAGTTATTACCAAACGGGACTAATGACCGATGTATCCCTATGTTTTAAACGCATATAACTCATGAACAAGATATCCGAACCCAATAATATGAACTATACCCACGTAATTAGCCTATACAGGACTGATTACCACGATATCCCAAATTTACTATCAAATGGGACTAGTAATATTTACATTCCTATGTTTTAACCACATAGGACTCATGACCAAAAAACCCAATCACCATAATATGAATTACGCACTCGCAAATGTACGGAGCTGATTACAACGATATCCCAAGTTTCTTATCAACCGGGACTAATGAGTGATCACCGATATATTTTAATCTCACAACACACTAAAGTTCACTGAACTGAGAACCAAGGTGTCGACATTTTCTTTACAGATTTAAATACATGCTCTTAAATAATGTTAATGTCCCTTAGCCAAGCCCAAAGCAAACTAGATGGGGCACTCTCTCATGCTGAGTGGACGGGAAGTAGCAGTCAGCTGAAATCCAATCCTTGCTTGCTTGCTCCCGATAACATGTCACAAGAAGGCCACTCTAGAGGCCTGGTGCAATCCCCCGACTCATTTGGATTCCTTTGCTCACTTGGACCTGGATTTTCATAGTTTTACAATTTTACTCAACATAACTTAAATCCACGTCCACTTTTCTATCAATTCTATCTTAAATTCTAAACATCGCACATTAGTTTAATATGCCGGTACTTAGCTCTATACTTTCTATTACTTTTACCAGGTATACTGTAGTTGCATAAAATATTTACAACACTCAGCGTGTCTATGCGAGAACCTAATCTTATGATTATCTATGTTCTAGTATAGCTATGAGTGCTTTTTCCAAACCTTACTTTTATTACAAAAATATATACAGACATCATAATAACACAGGTTAACATAAACAAACCCAAAAATAAAGTGATTTAATCCCACACAATTGCGCTGAACTCCTTTCTGTTATATTTACTGTTGACCTCTCTTGGTCAACTCTTGTCCTCTCTCGACCCTGATGGTATTTGGGTACCCGAAACATAGGAAATCTTTGAATTTTTACAGCTAATTAACCAATCGCTAATTACCAAGCCATGCTATATCCTCAGTTGTTAAATATAACTGTTATTTTACTCTAATATTACAGCCACTTTATAACACCGGTTATACGACAAAATTCCATAAAATTAAATTACGCAAATTTTGCTAGATTTGCATAAATGACCCACACATAGGGTTTCACAAGCTCATAGAGATGTAAAGTCCTGTTTAGTCTGTATGTCTCTGTTTGCGAGCAAGTAGCCTCTACGATTTATTTTAGCATATCCTGTGTCTACTCAATTCTGACTACCATACAGTAACATAAAATTAAATACTCAGTAATGTAGAGAAAAGTTTCATTGCAAGACTAACTGGTTTTTTGTTGCTGAATACTATAGATCGCAAATGAGTGAATGCATAGTCCACCTAGACTCACCTAAAATCTTTAAGATGCCCAAAGATACTTTTATTATTTTCTTTCATGTTTATCACCAATGGCAATATGGTTAAGTAGTCAATCTCAAAAGTAACACAATATTTTTTTATTAGATACATTTTTCCAAAGGATATGTAGATTTATTCAAATCCCAGCAAACTCACAGAAATTAGCTATATTTACCCACATTTACATCAAATTAATTTGAATCCACAAGTCTAACACATTTAAGCAGATTCCATAATATCACCCTTAAACGTTGGCTACCTTAGAAAAAACTTTTTGTTGTTTACCACATTTCCTACAGACAAATATCGGAACATAACATTTTAACACACCAGAACCCACTTCTTACAACGCTTAGTTGAGTTGTATTTTCTATTATTTCTTTGGACGAGTTTGCTCTCAGAAAGGGCATTTAACCGTAAAAAGACACTCTCTCACATAAACTTTAAATTCTTTACATCAACAACCTTTCGCTTTAAGATCAATAATTCTGAATGCTTACAATGCTATTACCATTAATACATAAAGCCACATGGGTTATAAACCATCTTACTGTATGCCAAATGTTTAAACTCTATCCATTATACAATATCTAACTACACTTTTACCGGAACGCTGATCAAAGAAATATCTCTAAAATTATTGTATTCTTTTCTGTAGACTTTCCTTGGCCAACTCTTGTTATCTTTCGAACTCGACGATATTAGGTTATCCCAGTTCTAGGGAGTAGTTAATTTTTTCCTTTACACTTACACACTACTTACATACAACATAAAGGTAGACATACCTATTACTATCTAGTATAGAGAGTTTTCTAGCTTTACTAATTTATTGTTTTGCAGAATATTATAGATCGAAATGGAGATAATGCATAGTCCAAGTAGGCTTACTTAAAAGTATAACATACCCCACTATCCTTTTTATTATATTTTTCCATGTTTATCCCCAATTTCCACTTGTTCTTATATCCCACTTAACATGTCTCTTAAATGCTGTATTTGCTTTATCTTTTATGGTGTAACACACTGTAATTAATTGTCGGGTTGGTCGAGCGGTCTGACGCGTTTGACTTAAGTTTGTTGTTGTTGTTGTTGTTGTTGTTTTAAGGGGCCTAACATCTAGGTTATCGACCTGACTTAAGTTTGAATTTTCTGTATAGGAAGCGAAAGCGGATAGAGTGCATTACTATAGTGAGTTGCTAGCCAAAAGACCTCACAGATTTTAGTTTGGAGTGAACAGTAAACACTCTTTCCAAAAGGCTTTGCCTGGGCCCAGGGTAATACACATTACTATTCTTTACTACAAACCCAGTAACCCAACCAGGATTGTGACTAGAGCCAACAGATATCCCAGTCAGTGTTATCTATATATTATTCCAGAAATGGTTGGAGCACCACATTTCATTTCAGTTTGCAGGGATTTGAGTAAATCTACATAATCTTTAGAACAATGTATGTAATTGAAATAAATATAGTGTTAATATTGGGATTGACTAATTAACCAGATTTTCATTGGGGATAAACATGAAGAAATATAGTATCTTTGGGCATGTTAAACATTTTAAGTAAGCCTACTTGGACTAGGCATTCACTCATTTGCGATCTATGGTATTCTGCAACAAATAACCATTTAGTCTAGCAATAAAACTTTTCTCTACATCACTGAGTATTACGGCTTACCCTTCGGTATGGTAGTGAGCGTTGAGTAGGCACAGGGTACGCTAAGAGAAATGGTAGAGACTACTTTCTCGCAAACAGGGACATACAGACTACACAGGACGTAACATCTCTATTACTTGTGAAACCCCATGTGTGGGTAATTTATTCAAATCTAGCAAAATTTGCGTAATTTAATTAATTTTATGGAATTGTGTCATATAACCGGTGTTATTAAGTGGCTGTAATAATAGAGTAAAATAATAGTTAGATTTAACAATTAAGGATATATCATGGCTTGGTCATTAGAAATTGGTTAAGTAGCTGTAAAAATTCAAAGATTCCCTATGTTTCGGATACCCTAATACCGTCAGGGTCGAGAGAAAACAAGAGTTGACAAAGAGAGGTCAACAGTATGTGACTGAAAATAGTTCCGCGCAATTGTGCGGGATTAAATCACTTTAATTTGTTTGGTATATATGCTAACCTGTGTTATTATGGTATCCGTATATATTTTTGTAATAAAAGTAGGGTTTGGAAGAAACCAGCCATAGCTATACTGGAGTAGTGTTAATCATGAGATTAGGTTCTCGCAATTATACATAGATACACTCAGTGTTGTATAGTACATTATGCAACGAGCCAATAATGGCAATAATTAAGACACGAATATGTTTGCGAGTTTTATAATTTCCATACCATTATAGGAAAGTTGCATACGACTGTTTATGTTCGACGATAATTATTATAACTATTTTATGTTCGAACATAAATATTCATAAATATCTGTCGAGATTTCGCCAGTTTTATGTACTGAACAGAGCGCATGGGACGCAGACAATGCCTTGTATTTGACCATGACCTACTCGATTACCCTACTATGACACTAGGCACGCAGTGAAATTTAAATTAGAAGGCCTTGGAACTCAGCGCAGGTGCGATGCTATCCTTATCTAATCGGTCAAACAACTGTTTCTTGAGCTCGGATTGGTGGGAGAAACTGTCTCATAATGAAAAATAGTGTTATAATGAGCCTCATTATAGTACAGTTTTTGACATATAATAGTAAGGCCGGACATAATAGTACATTATGCAACGAGCCTATAATGGCAATAATTAAGACACGAGTATGTTTATAAAAGGAGCGTATGTGAGTTTTATAATTTCCATACTCGTGTCTTAATTACCATTATAGGCGAGTTGCATACGACTGTTTATGTTCGACGATAATTCTTACAACTATTTTATGTTCGAACATAAATATTCATAAATATCTGTCGAGATTTCGCCAGTTTTATGTACTGAACAGAGCGCATGAGACGCAGAGAATGCCTTGTATTTGACCATGACCTCCTCGATACCCCACTATGACACTAGGCCAGGCAGTGAAATTTAAATTAGAAGGCCTTGGAACTCAGCGCAGATGCGATGATATCCTTACCTAATAGGTCAAACAACTGTTTCTTGAGCTCTTATTTTTGGGAGGGACCGTTTCTTAATGAAAACTTGTACTATAATGAGCCTCATTATAGTAGAGTTTTCTGACATAAAATAATTACATTTCGACATCGTCGAACATAATACAGTAGTACATTATGCAACGAGCCTATAATGGCTATAATTAAGACACGAGTATGTTTATAAAACGAGCGTAAGCGAATTTTATAATTTTCATACGAGTGTCTTAATTACCATTATAGGCGAGTTGCATACGACTGTTTATGTTCGACGATAATTATAACTTTATTATATGTTTTAACATAAATATTCATAAATATCTGTCCAGTCACTAGAATTTTGTGATCGGGTGCTGCGCTGGGTAGGATATCTCTGTTCTCCAAGCTCTCTGGCCGACCGACGAATGCGCTCTGTGTGCTTCAATGCCATATGTGCAGATTTTGCGCCAGTATTCAGTAAAACTGTCTCCGAAGTCGTTTGAAAACACCGCGCAGTGTAGAAATTGGTTTTGGGGATATTAAGATACAGTGCTATTTCTTGTCTCATATTAACCAGTTTATTTTCGCGAACATATGGACGGTGCACTTTCGGTAATTTATATAGACATGTTGGATTTTGAGCGCATGCGCGAAGGTGTCCTTATCTAATTGGTCAAACAACTGTCTCTTGAGCTGTGATTGGTGGGAGAAACTTTCATAATGAACAAGAAGTTCCGTGACGAACTAAAGAGCCTACTTTTCATGCCAATGATTATTCTACAGTATATGAACCTATCTAGAATAATGACGAAATTAAGTTGCTAATATCAAAATTTCTAATTAGTTCGAAATACTGTATACCTTGCATAATGTTGCCGGATAGAGCACTACATTTGGCAGACCTGATGACTGAATAGATTCTTAGTTCCACCTCTTAAGGTACAGAATACAAAATTTGGTTGAAGTCCAATGAATAGCATGGACGTTACATGCAGTTAAACATTGGATCTAACAGCGCACGTAAAATCATGTTGGCAACAATGTCATGCATGTATTGGTCAGAAATAATCTTAAATAATATGATATATTGTTGTGCCAATTTTGAATGAAATCCATTAGATAGTGTAGAAGTTACATACATTTTAAAATTGGACCTATCAGCACGCTTAGAATCATGTTGGCAGCTCTGACGTATATTAGTTACTCCAAATTCATCTAGAATGCCAGGTACTATACGTGTGCAAAGTTTAGAGCTAATGGCTTGCATACTTTCTGATACTGTATATTGATATTAGGGTAACAAAAATAGGGACAGCACATATTAACAGTTGGCAGCCCTGGTTGCTCTTAAGAATACGCATAGTCATATCTGTTATGGTACACATAGCACATACGAAATTTGGTTGAAATCCAAATGATAGTATGGAAGTTACATGTATTTAAAGTTGGACCTGTCAGCAGGCTTAGAATCATGTTGGTAGCACTGACGTATATAAGTTACTCCAAATTAATATAATATGTCAGGTATTATACGTGTGCATAGTTTAAAGCTGTCGGCTTGCATACTTTCTGATATATTGGTATTTGGATAAAATAAATTAGGAGCATTTATTAACAGTTGGCAGCCCTGGTGGGTCTCAAGAATACGCTCAGTCGTATCTGGTTATGTACACATACAACATACGAAATTTGGTTGATAGTGTAGAAGTTATATGCATTTAAAAATTGGACCAATCGGCAGGCTTATAATCGTTTTGGCAACACTGCCATGTATGGCCTCCTGGAAATAAAACTGCAATATTATTATCTATACGTGTGCCAATTTTGAAATAGCTCCCATTCATACCTTCCAAGATATCCAACATGGAGCTTAAATTTCAATTGCGATTTTTTAGCAGTTGGTAGCACTGACATCATTTTCAAATATGGCCGTGAGATATTCGGGTGTAGACATTTACTCCTACCAAATTTTGTTTCGATTGCTCGAGCGGTTTAGGAGTTGATAGGGGGGGGGGGACACACACACAGCCAGACAGACAGACAGAAGGACAGACAGACAGACAGGAGGACAGACAGACAGACAGACATTTGCCCGATCTCATAAGTCTACTTTTTCCTCATTTTTGCAAAATGTGAAAAGTAGGGTAAAAATTGTGTTATAATGACCATCATTATGATACAGTTTTCAGACATATAATAGTCAGGGTCGTACATAATAGTACATTAAGCAACGAGCCTATAATGGCAATAATTAAGACACGAGTATATTTATAAAACGAGCGTATGCGAGTTTTATAATTACCATACGAGTGTCTTAATTACCATTATAGGCGAGTTGCATACGACCGTTTATGTTCGACGATAATTATGACTTTATGATATGTTTTAACATAAATATTCATAAATATCTGTGGGATTCATTTAATTCAGTTATTATTGGTGACGGAACAGAGCGCATGCGTGGTCAAGGCACTCCGGAAGCAGAGACCAGTCACTTTGCTTGACAACACAGAAATATGTTGGATTTTGAGCGCAAGCGCGAAGGTATCCTTATCTAATTGGTCACACAACTATTTTTTGAGTTCTAATTGGTGGGAGAAACTGTTTCATAATGAAAAATAGTGTTATAATGAGCCTCATTATGATACAGTTTTCCGACACATAATGTTTACATTTCGACATCGTCGAACATAAAATGTTTTATGCAACTACAGTATACCTGGTGTAAGTATTCGGCTGAGCACCGGTATATTGTACAACGTGCGATATTAACAATTAAGGATAGAGTTGATAGAAAAGCAGTCGTGGATTTAAGTTATGTTGAGTAAAAGTGTAAAACTATGAAAATCCCGGTTCAAGTGAGCAAAGGAATACAAAACGAGTCGGGGGATTGAACCAGGCTTCTAGAGTGGCCTTCTTGTGACATGTTATCGCGAGCAACAAGAAAGTATTGGATTTCAGCTGACTGCTACTTCCCATCCACTCTGCATGAGAGAGTGCCCCGTCTAGTTTGCTGTGGGCTTGGCTAAGGGCCATTATTATTGTTTAAGAGCATGTATTTAAATGTGTAAAGAAAACTTGGGACACATTGGTTCTTAGCTCCGCTCAATTTAGTGTGTTGAGAGATTTTTAGCCTACTTTTCATATTTTGCAAAAATTAGGAAAAAGTAGACTTATGAGATCGATCCGGGAAAATGTGTGTCTGTCTGTCTGTCTGTCCCTCTGTCTGTCTGTCTGGCTGTGTGTGTGTCCACCCTATCAACTCCTACGCGGCTGCAGTAATCAAAACCAAATTTAGTATGAGTAAAGATGTGCACCGGAATAGCTCACGTCCATATTTGAAAATGATGTCAGTGCTACCAACTGCTGAAAAAACGCACTAGAAATTTGAGCTCCATGTTGGATATCTTGCAAGGTATGCATGGGAGCTATTCCAAAATTGGCACACATGTAGATAATTCTACTTCAGTTTAATTTTCAGGAGGCCAACCATAACAGTGTTGCCAGAATAATTTTAAGCCTTCTGATAAGTCCAATGTTTAAATGCATATAACTTCTACACTATCAATTGGATTTCAATCAAATTTTGTATGTAATATCTGTACATAAACAGATATGACTGAGCGTATTCTTAAGAGCCACCAGGGCTGCCAACTGTTAATAATTGCTCTCTCTATTTTTTTAAATCCAAATACCAATATATCAGAAAGTATGCAAGCCAACAGCTTTAAACTATGCACACGTATACTCTGACATTTTAGATTAATTTGGAGTAACTTATATACGTCAGTTCTACCAACATGATTATAAGCCTGCTGATAGTACCAATTTTTAAATACATGTAACTTCTATACTATCAGTTGGATTTCAACCAAATTTCGTATGTGATATGTGTACCATAACAGATATGACTATAAGTATTGTTAAGAGCAATCACGGCTGCCAACTGTTAATAAATGCTGTCTATATTCTTTTTACCCTAATATCAATATATCAGAAAGTATGCAAGCCAACAGCTCTATACTTTGCACACGTATAGCACCTGACATTCTAGATTAATTTGGAGTAATTAATACAAGGCAGTGCTGCCAACATGATTATATGCCTGCTGATATGTCCAATTTTAAAATACATGTAACTTCTATACTAACAAATGGATTTCATCCAAAATTGGCACAACAAGATATCATAATAATTCAGATTATTTCTGACCAGCACACGCATGGTATTGTTGGCAACATGCTTTTACGCGTGCTGATAGATCCAGTGTCTAACTGCATGTAACGTCCATTGGACTTCAACCAAATTTTGTATTCTGTACCTTAAGAGGTGGAACTAGGAATATATTCAGTCACCAGGGCTGCCAACTGTAGTGCTCTATTAGGCTACATTATACCAGGTATATTTTGAACTAATTAGATATTTCGATATTACCAACTTAATTTCGTCATTATTCTAGATAGGTTCATATACTGTAGAATAATCATTGGCATGAAAAGTAGGCTGTATAGTTCTTCACGGAACTTCTTGTTTTTTTTTGGCCTAGGGCTTTTAGTGCCGGGAGTGTCCGAGGACATGTTCGGCTCGCCCGAGTCTGTAGCTGCGTCAAGCGGACTCCCATGGGGTGAGCTACATGTACCGTCGCGTGTGGAGTGTTGTCTGGGGAGGAAAGTGTGATTGTAAGGACGAGGAATTGGAAGGTAGCGGCTGTGGCCTATAGTTAGGAACCAACCCTGGCATTTGCCTGGAAGAAAGATGGGAAACCACAGAAAACCATCTTCAAGGTTGCCGGCGGGGGAATTCGAGCCTCCTCGCCTCCCGGATGTGTGCGACTGCCTGCAGCCACGCCGTAACGACCACGGCTAACTCACCCAGTGTTGAGAGACTAAAATATATCAGTAATCACTCATTAGTCCCGTTTGATAATAAACTTGGGATATCATAGTAATCAGCTCCGTACACTTGCGAGTGCGTAATTCATATTATGGTGACGAGGTATTTCGGCCATGAATCCTTTGTGGTTAAAACACAGGAATGTAAAACTTATTAGTCCCATTTGATAGTGAACTTGGGATATCGTGGTAATCAGTCCTGTATACTTACGTGGGTATAGTTCATGTTATTGGGTTGGGATATCTTGTTCATGAGTTCTATGCGTTAAAACATAGAGATACATCGGTCATGAGCCCCGTTTGGTAATAACTTTGGGATGTCATGGTTATCAGCTCTGTGTGATGTGTATAGAGTGAGTAATAGTTTATTGTTCATTGAGTAGTATGTAACAAATACATAAGAGTATATCGGGAATTACCTTGCGCTGTCATATACGATTGTCAGCACATCTATAGATAAATTTTAAAGGTTGAGTTGGTTACTGTAACTGTGTAAGCCTAACCGTTGAGAGTGAAATATGTTATCCATTAAAAATACATCTTGGGTCTCGGATACTCTAATACACTCAGTTTTGCAAGAGAATAAGTGTTCATCCAGAAAGGATAACTGAAATTAAAACCGAAACAACACCTGCCCCAGGTAAGTGTAAACAATATTAGACTTTTGTAAAAATCTGTCTGCAAATTTAAAATTTACTCTTCGGGTACGCTGTTGTGTTAGCCATGTATTGTAACACCCATCCGCCTTTGGGAAAAAACATTTTATATATGTATTTAAAGGTAGGGTTACACCCGTTTATTACAATAAAGTCTAGAGTGGTTTAGAATTATATGATTTAAAGAATTTTTAAGTATTTTAAATAATTGCCATATTTTCGGATTTGAGTATATTTTAGAAATATTGCTAATTTTAGGTAATTCTTGATATATTGTCGTTTATATATCAGAGTTCTCAACTTAAGCCTATGCCGTAAAATAAAATTAGCTTGGACAAAAGAGAGGAAAGAGCAACACTGCTCATGAATAAATGGATACCTAACTAACTTTAAAGCAAAAAGGTAATAAGTGAAATAATGTAGTCGATAGTTGACCCAAAAGGAAATAATAATAATACCATAGTTAAGCAACTGAAAAAATACATCACTCTGCTAACTTGAACATCCGTATCACTAGTGTGCTTAACATCAATAATAATACCTTATGTTAACCGACTAACGGTACTCCTCTCGACCATCCTGACCCTCACCTGCTTTGCGTAAATAATAATAATAAAATAATAATAAATAATAATAATATACCATCAGCGTCCTTCTTAAATTGCTCTCTCCAGCTATCCTGTCGCGGTACAGCCAGGAGTCATGTTACATGACCCTGTAAAACGCTCTCTTAACCTTAAGAACGTTTACCGTTAAAACATATTTAAAAAACACAAACTTGAATTTTTGAGTTAGACCCATTGTCATAATTTTTAAATGATTTGCTCTAGGTAAAAGTGTTGTTACACCCTTTCGTTTAAACGGCTGCACAACTTTCTACGATTATTAGATTGGAAAATCTCGGTTCGATGATCTAGTAGTTTGGTCTTTTATCAAAATCTAAAACTAAAACGTCTTAAAAATAACAAATTATTACGTGGATTAATTTGAATTCTTGCTCAAGCCTCTACAATTATTGGTTCGAGATATCACAGGTCCATGACCTAGTAGTAAATTCCTTTTTGCAAAATCTAAAAATAAAAAGTCTTAAAAATAGAAAATATTACATGCATTCATTTAAATTATTGCTCAAATTTCGACGATGATTGGTTCGAGAAATCTTGGGTCGATGACCTTGTAGTTTGGTCCCATAGCGAAACTCAGACTAAAAGGTCTTAAATATAAAAAATAATACATGGATTAATTTAAATCCTTGCTCAAGTTTCGACGATTATTGGTTCGAGAAATCTTGGGTCGATGACCTTGTAGTTTGGTCTTTTGGCAAAATCTAAAAATAAATGATCATGAAAATAGAAAATATTACATGCATTAATTAAGATCTTTGCTCAAGTTTCCACGATTATTGGTTTTGAGAAATCCTGGGTCGATGACCGAGTAGTTTGCTAATATTTGGCAAAATAAAATAATAAAAAATTAAATTACACTTATACTAAATTAAAACATTGAATAATAATTTTTAAAAGTTTGAAAAAAAAAGAATTTGAAAAATAATAGTTAGGCCCTTTGGCAAAATTTAAAACAAATTCACGGCAAAGAGGGCGTTACGCCCATTAATTTGAATCCTCACACAACCCCCTCCGATATTTAGTTCAAGAGATATCGATAAAGGTCGAGCCATGAGGTATAGCCGGGTACAAATTAAATGGGTGGTTTAGAACCCTTCCTGCCTCTTTACTCATGAGATTTCCATCTGGCGTGTTTGTTTTCAACTGTCTGCCCTTTCCGAAGCCTAGCTCATCACAGGTATCCATTAGAGACGAAATGGATGTTGCCGAATGAATCGAGACAAGAAGTTGGAAGGAAGTAACCGTGGCAATTAGAAACTATCTTAACAGTTTCGCCTGGAGTTGATAATGATAAATCATGAATACACATATGAAGGTCATGCGACGTAGAGGTTAAAACCCAGTCGTCTTGCCGTATAAACTTGCGACTTAAGCGCATTACCGTAATGGGTAGCTGTGATCTGAAATTTTATTATTTTGTTAAGAATGTGTCTTTTGTCTTCAAATACAGTATATATTATTTGTGCCATTATTCGAAAAGAAATACAGGAAAATGGAAATGTCAGCAAAAAAAAAAATGTTTTGGGTATTGTGATGGGGTGAATTTAACGTCATGAAGACATTTGAGAAAGGAGGAACACATAATTTCTCTCGTGCTCCTTCTGTGTAATTTACTTATTCGGTGAACTAAAGAAATTACGTTGTACAGTGGAACTTGGATAATTCGAATCTCAAGGGACCAGTAAAAAAATTCGAATTATCCAAAAATTCGAATTAAGAAAGTTCTATGAAATGGGTAGAGAAAATATATTGTATTACGTTTACATAATGATGTACGTTCAACAAAGCAGATTGATTAACAGACAACGGTACTTTATAAAGACTGTATCGTGAATAACCTCTAAAGTTTCAAATGAAAAATAAAACCAAAATGTACTCTTCACCTATTTAACGACAGTAGTAATCCAGCAATCTACTTAAGTCTTAGAGAAATCTAATATTTTTCAAAATAGTTTGTGATTTTTACCTGTTTCCTACAATTAAGACTCTCAGCCATCACAAAAGAAACTATCAAATTTAAGGAACGGGAAACAGAACTACTTAAGTCATTTCTACTTTAAACAAACCGCGTAAGTTCTGTGATGTGGTTTCTTGCTTGGGGTTGCACTCGGAACAGTTTTTTCGTGAATTGTCTCAACTGTTTGGTTCCGATCGGCTTTTTACACTAAAAACTTGGAATTATCCAAAATATAATTCGAATTATCCACGATCTTTTAGCATTGATTGTATATAAAATGCTAGGGACCAAGAGAAAAATTCGAATTAAAGAAGATTTCGAATTATGGAAGTTCGAATTAGCCACGTTCCACAGTATTAAGAACGGATAATAGCTTGGTTTTGCTGCGGCAAATTATGTCTCTGCTTTCTAATTATTCTGAACAACTAAACGCACTACTGCCCATCCTTCAGCCAAGGAGAACTGGGAGTAAACTGTGTGGTTACAGCGGGAGGATGAGGAACAGCGCCTGCCAAAACTTAGCAGTGGTGGGTGGCGCCGGCCTGACAAACCACTTGTGCTAGCCACGGGAAGTGGTGGACTGATCACCCTGTCAGCAACACGTCATGCCGCTGGCTCCTTCCCCTTGGGAGTTATTAAACATGTGATGCTCGCCCTGCCGTCATTCTTCAGCCACGCACGCCACATTAATGTTGTAGAAGTGGAAGAGACGCAAAGAGTAGGACATCTTAATTGCTTTAAATGTATTCATCAAATCACATTTTAATATGACATTTAATCTAACATTCTCAGTTTCCCAGTCCTGGGTCTCGTGTAATGTATAACATATCAGGAGTGGTACCCATTGTTGGCGGGTAGTTATTTGAAAATTCTTTAGTTTATTGTGGAGTCGGGTTACGTACTGAGACTCAGCGTCTTGAGATCCTGGGTTTGGTTCCCTGTTCTGCCAAGAACGTTTGGCATGAGGGTTGGACTAAGGTACACACTGGCGTGAGAGACAACACTGACAAGAGGAAGGTTCCATTCCCACCTCATCCATTCTAGAAGTGGTTACTCAATTCCACTGTAGGCAAGTTCTGGGGCAGTTCCTAGCACAACACTACAGTCATCTCCTTGCAAATCCTTGACTTAATTGCAAATATACACACACATTACTTCAGCCATCACAATGATAAAGGTTATCATACAGATTCCTCACGCATCCAAGTACACGGGGTTACTTGACCATTATGTCGCAATAGTCCAAAATCAATCAACACAGGAACAACATGTTTTATGGTTGTAATAGTCCACCATACAGCGCCAAGAGACATTGAGAAGGAAGAGGAACAAGCCGTTTCCACTTTGTGACCTATCGTAGCAAGTATGCCGTGGGAAATTTTAACCCTCACACTCGACACTTAAAATTGGTCAGTTAGGAGCGGTCTAATAAACAAAAGGAAAATTGACAAGTAAAACTTATTTGATCATCTAGGCTTTGTACGCAATGCAGGATTAATAGTTATAAAAATATACTTACCTACACAGCGGACGTCAGTGGAAACGAAGCAGCAGCTCCTCCCCTATCCCCGAAGAAATATATTAAATTGAAAAATAGGAAAATGAGAAACAGGGGAGATCGCAGTCTTGTTTGGCGTTCCACTGGGCCCAAACTTTAAAAAGATAAGCGAGAAAACAATCGCAAAAGGGGAAAGCTAAATAAAATCAACTGCAGCAAAATACAAAATGAACAAATTATAATCAGAATTCGTGTAGGTCGTAGTGACGTCACAAGTACGACAACTTAAAATATAGCAAGAGCCAGACTAAACTCGAATAAGGTGAAAAAGGTTAGTTAAAATTTAAAACGAGACCCAACGCAAATGCAGAGGTACTTGGACAAAAATAAAATCTATTAAATTAATTATCACAATGAACAAGGATCCCAGAGATTGTAAAAAGAAAGGTGAAATGTCCAACAAATTAACCACTATATCAATGCAAGTAAAATTCAAATGAAAAATCAAATCAAAATTAAACTCAATTAAATTAAATTAGGCCTACCGGTATATTAAAATTAAATAAAATAAAATAAGTTAAGGTTACGCGTTCAAGGGAAGATAACAACGATAACTAAATGTAAGTATGTCGTAATTAAATAACAAAACAAAACGCAGAAAACGGCTACACTCAACGAAGTCAAGATACGTTATAAAATTTAGACAAAGCGTGTCATAAGGGATGAACAATAGGAGGGGGTACAATGGTTCAGAATGGGGTGGAGGAGGGAGAGAGAGAGGGGGAGGCGTGAGGGAGAAAGATGAAAAGACACATGCAAGATCAAGTGAGTTACGAGAGAGACAGACATTCAAACAAAAGTAAAAATTGCTTTTAATTATCAGCAACCCAAAAATATACGTTAAAAGTTGAGAGTTTGCGTAGAAGATAAGGGCACTTCAAAGATGACGAAAACATGTGAAGCGCAAATTTTGGCACACGTAGGTACAGGCATATCACCGGTTAGTTCACCAGCAATATGGCAATGGTGAGACCCACTTTTGTGAACTCTTAAGATACAGAACAAATCATTACGGGAAGCAAGAAAAATAATCTGCCATCCCGTGCATGTTGCTCTTAACGATAAGATACTGTCCCCGCGCCAGCTCTGAGGACGCGGGGTATGAGGTAAGGGGAGCGGGAACGATGAGTGACCGAGGGAATTCCGGACCATGCTTATGCTTATACTACCTCAGTGGAAACATAGACTTGACTGTGTGGTTCTCAAGTGTTATGTCGGTGTGAAAGAAAAATAAAGTTGTGCATTCTGAGGGTCGTGGTATGATAAGTAACATTATTGTAAAAAGTGATTAAGAGGCTGAAAACAAACGTTTTGCTTTCACAGTAAACCAGACGACACGAAGAGCTGCTCACTATGTTGGAGTGTCCGAATCTTTTATTAAAAAGATACGGAAGGAAACGAGGGAATTGGCTGAAAGTGGCGAGGGTCCACTCCGGGTAAGAGACGAAATACTAGGCCATCACACACTGAGGTGAACATTGATGATTTTGATAAATGTGTAATTCGTCGTGCTATTCAAGCGTTTTATGTGGAAGAAAAACGTGTTCCTACCATTCCAAAACTCCTGCCTCTGACACAAGGCAACATAACTTTCCCTTGGTCACACACTTCATTACGAAAACTAGTAAAACAAATCGGTTTCCGGTGGGAAAAATCTCAAAATCGGAGGAAGATTTTAATTGAAAGACCTCACATCGTATCGTTGCGGCACGACTATCTAGTGAGAATAAAACAACTCAGGCAAAGTGGGCAACAGATAATTTATCTTGACGAAACTTGGATTGATAGTAATTTAACTTTTGGAAAGTATTTGGAGTACAAGCTAACGTGAATTAAGGTAATAGGTTAATAGTGGTTGACGCTGGGGGTATACACGGATTCATAGAAAATGCTTTCCTCATCTATAAAGCCGGTACGGCAAGTGGGGATTATCACGGGCAGATGAACAGTGTGAATTTCATTAAGTGGGCCACCGAGAAGCTTCCACCCAATCTACCACCTTCATCTGTAGTTGTGTTAGATAACGCATCCTATCACTGCACACAGATAGAAAAACCACCCACAAAGTACTCTGTGAAATCAGATATGATATCGTGGTTAAGCAACAGAGGAGTTACTTGCGACGAGTCTATGAGGAAAGAGGCACTATATGAATTAGTATAATAATAATAATAATAATATCGTATGGCCTCAGGTGCCAGGTGCAAGCTTTATTTGGCACCCAAAGGGTAGCTTGCATGCCAAATTTCGTTGTTCCTTGAAGCACTATGAAAGTCAAGGAGGTTAGATATCTAAGCTCCTTAAACACTACAGCGCTTTCTAGTAGAGACATGGGGAACTTAGTGTTGGCGGAAACTCCCTACTGAATTCAAATGACTTCTTTGACATGCCAACATCGTGATGATGATGATGATGATGTTAATTGTTATTTTAAGGGGCCTAACATCTAGGTTATCGGCCCCTAATGGTCTGGGTTATAGCGAAAATGTCAATGAAGTGGAAACCAGAACGAAAATTAAGTGAGAAGGAAAATACTAACAAAAGGGAACTCAGATTGAAACTATTCACAAAATGGAGAACGATAATGCCTACAAAAAGGAATTTAGAACGAAAATACTCACAAAATTAAGTGAGAAGGAAAATACTTACAAAAGGGAACTCAGGTTGAAACTATTCACAAAATGGAGAACACAAAATGTAGGTTAAGTTCAAAATACGTACAAAATGCAATGCACAGTCAAAATACTTAAAAAATGAAATTGAAATTGAAAATACACAATGCAATTTAGATTGAAAAATGCCCATTTCAGATTCCAAATAATCACAAAGTGCAATTGATATTCAAATACTTACAAAATGCAATTGAAATTGAAAATGCTTACAAAATGTATGGTAGATTCAAACTACTCAATTGGATGGACAATACTTACAAAATGCAATTTTGTTTGAAAATACTTACAAAATGTAATTTAGATTCAAAATACCCACAAAATGCAATTGAGAATCAAAATACTTGCAAAATGCGCACCCTATAAAATGCAATTTAGATTGAAAATACAAAATGCAATTGAAATTCAAAATACTCACAAAAGTCCCAGACCCTATATTCAAAGACCTACTAAAAAGCAATTTAGATTGCCAATCCTTACAAAATGCAATTGAGGTCGAAAACACTCACAAAATGCAATTTAGATCGAAAAGACTTACAAAATGCAACGGAGATTGAAAACACCTACAAAATGGAGGGTAGATGCAAAAAAAAAAAAAAACTACTTGGAATTTAGATACACGGGGAGCCAATTAACAAAAACAGTGCGGGAATCTTAAAGAGAAAAGGAAATATAATGAAAAGAAACCAAGAGGTCTGACCCCTCGAAGAATGAGGGATCAGGAAAGATGGGACAAGAGCCAATAAGGCGGGAGAGTGAAAGACTCCCTAAGCCTCGGATACCCTAATACCGTCGGGGTCAAGAGTTGACCAAGGGAGGTCGACAGGAAAGAAGACGAAGAGGATCCCGGCACAAGTAAGTGGAAGCAATGCCGGACTCAGCTGGGGTCCCGTGGTCGCCAACCCACGTCCCACAAGATGTGAGCCCCTGGGGGAAGCTAACATCGTATGCCATGGTGTCGTAATTTTTGCCGCCTTTCAAAAATCACACACCACGGCCAGGAGCGAACCTGCAAGCTTGGAGGGTTAGTAGTCCGACATGTTGACCACTCATTCACCGTGGCAAGCATAAATTAGTAGAAGTGGTTAAACCAAAAGAGAAATTGCTTAAAATTGACTCATTTGCAATCCTTGGGACATACCGTGGTCCGTCTTCCCCCATACATGTGTGATCTGAATGCCATCAAACTAACAACGTGTGTTGCTCGAAGGAAATGTTACCAGGGATTTATCCCTTCAGAAACTAAGAGATAACATCTGTAACCAATACTGACTGAGAAGGGTACTGTAGGAGTGTTCAGAAAGTGGAGGATGAATACTGGGAGAAGGACGGCATTGTCGCTCATGTCATTGATAGCATAGTGATACACCTGGATGTTGACAGTGATGATAGTGATGATAGTGATTCCTCCAGTGGATGTGAAGAGTCGAGTCCGAAAGTGAGGCAGAAGAAGACCAGGATTCTCCATTAGCAACATCGCAACTCTAAGGTGAGTACATGTTTTTGCATAGTCTAGTACAGTGCTACGTCATCACTGGCTTACTCACTCCACTCCACATTCCAGCCAGGTTCTCAGAGCTGGCGCGGAGACAGTACACTCTGTAAGACAGACTCAATGGTGCCTCCTACAAGGTAGGCAAAACCCACAGTCAAACACTCAAGAGAAAATAGAAGAAGTTTACACATAAATTTCAACCCTTAAAGTACAAAAAACTACTCTATCAAAAATAAATGAATAATACTAGGCCTACCATACAAAACAAAAACTCACCATCAATTACAAGCAAGCAAAGGAAAGAGGAAAGATTTCGGGAGAGTAAAAGTACACGCGAAAGAAATTAAAATCACGCAGAATAGACGTTTTAAATTACCGAAACACGAAACTCAACTAAAGCAATTAGGCCTATAGTTTACGACATACTGACACCTCGTTATGGTTTCACCTTGAACACGGGTACTTCCCTCAGAAGATGGGATCACGTCTAGCCCACTTGGCCGTAAGAACGAAATGCCCTGAGACAAAGCAAGCAGGCGTAATCTCGCAACACAAAGGTAACTGCGTGATACAATTTGATTGGATGCAACCCCTTCCAATATACAGGATGATTCAGCTAAGAGGGCCACCTCAAATATCTACGGAACCGTTTAAGATATTGACATTCTGTTTTCAAATTCATAAATCGTATTGAGGGGCTCATACAACATGACCCATTTTGCCCCCAGCACATACGTATTTACCGAGAAACCGGCAGCAACTTTGGTTTCTTAAATGAAACTGTACCAATTTCACCGTCTGGAACAACTAAGAATCAAGTAACAAGTTCAGTGATGAGCTGATTTTGCAAATCCGACGAGTTTTTTTTTTTTTTTTTTTTAGATATTAATGGTTTCCATATGTGTCGGCATTAGACAGAAACGATGCGACAGCCGCTGGAATATGGAGTGCATGATTCTCTTGCCTGACCCACTCCTTGTTGACAAATTCATGTACCAAATTTATTCCATTCACAGCATACTGCAATGTGCAGGCCTACATAATCAAAATCCAGTCTCTTATGTACGTGTGCCTTTCTCCCTCCCCACTTCGTCCTGAATCTTTGCGGAAATATCTGAAAACACCTCAATGATGAGGATAAATAAAGTACGGAATATTTTAGTGCTGGAGGACCTGCGAGAATGTCTTAATGTACATATTAAAATCAGAAATGGAATAAAGTTCGCCCATTTAGTTCATTGCGAACGTCTCGACTAATGTTAACTCTTACGAGTCCGGTTAATCATCAATCATTTTGAAAATGTACACATTACAGCAAGCATAGAATGGAATAAATTCAGTATGTGTGTTTGTCAAAAAGGAGTGGGTCACGCAAGAGATTCATGCACTCCACATTCCAGCGGTTGGAGCATCACTTTCTGTGTAATACCGACACATATGGAAACCTTTAATAACTCAAAAAGTACTCGTCCGATTTGCAAAATAAGCACATCACTGAAATTGGCCCTTGATTCTTAGTTTTACCGGGGGATGAAATTACTATAGTCCCATTTAAAAAAAACAAAGTTGCTACGGGTTTCTCGGTAAATACGTATGTGCTGGGGGCAAAATGGTCCGTGTTGTACGATTTAAGAATTTTAAAACAAAATGACAAAAGACACGGATAGTCAGTCTGAAAGACTAGACTTTATATCATTTTAAATGCTAGCAGCCGAGTACCAAGAAGGCAGGGCGAGAACAGAGTTTCAAGATTCTATTTTGTTTCTTCACTGCCTACTTGATTGTTCTCGCACTGCCTTCTTGAAACGCTTTTCTCGCACTGCCTTCTCGGTACTCGGCTGCTACATCGTACTATGACGTCACACACCTTAGTGCATTGTCGGTACATTTCGTCCTTTCACTGTAACGTAACGCCAGACCCCAGATAAAGTCGACATAATCATTTAAAATGATAACATATCTTAAATGGTTCCGTAGATATTTGAGATGGCCCTCTTAGCTGAATCTCCCTGTATAAATAGCTAGCCAATCAAAGGGACACGACGCAGATATGTTCATATATGGCAAGAAAGAAATACAGAGCTATTAATAAACTCACAGATAAGGAGTCTCAATACTTAAGACACGAGTATGTTAATAAAACGAGTGAAGCGAGTTTTATAATTTCCATACGAGTGTCTTAATTGCTATTATAAGCGAGTTGCATATGACTGTTTCTGCTTGACGTTTATTATAACTTTATATTATGTTCGAACATAATTATTCATAAATATCTGTCGAGATTCCGCCAGATGCGTTAACTGAACAGAGCGTATGCTGTGGGTTACCAGTTGTTTACTGTATAAAGAAGAATGAAGTGTTGCAAAGTTCTGAACGTAGATTCATACATTTCTTTCATACATAGTATTTTCCTGGTATCGTAAAGGTTCATGCTGATTTTGTCTTTGTGTTTGGGATTGTAACTACAATAGTTGATCAGATAGCCTTTACATTTACGGGAATTTCCGGTGGTGTAAGTTCAATGTTGTCTCTTGTGTCTTACATGTTTCATTTTGGAAACAAGGGCGTGTAGCACAGGTGCGATGCTATCCTTAGCTAATCGGGCAAACAGCTGTATCATAATGAAAATCTACAGTTCCGATTGGTGGAGAATCTGTACCATAATGAAAATTGAACTATAACGAGCTCCATTAAGATGCAGTTTTCTGGCAATTAATATTTATATTTTGGCATGGTCGAACATAAAGATATTTATGTTCGACGAAGTCGAAATGTAAACATTATGTGTCAGAAAACTGTATCATAATGATTGTCATTATGATACTGTTTTTCATTACGATACAGTTTCTCCAGCCAATCAGAGCTCATTCATTGACCAATTAGGTAAGCATACCCTCGCGCATGCCCTCAAAATCCAACATGTCGGACATAAACACAGCATCTTTCTATATAAATTACCAACGTGGAATACGCACCGTCCATATGTTCGCGTAAATAAACTGGCGAATATGAGACAAGAAATAGCACTGTACCTTTAATATCCCCAACTCCAATTTCTACACAGCGCATTGCTTTCAAACGACTTCAGTGACAATATTAGAGAATGCTATAGAGCTGGACGGCAGGCTGTAAACATATCGCCTGCATATGGCATTGCAAGCACACAGAGCGCATGCGTCGGTTGGTGAGAGAAATTGAAATACAGAGATATCTTACCCAGCGCTTGCACTCCGATGACAAAATTCAAGTGGCTGACTCTCAACAGATATTTATGAATATTTATGTTAAAACATATAATTAAGTTATAATTATCGTCGAACATAAAAAGTCGTATGTACTATTAATGAAACAGATATTAACAGGAAATTGGTAAAACTTGTCTTGACCTTCCTGAAGTGATAGAAGCCATTGTTCAGTGTTGCCTAGTTCTATTAAAGGAATCTTTTATGTAAAAAAGCGAATTATTTTGTAATAAATATCATATTTCTATCCGGTTGGGGCATGTGAATACTGTACTTGTTTTCCCACCCAATGTATTTGGGCATAATTTGCGCTGACCGTCTGAAATGTTTCCTGTAAACAACCAAAACACCTTAAACAATAAGAATAAATTATAACCAATGCTTTAGTCTTCACTGCACTTATCTTAAATAGTAAGATTCATAAAATAATATCCAATTGGTGACAGACCAAACAGACACTCAGAAATCGACGCTATGTCAAGTCCACCATTGTTATGCTATACAAAGGTATATACAAAGCTCCCTTCTTTAATCCCAAGGGAAGTACAGTCTATTTTTCAATTTGAATTATAGTTAACTTTTCATCTTCATCTAATTTTCGAGTGAAATGAAGTACATGCCTTTATTTACATAATAGTAGAAGCTACGTTGTCATGTACAATGAATTGCCAGGTGTAGAGAAGTTCGTGCTTTCATTTAGATACAAAAAGCTAACATACAAGTGAAGTGAAGTATTCCTATATTTTGAAGATCCAGGGTTGACACCTTAAACTAGCGAATGAGAAAATGCATGATCATGAATAGTACTGAGAAATTCGCTTTCTGTCAGTTGCTGATAGATCGAAGATGTAACTTTATATTGCATGGAAGTCCACTCTCATAGTAAATAAGCGGGATTTTATCACTGTACTTGGGCCCATCATTTATGAGCCATAAGAAAGAAACAGCCACATTACGGGAAGTTTATTCTCTGTGGACCTCAATGTACGAAGTATCCCAACTAGACCATTCTCTCTAATCCTTTACCTTCCAAAACAGGAGTTTATCGGTGCAGTAACTCCCTATTGTTGTTGTCTCATTTTGGGGCTTGGATATCGTGGTAATTTTAGCCCCGTGTACTTGGGTGTGTTTTGAACTTGTCTGATATCCTGAGTTATTGTGGTGCCTGTATTAGTGCGTGGAATCGTAGTTGAGACGATAATTGGGATGGAGGCGGCCGTGGCCGTAAGTTAGCAACCATGCCGGCATTTGCCTGGAGTAGAAATGGGACAACCATTGAAAATAAATTCTAGGATGGCTGAGCTGGAAATCGAACCACCTCTACTCAGTTTTGACTTACCACGTTGAGAGTACCTCGTTCTGGTCCTCAAAGAATCGAATCCAGACTTCTGAGATGACAGCCATTAATGCTAGCCGCTACACCACGAAGTTATCCTATCTCACCATTACCTAAGTATAAATGCTACTGTCACATTAAAATTCCTGGAAACAGCATCGTTAAATATGCATTACAGTCTATTTTTCAATTTGAATTATAGTTAACTTTTCATCTTCATCTAATTTTCGAGTGAAATGAAGTACATGCCTTTATTTACATAATAGTAGAAGCTACGTTGTCATGTACAATTACATATATTACAATGATGGAAAGGTGTTGATCATCCAAGCAACATCCATATAATTCTGGAATTGATACCGATTCATTGCCGAAAATTTGGTTGTTGGCTGTTGTTTACCCTTTTAGGGGTTTGCGACATCGTGGTCATGTAGCTCCGTACAGTTGGGTGTATATAGAAGTTGTCTGGTAACCTGTGTCACTGTGACGACTGAACTACTGTGTATACTTGTGATCGAGGTAGCATTTGGGTAGGAAGTGGCCGTGGCCTTACGATAGGTACAATCACGGCATTTGCCTGGTATAGAAGTGAGGAAACCACGGAAAACCACTTCCAGGGTGGCTGAGGTGGGAATCGAACCCGTCTCTTCTCGGTTTTGCCTCACAAGGCTGAGTGTACTCCGTTCAAGCTCTCAGACCAGAATTAATTTGGCAGAGGCGGGAATCGAATCTGGGCCTCCGCAGTGACAGCCAAGAATAGTAGCCACTACGCAACGATGCAGACAGAAGTCTGGGGATTAGGGAATTTAATTAGAAACTCGTTTTTTTGCGAAGCACAAGGGTCTGAGGCCGCTTACTGAATAAACTAATGGCTGGGTGACAATATTCTGACCGCGTACTTATTAGGTTCGGTATCAACAAATTTCGGATTCAATTCCTGGGTCTGTCATGAAATTTAATTCTAGTCTGAAAATTAGAATGGGGTGGGGCCTACACTCAAACTTGTGAGACGAAACTGAGAGGAGATGAGTTCGATTCCCATCTCAACCATC
The DNA here is from genome assembly GCA_946902985.2 of Meconema thalassinum. Taxonomy (NCBI): domain Eukaryota; kingdom Metazoa; phylum Arthropoda; class Insecta; order Orthoptera; family Tettigoniidae; genus Meconema; species Meconema thalassinum. Next base: position 182,383,082 of record OX336389.2, read on the forward strand.
TGGGAAGTGGTTTACCATGGTTTCAAATTCTACTCCATGCAAATGCCTTGATGGGTCCTAACCTATGACCACGGCCACCTCCTTCCTAATCCTCACCTGAATTACAAATACACACACTAATACAGCCATCACAACAGCACAGGACATCCGACCAAGTTCCACACACACGCAAGTACTGTACACGATGCTGAATGACTACGATGTCCAGGCCCCTCAAATGAAACAACAACAACAACAACAACGATATATTACTGTGTGTGTCAAAGTGTTTATTTTGAATATTTCATTATTTCTGGCATCTCACAATAATCCTTTTATGTTTGTTTCTTCTTTTCTGAATCACAATGCGCGTTACATTCGTCTAAACCGCGTAATTGGCCAATTAGTTGCTTTGCACTAGAGCATATTCGAAATGAAATTCTGCAAATATTGTTTTTGCAAGTTACGTACAGCCGAAGCACTGATGAAACTGAAAAAGTACACAATGGTTGTGCGTACATTCGTGTATTTAATTACCGTGATATTCTGCAAAAGAATTAACCACACTAAAATTGGAAGCGTTGCTACAGTTCAACCAAATATTACCGTATATAGAACAACAATGCATGCTACGTCACTCTCTGGATATTATCAGTGAAATACTGGATCAGTAATAATAAAAATAATTGTCCACCTCATAGTGTAGTGGCAAGCAATCTGAAGACACAAGAAATGCAATTCTGTTCTAAGGGCTGGGATGGGATGTACTCAGTTTCGTGAGGTAACAAATAAACTGAGAAGAGAAAGGTTTGATTCTCACCTCGGCCATCGTAAGAATGGTTATCCATAGTTTTCCATAGCCATGGCCCTCTCCACCGTAATCCTCGCACACAAATTCAGACACCGTAATTACACGGGATATCAGAAAAATTATGTACACACCAAACTACACCGGGATGAAATGGCCACGATGTCCAAGCCCATGACTGCAAGAAGAAAACACGATTGATAACGCCGAGGAAGGAAAATGAGTTCTTTAGCATTCATCAGTAGGGGTGGATAAATAAATCTGAACCCTATACAAACAAAAATAAAATGTTTACTGGCGTGAACCATCCACTGGTCTCTTTTCACTCTATAATTGCTTGTAAAAAATTAAATTTTCGTATACTTGTCTGAAAAGTTCCTTTAAGAAAACACAAAACTCTCAATAAAACAAGAGTGTGTTAACTTTAATAGCCTACTTTCCATATTTGCAAAAAAAAAAAGTAGACTTATGAGATCTGCCCGGGCCAAAAGGTCGTGTGTCAGTGTGTATCTCTGTCCCCCACCCCCTATCAATTCAAACATGACGAAACCGAATCGAACCTAGTATACAGGTAGAACTAACAAAGGACAACTCAGTGTCATGCCTTATATCGCTCCTATCTTAATCAAAACAAAATGGCGTTCATCCAAATGTTCAGTTTAAAATCAAATTACGACTAAACTAACCATCTGATCTCAACCAAATTCCAGGAAAATAAACCTTTATGAGGGGCACGTCTGTCGCCCAAACAACAAACTCATCAGCCAATAACTTTCAAGATCGCGGCCGTGTGAATCATGCAAGCATGTTGGCCAATCTCTAAATTATATTCCTACAAGGCATTTGGGAACCGAGGGTGGTTTAAACTGTCCCCAAGGACGAGACTCTATGGTTATTATAACTTTATATTAGAATATTACACTGTAACAGTGACTTATGAGCGGTTAGGCTGAGCGGCCGTGCCGTGCCATGTACCAGCCTCTTAAGTTTCACACGTCAAATGGCGCCCATAACTTGCTGCTTGGTCCATATTTCAATAGCTTGAAATTGTTTCATGGAATGCACTGTGAGAAATAATATATATATAAAACAAAGTGTCCTGACTGACTGACTGACTGACTGACCCATCATCGCCCAGCCAAAGCTATTAAAGTTAGAAACATGAAATTTTGGGGATATGTTTGTTGTAAGTCAAAACCGTCCACTAAGGAAGAATTTTTGGATATTCAGGTTTGAAGGGGTCTTAAGGGGGTTAAACCTGAATTTCATTGAATAACAAAATCTCACGAGTGGTTTCATGTAGGGATGTAATACTCGGTATACGAACTAATCATTAAAAATAAGCAGACATGTGTCGAAGGGTTTTTCGATGGGGTGTATATTATGGGGTGAAAGGGGTGAAAAGTGAGGGTTGAAGGATTCCTAACGGAGCGTGTATCTCTTAAATGACATAGGCGAGAAGTTTGAAACTCAGCGGAGAAAAATCAACTTAAAAATAAGTAAATAGGTGTTCGACAGTTTTTTCATAAATCCAATTTAAGGGGCCCATGGGGAGGGGTGAAATTCTGGAAAAGAAAAGAGGAAAGAAAGTGTCCTAGCTGACTGACTCACTCACTCATCAAACTCAGGGGGAAAAACGGTTTAAAAATAAGTAAATAGGCGATAGACCGTCTTTTCATAAATCCAATATAAGGGGCCCATAGGGAGGGGTGAAATTTTGAAAGAAAAAAAAAATGAAAGAAAATATCCTGACTGACTCACTAATCATCGTCCAGCCAAACCTATTGAAGTTAGAAACATAAAATTTTGGGGATATGTTCATTGTATGTCGAAAACGTCCACTAAGGAAGGATTTTTGGATATTCAGGTTTTGAAGGGGTATTAAGGGGGTTAAACCTGCATTTCATTGAATAACAATATCTCACGAGTGGTTTCATTTAGGGATGTGATACTCAGTATACGAACTAATCATTAAAAGTAAGCAGACACGTGTCAAAGGGTTTTTAGATTTGGTGTATATTATGGGGTAAAGGTGAGGGGGGTGTGAAAAGTGGGGGTTGAAGGATTCCTAACGGAGCGCGCATCTCTTAAACGACATAGGCGAAAAGTTTGAAACTACGGAAAAAATCAGCTTAAAAATAAGTTTTTTCATAAATCCAATTTAAGGGGCTCATAGGGAGGGGTGAAATTCTGGAGAAAAAAAAATGTCCTGACTGACTCACTCATCATCGCCCAGCCAAAACTATTAAAGTTAGAAACATGAAATTTTGGGGATATGTTCATTGTGTCGAAAACGTCCACTAAGGAAGGATTTTTAAATTTTCAGGTTCTAAAGAGGTGTTAAGGGGGTAAACGTGCATTTCATTGAATAACAATATCTCACGAGTGGTTTCATTTGGGGATGTGATACTTGGCATATAAACTAATCATTAAAAATAAGCAGACACGTGTCTAAGAATTTTTCGATGTTTCAAAGATATTCCCAAAAAACTATTTTCGCTCTGATAAACTGATGAACTAACGGCAAGTCCGTATCCATGGCAACAGTACGTTCTGATAAACTGATGAATTAATCGCACGTCCGTATCCATGGCAACAGTAGCTCAAGACATGACATCCAATTGTCCATCTATCCCTGTAGGGGGGCGTGGTGGTGCAGCGGTCAAGCTGTATGCCTCTCACCAAGGTGGACCGGGTTCGATTCCTGGTCACTGTATGTGAGATTTTCGATGTGAAATGCCATGTCCTGTGGTTCGGATTCCACGTAAAACGGAGGTCCCGTGGTTTATGATCGCAAGATTAACGGTCACGTTAAACTACAAGCTTCCTTCCTTATCCCTGTAGGAGGCAATGTCAATCCACTTATTATCTAAAACACTATAGTCTAGCTGCGAGGCTCAGTGGTAAGGTTCTAGCTTGCTGGATCCAAGGTTGCAGGTTCGTATCCTGGCGCAATCAACTGGCATTTGATGGCGCGCAAATGCAAGGGAACCATGTCAGCAGATTTACTGGCACGTTAAAGATCCCCTTCGGGGAACAATTCTAGCACCCTGGCGTTTCTAAAAGACAGAGTAGTTAAAAGGAACGTAAATCCAATAACATTAATATTAAAACACCATAAGAACATTAGAAATCTAAACGGTCATCCCCTTTTCAAGATATATCTAAACACGATAACAACATTAGAAATCGAAACGGTCATCCCTCTTTTCGAGATATAATTATCTATATCATAATTTAAAAAAAACTTTATATGTTTTTGAACTACAATAACCAATATTAGTGTGAGATATCGCAATCTAATACCATCTTTAATTTTGTAACACTACAGTAGCGACTACTAAATAAAGGTAGCGATCAAGCAACGTTCAATTTCAGAAACACAGGGCTCACAAATCCCGTATAGTTAAGTAAAAACATATCAGTCCGGTCGTTATATCGGTAGCAACGAAGCTATGTAGCGGCTATTGCCGTTTCCGCAACACTAAAGGCATCCCACCGTCACATACCTCAATATGCACTTACAGAATTGGGAATCAGTCTATATTATTGAAAATAATTTCTTCGAGCGAGTATCCATTCCGACAAAAACCACATTCACTACCTTTTCCAACATTTACACAATACGTGATTTTGAAAGCACTTTTCTGTATGTAGAGATATCGAGATATTACACATGGAAAGTTAATATAAAATTTTGGCAAATCTGAATTCAAGGAACTGCTGTTCAGAAAAGGCCTGGTGTTAAATCTGCAGAAGCTTTCGGTACAGGTTGTACGACCCACGTTCGTAACATGGAATGTTTTCCTTTGACAATGCATCTATTGATATCGCGCCAGGAGATGGCAGTTGGGTTTGAACTGCGGATGTCTTCCCGCTCACTGCGTATCGTGCATTCCAAAAACATAAAGTTGGTCAGCACTTGCTTCACTCACTCAGCACATTCCTTCTTTCACTGGCTGCGTGTCGTCTGCTGCGATAACAACCATTGGCATGTGGGAAGCTGATGTATTTAGGTTAGGAATAGGCGGGCCGCACATGCGTACTGCAAGACCCCCTCCCCCCTCCGCACCCTCTCACAGCGTGTTGAACTGCCACCTCCTGGTGCGACAATACGCCATGTGCGAGGGCACCGTATTTCAAAGATCTCTAAAAACACAATAATCAGGAATTACTTAGAGAGGCATGTGAGGCAAAACGGTTGTAGGAGAATTACAATCCCTGGCATGTAACACTGGAAGTGGACTGGCTGTGTGGCTCAGCGAAGTTGGTCACTAGTCGTGGCCGAGTGCGGTACGTGTGTGCGCGCTGTGTGACCGCATTGGAAGAGTTTACGGTTCCTAATACCGGTGCTTCCTTAGTTCCACGTGTGTACTGACCTTCCGTGTGTCATTCGGACAATACTTTTTCAAGTAGTGTTCCAGATAGGACAACAAAACCAGAAACCCAGAAAACCCCGCTGAAAATCATGTCCGGATACCAGAGAAAAAACACCGTACGCTGCCAATGGGACAGGCAGAGTTCTCGCCCCTCACCAGGAGAAATTCACCGCTGGATTGGCGATACCCTCCGGTTGACTGTCGACCAAGTAGAAGCCATCCAGTTAAATGCGCACGAAAAAACCATGTACATCAAGGTAATCAGCATATCTATTTATCAGAAATTGTTAAATACTTTTGCAGATCCTATTAAATTTCAGTATGACTCAGGCGAAATTACAAATGTTAAGCTCTCCACAGCGGATTCCAATTTTACCACAGTGCGTATATTTAATGTCCCGCTCGAAGTACCCCCTGAAATTTTCAAATCCGTCCTGTCGAAATATGGCACTGTGAGTGACGTCAGGAAAGAACAATGGTCTTCTGCTTATCAGTTCCCGGTGTATAATGGAATACGTGCCGTCACTATGGAAATCAAGCAAGATATCCCCTCCACTGAGACTTTTGGTGGCCATTCTGGCTATATAACGTATAATGGACAGAAACAGACCTGTTTAATTTGCAATGCTACCACACATATACGTATTAACTGCCCAAAGAAAATGATTCCCCTCGGTATAACTCCTACACAACAACGACGTGTCCAATACTCGGAAGTTGTGACGCAGCAAACGTCATATGAAAACATGCTTATTGATCAGTCAGCTGGGACAACACCAGAAGTGACCTCGGATACATCTGACGCAGAACTGGTACCTTGCCCTGACCAGAGCTGCGAGCCACAGAGTGCCCCTGTGCTATCGGCAACCTGTATCGCAGCCTTAGAACCAACTATGCCGTCACTACAGGCTGCCACAGAAATTTTGTCTTCACTGCCCCCACCTTCGCTGGTCCCTACCGACTCACTTAAGAATGTTGATCGGGGATCCGAGAACGTCTCTAAGAAGATTAAAACAAATGCCTCGATTGCCGTACCAGCCCCGAAGAATCAAACTGGCTCTACAAACGTTCCCGCAGCTGTGAAAAAGAAACAAAATCTTCATTCTACGTCATCTAGGGACCCACGAACGCTCTCAACCGCTGACAGCCGGCCTATGAATGGCAGTCAAAAGGAACTATCTCAACCTAATTTGACATAGTGCACCAGTATATTTCTCACCTGTGTCTTTTTTTCTTTTTTCTTTTTCTTGAGTCCAACTTCCAGTATGTCTAGCACAACTTTTATACTTCTCTTAATGGCGCAATTTCTCACTGTGGCCACTGTGAATACCAATGAAATAGAATGCCCTCTGAAATTTCAACTGTTGGAGAGATTCCTTCGAGATGCAGACATTGACATTGCCTTCATTCAAGAAGTTGCTCTACCCTGTTTGCCCATATCTGCCTTCTACAAACAATACATCAATACCGGTAATACGAATAGAGGGACCGGATTCCTCATAAGACATGATATCCCACTCGAAGGTGTGCTATGTCATCCATCAGGACGCATAATATCTGGACACATAAACAATACCACCCTGATAAATGTATATGCCCCATCCGGGTCCAATAAACGTGTGGAACGGAAAATGTTCTTTCAACAGAGTATACTGCCTCATCTGCACGACGTTAAGGAAAAACTTATTCTTGCAGGGGATTTCAATTGTATTCAACGCCCAGAAGATTCCATTAGCTCATACCAAGGTGTCAACCCGGCTCTCAGGACCCTTCATACCTCCCTATTGATGCTGTGGATAGTTTAAGGGTGCCCCTGCCCCATTACACCTGTATAAGTCACAACTCCTCATCACGACTTGACCGCATCTACTTTTCACAGGAACTTATCCAGCCTAGACGATATGAAGTGATACCTGCCAGTTTCACTAACCATCATGCTGTCGTATGTACAATATCTTACCCCCATCCCATATTTCACATAGGAAGAGGTTATTGGAAGCTGAATTGCTCGCTGTTACTGGAGGAGGAATGCCAAGATATTTTCAGACAACACTGGACTCGATGGGTCCAACAAAAATGCAAATTTCGCGACTGCACACACTGGTGGGATATTTTAGTTAAACCAGGGATCCGCCGCGTCTTTAAGAACATATCTTACCAACGAGGTCGGGAAAGACGGGATACAGTTGAATTTTACTATCGAGTTCTTCGCCAGCTCCAGCAAAGATCTGATGCTGGGGAGCGTATATATGACCAGATCCGGGAAGTTAAAACCAAGCTCCTGTCTCTACAGCAACGAACGCTCGCTCATATAAACGTGGCTTTAAAAGATCGTACAGTGCTCCCGGACGAAAGTGCAAGTGTATACCATATCGCCAAAGGACAACGTGAGCGGCAACGTAAATATATCCACCGCCTCCGTACCAGTACTGGAAGTGTCGTCACCTCCCCTGACCCAAACGTCGTGAAATATCATTATTTTATCAACGGTTCTACGCTAAGGCTCCCATTGATCCACAGCAGGTGACCCTATTGCTGTCATCTTGCAGTACCCAACTATCTCCGGACAACAAAACTCTGCTCAGCGCGGATATTACGGATGAAGAGATTCACTCTGTGGTTAAACAACTCCCAAACAACCGCTCACCTGGCATTGATGGACTGCCATATGAAATGTATAAACACTTCTGGCCTCTCATTGGCAAAGAATTTTGTCATGTCCTGCGTACCATTCTCCAACGTCGTGCTCTTTGTCAATCACATCACGAGGGTACCATAGTCCTCATACCAAAAACATCCTCTCCCATGGCAGTTGGTGACTTCCGACCAGTTACTCTGCTCTGCAGTGACTACAAAGTCCTTACCAAAGTACTTGCATGCCGATTGAAGACTGTTCTACCTGATATCATTGGTGATGAACAATGTTGCAGTATTCCTGGAAGAACTCTGTTAACAAACTTAGCGATACTACGGGACCTACACCTAAAAGCCGAAATGCTCCCCACTGAGCCAATGAGTTTTCTCACCTTAGATCTTGATAAAGCTTTCGACCGCATCAGTCATGAATACTTGTACATGGTCTTGCAACACTTCGAATTTCCTGAAATCCTTATTGACTACATTCGTATGATAAATTGTAATGCTACGTCTAGAGTGCTCGTCAACGGTTTTCTTTCCCCTCTGATTCCAATACAACGATCAGTTAGGCAAGGATGTCCCCTTTCTATGCTACTTTTTGTCATTGGCCTTGAACCGTTCATTCGGACTACCCAGGTGAAGCTACAGGGTTACAAACTGTCCACACATGTTTTTGGAATGTGCGCCTATGCTGATGACGTATCAATATTGATCCGCAATAAAGAAGACATCTCCCACATCAATAGCGTCCTTCAGCTCTACCATATCGCCTCTGGAGCACAATCGAACCCCCAGAAAACTGCTTTGCTTCCGCTCAATACTAACTCAGTGATTACCCAACAGCCCTGGTTCCGGATAGTAAATGAGGTGAAAATTCTTGGCATTACCTGGAAGCAATCGCTTCTGGACACAGTGCAAGCAAACTGGACTAAGGTCATTGCCAAAGTTAGGGGAGTCCTGATCCAATTTGGTCAAAGAAACCTCAATATAGTGCAACGGGTCATGGTCCTCAACGTGTTTGCGCTCTCTAAAATATGGTATGTCGCACAACTTTTCCCACTTCCCAAAATGTTTGAGAGCCAATTGGCAAAATATACAGGTTGGTTTATATGGCAAGGATTTTTGTTCCGAGTACAACGGGAACAGTTGTATCTCCCATCCCGGCAAGGCGGGCTAGGGCTAACAGCTCACGGCATGAAATGCCGTGCACTCCTCTGCAAGAACGATATCACCATTCTTTCCCAACATGACACTTTTACGAAAGCGCTATACAAAGATATTCGAAACACAGCCCGTGGTTGTGATAGAGATTTGCCGAAGATATTTAGGGACCATCAACAGCACCTTCTGGAAACTGTTCGCCAAATGCCTTCAGGGATTGTTCCAACGACGAAAAGTTTCTATAACATGTTGCGGCAAGTGGTACACTCCAAACCGCGAATAGAGGCCACCACCCTCTACGTCCATTGGCCCACTGTTTGGAAAAATTTTGGGGCTATGACCATTTCTTCTGCTGTACACTCCCAGGTTTTTATCTTCCTCAACGATCTCATCCCAACCGCTCTACGGCGATATACCATCCATCTTGAAGCTTACCCATGGTGTACTATATGTGGTCAAACTGATACGGCGATACACCGCTTCACATCATGCACGCGAGTTGCCTCCACGTGGCTGTGGTGTAAGGGAAAAGTATGTCAACTATTAAATGTGCCCACGGATGACCTTAATGACAGGAAGTTGGTTCGTTTGTCGGTGACCGCATTCCCCCAAATTAAACAGACTGCCATTGTGTGGATAATGGGCCAATATGTACACTTCGTGATGGACAATGATCAACATTTCTCTTTCCTGGATCTCAGGTATCACCTGCAAAAAGAGCGTTGGAAGCTTAGTGAAAGTGGACAATTGTACGATAAATATGAACACTACCTGGATTTCTTGTGATGTATTAGTATGGTATTTATCATATCTGAAAATTCTGTAATTCTGTAAAGAGCTAATAAATAAAAAAAAAAGCGGTAACGTTCTCGCTTGCTGGGCCCAAGGTTGCAGTTTCGTATCCTGGCGCAGTCAGCTGGCATTTGAGGGTGCACAAATGCGAGGGAGCCGTGTCAGTAGATTTACTGGTACGTTAAAGATCCCCTTCGGGGCAAAATTCCGGCACTCCGGCATCTCTAAAAGCCAGAGTAGTTAAAAGGGACGTAAAAGCAATACCATTATTGTTATTAACACTGGAAGAAGCTGCACAATATATATTAGCGGCCAAGGTGAGACATATTTTAGGTATTGGTCTATTAATAGTGGCATGTTGACGTTCAAATCATCAATAATTGATGGAAAAGTACATCCTGAATAGCCTAAGGAAAAATATTTTAATTCCCCATAGGCTATTCCGATTATTCCGATTTGCCATTCCAATGTGCATGAGTGCAGTTTCCTCTTCAAACAGTATTCGCAATTATTATTAACAAAGCGAAATGACACGCACTTACAGCAGCCGGTGTACATTTAGACAAAACCAGTTCTTCCCATGGGCAACTGTATGTGGCGTGCTCACGAGTATCTGGACAACAAAATCGTTATGTCTCAGCAGAAGATGGCAAAACCAAAAACGAAATTTTCAAATGTGTTCAATAAGGTAACATCGTACCCTGCCGACTTTCTCAACTCTATGAAATTCCCACTTTGCTGCTCATATCAATGAATCTGAATTTTCAGAATTAAAATGGACCCATAAGTAGCCGAGATTGCTGCAATAGAATATACCAATTATCAGCAATAATGCATCGTCCCCATTGTCTTCATCGCGAGCGAAGCCGCGGGTACCAGCTAGTTTAGTTTAACAGGCATAATACGCTTGGGTAATAGTTTATTCCAACTCATCAAATGCAAGGCAGTTAACTTATATCTAATGGTGTTGATAACATCATGCAAGCTGTAGAGAGATTTAGCCGACCAGTAGCGTGACCCGTAAGACAGTGGTTCGAATCCAAGTGTGGTTGATTTTCTTACTTGATTTTTTAAACATTTATTGTTTTATAATTAGTCAGACGTTATAATATTAAGCATATTATACAGTGTGTATTTTGCAATGGAACATATTATATATGTATACTTATAGTACCATATATTTCATCACTCTACTACAGCGATTTCCATTCGTTGTCCGTGACCCGTGGTAGTCTACTGCATCCAACATGTATTCTGAGTTGTAAACCAAACATTATTATTTATATTACTAGTAGGTAATGTAGTTTTTGGCCAAGGGATGGGTGTAGGAACCCTTAACCACTGAACTAGCCTCTTTGTTGTGGAAATTTGCAATTTAACGTGCTGTGCAATTCGTATTTATTTGCCATTATAAAATACGCACTATATGTAATTATGTGAGTTATTATTAAAACAACAAATATAATATAACAAAAATAAATGAAAACAAATTTTACATATTCGTACGGGTGAGAGCCAAGCATCTAGACCACTCGACCAAAGTACCACATTGAGTTAAGAAGTGGATAATAGGTTCAGGAATTACTGTAATGATTGGAAATAAGGACAAATTTCAGCATAGTATAACGTATAATACAGGGGAAGATAACCTCACTGTTCTGCCCCTTAAAACAAAATGCTATCGATCAATTAACGTATAGTACACCAAGAAGCTACAACCACCAATATTCAATTACACTGCTTGGTAAGGAAAATCAGTTATAACTACCGTATACCCATACATTTAGGAGAAAGTATGCTATATGTTCTTTGCTGAACATCTTGTTTTTATTTTTTATTGAATAGGACATCCGATGGGATAACATAGGATGTAATTGATTATTCAGAAGTGAATAATTCGATTTACTTTCGATATCCCTGTGAAGCTACGCTGGGATTCTTGCTATCATACTGTGTTTCTGAAATGGAGTTTTAATGAAATATTCTGCGAATGTCGTGTGCTTATTTACTTGTTCCTATTAACATATGGGACACAAGAGCAGCTCAAAACATTTACCATCCACTGTGTCCTGAGCATTAAAATCTTGTGGCACAACTGTTCTCGAGATTTATGCATTTGTTGTTGTGGACCCAATATGGGGGTCCTTGCCCTTTTTGACTAGGCCTTTCATGAATCTTTTATGATCTATGGTAAATAAACATATATTTTCATTTGAGACAGTTTTGTCTTTCAGTCTAGTCTGCAAACCTCTCTTTGCGAACAAGTCGCCTCCATGATCCCCTATTACCAGTTATCGCCGTGGCCTCCTCTGCTTCTACACCTCTCACTTTGAAATCGTTCAACACTGAATCTAACCATCGTCTCCCAGGCCTACCTCTGCTTCGCTTACGCTCAATATGTGGAGGAGAAACTGGAACTCTCCATAGGTGACCTGTATATGGGATTTCCTTTTTGGACACCACATCTGAAATAAAGACAAAAGGTACGTAACCTCCTGATGATAAGTAACGAGATTCTTTTTAGTGGAATCCTCACCACTGCACGTGATTTGTTACTTCAACAATCTCACATACTGCACATTCACCAAGATTATAGTCCTGCTCGGCTTAGTAAGAGTCAAGTACATTAGCAGTGAGGCCACATTCATTACTTGGAGTGCTATGTTCTTCAAAAATCTGACTGCCTCATGAGGGAGTTATTAATGTACCAGTAAATCCACTGCAATTAGTAGTTGCATTCAAAAAACTGAGGACTATTGACTGAGAATAATTGGTATCTTACTGTTTCACCACAGAAATTAACTTTTATACATTCCATCTCCTTTGAAATATATTGAAAGTGAATGCTTGCAAGAAAAGTGCTAAAATGCGCACTTTTCTCAGTAAAATATTCCAGTAAATTGGTTTTATAAATTGCGAATTGGTTTTAGATGGAGATGCTCTTTACATCGTATTTGTGGCTTGTTATCATTAGAAGGACTGTTTTATAAAGAATCAAAATATTCAACAAGTACCGGGAAGTATCACCAAAAATAAAGAACTGAAGATGGTGGAAGATACATTTTTAACTTTCATTGCATATTGGGGTTGTAACTATTTAGCCTCGGCTCTACGTGTACGTGTGTGAATTTATCATCTGTGGTATTGTACAACGAGCAAAAGGTCATAACCTACAGTCTCGGCTGAATGGCGTACATTAACATTCAAGAGGATTACAAGCTGAAAGGGGAGCTTCTGAAAGTGTTGAAATTATTAATTGGGCGTCGGGCCAGCCACAACTGCGGCCAAAGGAATGAAGCGGGGTTTCCTGATTCCATTCGTCTGCTGCAGGAACTTCCGGGCCAAGCTTCGTTTCCGGCCCAGCAGACCTAGGGGTCTACAGCATTAAAATTACTAATACATCAATTGAAATTTAGAAACACATAATACACCCTTCTCCTCACAGATTTATATTCTTCCACGGCAAGTGGCTCGTTGAATTTGTTTCATATAAAAGGATAGCGATATAAATATCGAGGAAGATTCTTCTTATCAGGGGAGGGAAAGTGCAGGGAAATATTAGGATTGTAAATGGTATTTCACAAACTTACTTTGATTAGCAGAGGCCACTCAAGACAGCTGCGAATGCCATTATAGCTTATACTGGAACATCAAGTTATGTATCTTTGTTTTATCATTTAATGTTTCTCAGCAAGCAGGGTTGCTGCATCAAGTTAAATCCCGTATGAGCAGATGCATTGCATTGCTTTTTGGGGCACAATTAGGCCTAGGCCTATATGACAGCCAGTGTGGACGCTAAGTTTCAGATAATATGTCCCCTTATTCTGATAGTAAGTTGTGTGCAAGTGACGTTACATTCTTTACACTGGGAAGGGAAAGTGTTTGCAAGATTAAATATGGTCCTTCTATACTATTTCATTATAGCTTGTGATCGCAACATGTAAGAGCTATTGTAAGTCCCTATCAGTTGTGACGGTCCCGAAGTCACAAGGGATCGAATCGTCAATTTCAAGACATACGATTGTGAATAATTGCATATATATTTTATTTGATGCTTTCATTTGATATGTAAATATTTATTGAAGTGTATATTCCAATGTAATGTTATTTAATTTAATTAGCGTTAAGATGATTTTGTATAGCAGAGTCCAAGTCAATTTTAACGTTGTATTATGATATTTAGTTAGCCTGCTGAAAATGGCAATTTAGTGAGGCAACTTCAGTGTGTCGTGTGGGACAAACACACTGTGCAATGTTTCCGGGAAATCATTCTATTCCGAGCAGCGAGGAGAAACCCGTGTGATGACGCGGTAACTCATAGGAAGTGCAGGGCCTGATAAGTCTGGCAACATTGTCAGATAGGAGGCAACAAGTGACGAGTGTATTACTTTGTAATTGGATAAGGCCAGATGTGTATTCTGGACACGGTAGTCAGTGGATGTTAGGAGGGGATTATCATATTATTACTCGTGTAGGCGGGATCTGGAGCATTCGATTTGGTAACTCCAAGGAGTTAGGTTCAATTTTGTGAACTCTGAGCAGTTCTGTTCATGTTGGGAGCTCTGCAGAGTTGAGTTCATTCTTGTGATTTTGAGAATCAACTTGTGTTATGGGAGCCAGGTGCTTGATCACTGGAGCTCAGGGGGACTTGTGATACAGGGACATATGATACGATATTGTATCGGACCCAAGCTGGAGTGCTTGTTTAAGTGGAATACCTCTCACGAGGATACCATACCTAGTCTGCAAAAGGCAATGCCTGTCTTTGATTTCGAATCTCAGAAACAGTTCTGTGGGTCAATGTCTAATTACAGATTTCAAGGTATCAAAAATTATTCTGTTGTGAGCACGAGCTAGTCTACGATTTAATGTGCTATAATTTAAAGTGCGAAACGGATTCTGGATCAAACAAGCTGTTACCGAGATCCCATATCAACATCCATGAAATAATATGCATTATTCGTGCAATAATGCAAAACCGGCTACTGCAAGTCATGCAATTTATATTCAAACCAGGCTGCGAGTGAAATCAGCTAGTTTCAATGTACAAAAGTAATAGGCATAATTCTATGGGGAAAACTAATCCCAGTTAATAGTATGAAATAGTCATCAGCTACCAGAGATCATCAAATGTCAGTGCAACTATTTTCATCTTCACCAAGGGTCTAGGAGTGTGTCATTATTGTGTTGCAATGTATATATGATAGGGATTGAATAGGTTAGTCTGTACACGACGAAGGATTCAGCCAATTGTTATACCGAGTGGTTCACCAGCCCCTTATTATTTCGTTTTATGAAACTCAACTAACATTACATTTCTCCCAGTGGTCGATATTGCTTTGCGCTCTGTCTGTGTGGCAGCAATGCATTTGAACCAGTGGTCTAGCAAAGAAAAAACGACCATGAAGGTTTCCGGTCCAAATACTAAGGACCGTTCTACTAACAAGTGATTTATTGCTCCTTGAAAGAACACTCATACACGTAATACGATTGAATTAATAGTGACGCTACGTGATCTGTAGCAGTAGAAAGTTAAATCAACACCATAAACCATGATTGAAGACTTTGACATGGATTGAGGTGGGATGGCCGCTGTAACTAGAACACGTGCAGCGTGCGGTATCCACGTTGTAGTCATGGCTGAATCGGTCAAGTTCCGGCCGGACATGGTGGGTGAGAACGGTAAGAATGGTGCTTCGAAACAAGCCGTAGGCATACTCTTTTGAACGACAGCCCGTGCTCTAGTTTAGTGGGGATGTAATATTACGCCACACCTACAAAGTCACATTGCCACATTTATTAACTTACGATGTATTCCTGTATGTTGAATTTTGCTGATTTATAAAGAAAATATGACGTGACCTGTAAAGACAGAAAGTTAAAAAATCCGACATTGATAATAACATAACATATCGAAGTGTCGCTCCGGAGATCCGAGTTTGATTCCCGGCTCTGCCAAGAAATGTAATGCTGCTCTGAGGGCTGGAACTTGATACACTAAGCCTCGTGGGGCAAAACTGATAAAGAGGTAGGTTCGATTTTCACCTTAGTCACCCTGGAAGTGGTTTTCTGTGGTTTCCCACTTCTACTCTAGGCTAATGCCGGACGGTTTCGAACTTAAGGCTACGGCCGCTTCATTCCCAATCCTCACCTAAATTGCTAAAACACACAGTAATACAGACACCACTATAACACAGGTTATCAGAGATTCTCAACACACAACCAAGTGTACTAGGCTAAATGATCGATGTTCTAGCCCCTCAAATGGAACAACAACATATCGAAGGAGATTCTGATCGCCAGTTATCGCTTCGAAGTATACGTATTCCTGAGAATTTCCCTTGGTATTATTTTGTTATTAAATTCTAACAGATAGAAGACAACTCTATTTGAGGTGTACATATTAAGATGTTTCGTGTAATACCAGATTCAAACACTATGTTACTTTCATGGAAAAAAAGGAAGCTTGTAGTTTAACGTGACCGTTAATCTCGCGATCATAAGCCACGGGACCTCCGTTTTACGTGGAATCCGAACCACAGGACATGGCATTTCACATCGAAAATCTCACATGCATTGACTGGGAATCGAACCCGGTCCGCCTTGGTGAGAGGCATACAGCTAGACCGCTGAGCCACCACGCCCCAGGCCGTTTTTATTTATTTTTACTTTCATGGAATCCAACCCGAAAATGCATCTGCACGCTATATTACTAGTGGCCCATCCTCGATAATTACTGTAACTATGACTTCTTGTATATTTCTGTCGTAAGACATTGGTAAGTTGCCGCCGTGGTTTAGTGGTCAGCATGATTAGCTGCAACCCAGGAAGCCTGCGGTTCGATTCCCGGCTCTGCCGCGAAATTTCAAGAGTGGTATGAGGACTGGAACAGGGTCTACTCAGCCTCGGGTGGTCCAAATGAGTAGAGGGGGTTCGATTCCCACCTCCAACATCCTCAAAGTGGTCTTTCGTGGTTTCCCACTTCGTCTTCGAGCAAATGCCGGGATGGTACTGTGCCATTATTTTATAGTCGCGAGTTCAAGAATTTATCAAACAGTGCACTGAGACATTGCAAGACGTAAGATTACGAGATATTTGATATGTTAAAACCAGCTGGAAATGTGGACAATCGAAAGCTAAGAAAGATTTCCGAATCCCTGTGCTAGTTCAAGGTTATAGCATACGAACACGGGAGACGACAAAGCCTGGAGCTCAGATTACCAACGATCTATATACCTGTCACCCATATTGAAACGCAAGCTTGGAGTGTTATTGTATAGATCAAAAGGGACCAAGAGCTGTATTTGCAGTTTCATCGGTACATTAAGTTAGCTCATAATAGCATGGAGTTTATAGATTTGAGCGTTTGTCTGAATTGACGCTGTCAGAGGCGTAAGATGTGTATATAACCTTATATTTGTGCGATATAGATCGATATTCGACACAGAGGAGTGGGGGAAGCTGGTGTCTACCTGCAACCCACTGTCCCAGAAGGCAAGTCAGATATTCACGCGTCTCTGAACAAGTCACATCTAAAGGAAACTGTACATTTGACTTGTGCGGGTGAGAAGAAACGCGGTGATAGATATTTTGTGTGGCAGAAGAAGATACTTCTAGCGTAAGCGAGGACGTTTTACGTACGCCAGCGTGAATCTTAGAATATTTGGCGATACTTGCGCATTAAGACTTTATAATTCGAAGATTGTGTGGACTGGCACACTTAAAAATGTACGTGTATTTGAATTGAAACTTCCGAGCAGCAATACATAGCTATTTTATGCTACGATGGACTTGCATTCCAACGTTGAATTGTAATTGTGAATGATATCAGCTGTGATATTGAACTTTAAGAATACACTTCGACGAAACAACACGTCATATAATTACGTTTTCTACAATTTTACGAGATGTTTAGAATTAAGACGTCGAGAGGAATAGTTCAAATAATGAGTGAATCCATAGCCATGGTCGGCTAATTTATGCTTCCACGCAGAGTGGAAGCATGATCATTCGTGAGTAAGCTACGCTGTCTACAACTACTAGTAATTGCATTTGAGGCAAGTAGAGATGTTTGTGAGCATGGAATCTCAGATTTGCGAAATCATGAAGGAAGTGGGTATAAACCACGGCAATACTCAAATGCTGAAATACTTCTACGAGATTGAAAACTTCTGCCAAGAGAGATGGAGTCAACTATCGGGTGTACGAGGCCAGTATTGTAGCAGTGGTGCAGTCCGATTTCGAGGGTTGAACGGGAGGAACGTGATAGGTTTCCCAATTCGATTCCAGGATGGTTGGATGAGCATACTGTACGACAGTATGGAATTATAACGAGATGATGGCATATATTCCCATTATATGCCGACTTCCAGAATCATCTCAAGGTAGAGGGAAATCTATCATCTCAGTAGTAGTAGAGTAAGGTATCTTGTCATAACCATCTTCTAAGTCTGGAAAGTCGTCGCATAAGCTGTCCAAAGTTTAGGGCAACTGAGAGCTATAAGTTAAATGGGTGAGTTTGTATTATATTATATTTATTTTAGTTGTGCAGTAGTGAATGGTCTGTAGCTTTATGATTTGTACACATTCAGTTACATTTTGAGCCACGTCCGAATGTTTTATATCCTTATTATATGAACCTATGACCCAATCTGATGTTTCATAACTAACACAACGGACGTCAGCGTTTTATATACTCAGTGCGGAGAATTTATATTTGGATCATCTTGTCTAATACAACGAAGTGTAATCTGATAACATTCAGTTACTGAAAAGTAACATTCAATTGCTTGTATTAATACCGTCCTCATTCAGCGCGAGCCGACGCTAGAGCTGCCTAGCGGCTGAACCATACAAACTCCACAAGTCACGTCACTTTCTCTTCTATACGCTATGGCCTAAGTGTAATGGATCTGATGATGATCGCTTGACGATCGAAACTAGTCATCCTAGTGTATTTATTAATCTCGTGTAATTTATTTCAGGATTAGGGCATAACCCAGCTCTTTTGGGTACATTCGTGTAGACCGACTGAAAAGCACTAAACTCTTGTTAACTAAGGCAACATTGTAAAAATAGCTTCAAACCACACAATAACCATAATTGCTATTCCTTTTCTTTTCCGTTTAGCATGATTGAGGTGTGGTACAGGTTCGATGTTTCTTTCGTGGCTGGCCACATTTCCAATCGGATTTTGATTCGAATAACTAATGCATCCTTAATTTTGACTCTTTGGAATTAATTTCAATATTAATATTTCGGCTTTTGAATTTAATTAAATGATAATGAATATTTTTAATCGTTGTGAAGAGAACCGTTACGAAGAAGACTTGCGTATTCTTGAAGAAGATAAATTTGATCTGTAATTATGATGAACTTTGATGACATTTTGACGAACTTTTCGACTTTTATCTCAAATTGATGTTTTGATCTGCGTTGATGTTGGAAGCTATTTATTGGATAATTACCTTTGAAAATCACTCTCATTAGCTTTTGTGGTAGGAATTTTGTTTATGATGAGAGGTGTTGATCATTCTCAATTTTGAAACTACTCTTTACTCTTTTGAATGACTTTAATCAGCGATGGATCAACAGTAGAAGAACTTATGTTACCTGGATCCATGGTGTAGAATACATCGTTGTTCTTTTCCGAATTAATTTGAATTGGGGAGATTTCTATTCAATTCTGATCATTTTGACTTCTAATTGATCCCATGAGTACTTTGTGTCTGGAGGATTTCATGGTGTAGGGTTGATTGATTTTGAGAGATGGATAATTTTTGGAATGAGAATTTAATCTCGATTAACATTCAATCTTTAAACAATATTTCTGAAACTGAGTTTGAGGGATTATTATTATTATTATTATTATTATTATTATTATTATTATTATTATAAGAAGAAGAATATTTTGAAAGGCGACGCTACTATAATTCATTGGAAATTAATATGTAATCCAATTTCAACAATTTAAACTACTGTATGTGCAAAGGTGTTATAATTTTTGGATAGGCATAATGATATGCGTGATATTATTGATGTTATTCGTTGCATTTAAGAGTTTATTGGTCACCTTGAAGGTGTTATTTATATATATTCGTCGATAATATATGGTATTTATGAATACAGTACAATATGAATTACGTGTTAATTGATTTTTGGTGAAATCTTCAGGAAAGTGTTGGTGGTCTTAAATCTAATGTAAATGTATTGTGAATGTCAGGTGTGACATTAATGGTTATTAAATCGTGTTATAGTCGATCTTTACGCAGTGAGAAAGTGTTTGTGACAGAGTTTATTAGGAGTTCAGGTTGAAAGTTTAAATGGAAATATAATTGATAAATCCAACATGAAATTTAATCAGCGACGCCAGCAGAGGTATTCTTAGTCAACCTTATTACACTGAAGAAAATGGAAATTGCAACACCCAGAAGGAGTGGTGCTACATTGCTGCAATTGAACATACAGAACGAGTGGGTTGTGATTCGATGATTACACTTTCAGGTTCCTCTGACCGCAACTTTGGACAACAATCAATACAGGATGTGCCCACCACGAGCTGCAATACATTGATGAATTCGTCGAGGCATGGAGTCAATAAGGCCCTGGATTGTTGGCTGAGGAATTGTGGCCCATGCTTGCTGCACTGCACGGGTCAGTTGTTCCAGGGTTGTGGGTGGCTGAGGACGGTTGGCCAGTTGTCGACCCATCATGTCCCACACATGCTCAATAGGACTGAGGCCCGGGGATCTGGCGGGCCATTCTAAGGTTGTGATGTCGTGGAGAGCTTCTCTGGAGATGCGTGCAGTGTGAACCCGTGCATTGTCCTGCTGAAACATCCCATTAGCAATGTTCGCCATCATAGGGACAACCACTGGATTGAGTACCCTATCAACGTACTTCCGAGCAGTCATAGTGCTCTCAACAAGCACTAATTGTGATTTCACATTAAAGCCAATAGCTCCCCAGACCATAATGCTTGGTGTTGGCCCTGTGTGCCTCTCGACAGTAAGGTCTGGGCGGCCCCTCTCCCCGGTACGTCGGCGCACACGATTCCGGCGATCACTGCGGGAAAGACAGAAGCGCGATTCATCACTAAAGACGACCCTATGCCATTCGTCGACCCACGTCGATCGTTCTCGACACCAGGTCAGCCTTACACGTCGCTGTTGTGGGGTCAATGGAACACCTTCTGCAGGGATACGGGATCGTAAGCCAGCTGCACGCAGGCGATTACTAACTGTTTGTTGTGTAACGTGGGGTGCCACAGCTGCTCGAATTTGCGCTGCTGTTGCATGGGGTTCCATCCGGACCATCCGAATGATGCGGCGATCCTCTCTCACAGTTGTCTGTCGCGCTGGGCCTGTGCCAGGTCTACGAGTGTGGGTACCTTCATTTGACCACTGCTGCCATACACATTGTACCGTAGATGCCTGTAGGCCAACACGTGCAGCGACAGTCCTTAGCGATAATCCAGCCTCACACAGCCCAATTATCCGAGCCCTCTCAAACGCCGACAGTTGTTGACAGCGTGCTCTTCTCTGTCGTCGAGACATGTTTGACGGGGAACACTTCACTGCACAGACTGCAAGTCAACTACGCTACACCAGAGTCCGTAAACTGGAGTTTTTTCCTCCGCGACCAATCACGTGGGGAGACCTGTAGCAACAATCCAATGGGTCTGAAACTTTGATCGTTTACATACCTACATGGCATCGTTCCATTTCTTGAAAATCAATACAAACGACCAATGCCTTCATGGTGTTGCAATTTCCATTTTCTTCAGTGTAGATATGTATAATGACTATGTCGTCAATATTCTTCTTAGCTTCATTGCTTGGCTGAATTACTCCTGAAAACAATTACTACGTATAATTGAAACATGATAAACGAAACATGCAAATATGAATGGTGAAGGCAATAAGTGTGTATTGCAAATGCGTTTAAGGGTGTACATAGCGGTGTAAATTTGTACATAATTATTTAATTTAATGTGAGATTTCTTGATCATGGAATATAAATGATAATGATATCAATAGGTTTATAGATCATTTTTCTTGTATATATTGTTGCTATATTTGAGTGGTTTTAAACGCAACATTACATACAGGTCCAATGGAACATTGGATAGTTCATGATTTAATTTTTTAAATTTGCTTTGGGTTAATTAATTTTCTTTTCGTTACATTGTTTTATTTCCTTGTGTAATGCCATCCTGAAAATTGTTGATGATTTAATTGTAATCCTTATGACGTGGTAATTTATAAAGGTGATGGAAGGCTGTGTTAAGAAGGCCATTGCTGGGTGTTTTCTAGAGTCTCCATTACTCTGAGATGTTTTCTTTATTTGAGTCTTTTGTCCTTTGAGCGTCTTTAATTTTTTACACTTTGGTCTTTCTTAATGCAATCTTAGTAGGAATAGCTTGTGCCCTATTACCCCTTCTATTTGTAGGTAGGATCTGGGGGTTTTCCTAGCCGGGGATTATAGAATGCAAATACATTTGCCATTGGAAACAAATGTTTTAAATATCCGTATTGATGTTAGAATTAAACATTTAAATTATACGCCAAATCAATACATAAACAAATATATATTTTATATATTAGTACATGTTTCGACCCACAGTGGGGTCATCCTCAGCCTAGAAAGAAAATCAATTAAGAATTGGAAAACTAAAATGACATATGCGCCTTAAATCTAAATTAAAATGAAAATTAAAGAAAATAATTGATAAAATATAGTAATAAAAATGGATATCCTTACAAAGTAGTATTAATTAAATAAATATAAGATTGGTCTTTTAACAATAATTTTAAAAAAGTAGTTAGAAATAAGAACTATTAGACGGTGAGTGTAAGAATGTTAAGACGAATAATGACATGCCTCCTATAATTCATTGATTTGATAAATACTTAATGTATGCAGTACATATGGTACTACGGGAGAATTTTCAACACGACGGTTGCATTAAATCAGCATATACATAACCTAACACTGGCAAATATTAAAGTGGAACTTCTGATACCGCAATTCCATCTCAATAATCCCGGTTTCTCTTCTCAACGTTTTGGACATTTATTTGAATTGCCACATATCCATATTGGGCATTTCAACTCAAATTCTTGTACGAATTTCCCAATTTCTACATCCCGTACAACGAGGTTATTTCATGTCATCATAATACTGGTTGGCACCTTTTAAAATCGTTAATAGTCTCCGTATTGAAGAGGATTCAAGTTATTTAACTCAAGGGCCGAACTGAATTATTTTATTGATTTTCTAAATTATTTTGTGTATATTTTGATAAAAAATTTAAAGCTTAACATTCTTACACTCACCGTCTAATAGTTCTTATTTCTAACTACTTTTTAAAAATTATTGTTAAAAGACCAATCATATATTTATTTAATTAATACTAATTTGTAAGGATATCCATTTTTATTACTATATTTTATCAATTATTATCTTTAATTTTCATTTTAATTTAGATTTAAGGCGCATATGTCATTTTAGTTTTCCAATTCTTAATTGATTTTCTTTCTAGGCTGAGGATGACCGCACTGTGGGTCGAAACATGTACTAATATATAAAATATATATTTGTTTATGTATTGATTTGGCGTATAATTTAAACGTTTAATTAGCCGGGGATTTTCAGGTTCTACGATCCAGCTGCCATCGTGGGTTCAACAAGTATTGGTTTGATAATACGGGTACAGTTACTAACGTAACGCCGTGGCCGCCTCCTTCCCTCTTCCTTGTCTATCCCTCCCACTCTTCCCATCCCTGAATCTGGCCCCTGTTCGCTTTGCAGGTGAGGTTTCCTGGGCGACGAAAAAGTCACACTCCCCAGTTGTAAACCCGACTCACAGTCTCAAGCTCCAGGACACTGCCAGTGGTGGTAGAGGTGGGATCCCTCCCTTATTCCGTGGGAAAAGTCAGCCCTGGAGGGTAAACGATAAGGAAAGCCATTGGTAAAGCTGTCGACACAGACGATAAATCGTAACGAAATCAAATTATAAAACTTTCCCCTTAACATGTATCGGACCCTAACTCTTTCTATCCGCAGTCCAACACGTTACCATTTCAGCCACGAATGCTTACACATTACACAAACATAGAAAGTGTGAACTATTTGCGTTGGACACTTGACTTTCTTGATCTGAAACGTTCTTATCGGTTCGAATACGTCTCTTTGGTCGACAGGTATAAGAAAAAAAAAAATTGATGGCTTTGAAATGTGCAGCCACCTCCTGCTCAATCGCATGCCCTAGCTACCTGAGCATCATGGGCAGTGGAAACAGCGTTATATCATGGAGTTATGTGAATTAGAAATAGTGTGATATTTTCGGGGCATATCTGGAGTTTTATAAACTTTTCATAAAATTACTTTCTCTTTCGTTGTCTTTCGTTAGTTATATAACGGACCTCTAAATATTGCGTTTGCGTTGTTAATAATATTTCTGTTGTTGAGATATGGAAACACTTTTATATTGATATTGATTTGGTATTGAAGTTAGTCACTCATTTCATAACTGGAAAATTCCCTTTGTCAGCGCTCATAACACACCGCTGCCCTTTGAGTTCTGTCTTACAGCTACTGTCCTTGTACCAGTACTATTAGTTATGCTGTCAGGACATATCAACACTCTTATACATTTACTGAAATACTGATGTGGGACACTTACCTGCTTACTAGAAAAATGAAATTGGCTGCATTTGCAATTCGGACTGTCCGTTGAGGACTGACTCAATTTCCGCTGTGCATGAGACATTCATACCAACTGGTACTATTGGTTCTATTTGTTGTTTCTCAATGGAAGCTCAATGACTAACAGGCATGTATAATGTGGATAATTCTCTGCGTGGACTACGAATTATATATAGCCTAAGTAGGGCATACATGTTCGCACTTTTAATTTTATTATACGATGAGTGTTTGTTTGATTTTAGTATTTTATGTTCAGATAAGATATTTTTGCCGATTATTTACTTTATTTACTTTTAGTTTCCCTTCTTACTCGCCACGTTAAATGGAAATTGCTCTTTTACATGTTGTATCACGTCAAACCCTCTGTAACACCGGGTTGTAAACCATTCCTAATTCTTACGCTGTGTCAAGTCAAAGCCCTCAGTAACCCCGAGATGTAAATCAGTCCTCATTCTTTCTATGCTGAGTAGACCCCGTTCCAGTCCTCATACCACGTTTCGAATTTCGTGGCAGAGCCAAGAATCGAACCTCGGACCCCTCAGTGTAGCAGCTAAGCACGCTGACCACTACATCATGGAGGCGACTTGGATAAATTAATACTTCTTTATATTTGGCAATTACGAATTGACTAACGTATGCTAATGGTTCTTGGATATTCTCAAGTAATCTACCTTGAAGCTGTATCGTTCCTTATATTTTAAGTAACCGATATTGCAACAGGCGTTGGGAATGGTCAAAACGAGAAGAAATGTTCCCATAAACATATGTCCGGAAACAAATACCTGTTGAGATATGCACCATTTTACCAGCATGGAGGAGGCGTTATGATCAGCGGTGCAGGCGTCCTTCCGTTGAAGGTCTTTGCATGAGTCGGATGTTCAGTCATAGTATGCGGTTGTGCTGGCATTGCAGTGTGCTACCGCACCAGACTATTGTTCCCGTGCTGTGTGGATGACGTAAACAGTGCGATGGAATATTCCTCGAGGGAAATGGCAAACATGGCTTTTTGCTATGGTTTAGAAAATGGTAGTAGCAGGGCCTCCCCGTTCTCTGGAACTTAATCCTGTAGATTTCTGGCTATGGGGCATTTAAAGCCATTGGTGTATGCCACACCCATCAATAATGTGCAGCTGTTACAAGAGCGTGTGGCCAATGAGAGTGGCCACATCCGCGAGCAGCCAGGCGTTATTCGACGAGTTGGGGATTCCTTGCAAAGAAGAGCCAAAGCATGTGGTAACCATGAGCATGTCTTGTAACGTGCAGATGGTATTCGCGGACAGACCGGCTGAAATCATCACAGCTCCTGGTTTATGTTTACCCAACGCGTGTTCTGTTAAATGTGTATGACAGTCAAGTATTCATTAGAAGTAGCTGGTAGGATGACCTCCATTGGATGAAGTTTAAATGCACAACACAAGTAAAATGGCTCATATCTCAACAGGTATTTGTTTCCGGACATATGTTGATAGGAACATTCTTCCCGTTTTGACCAATCCCAACCCATGTTGCAATATCGGACACTTTTTTCGAAACACCCTGTATATGCTGAACCCAGCTTATCAACGTGATTTTGGTCTCTATAACACTGCCTTGTTTAGCTATTGGTTTATTGAGAATTTAGTACTGTGTAAATCCTTCCCAACTATCATGTTTCCTTTATAATTGGTTGCTTCGCCTTATCTTATCCATATCCTCACTTCCTGCAAGGTATTGAACATATTGAACATATTTATGCTTGTCCTATCTTCTATCTATTAAATCAGTGAATTTCATCATTATTTACATTACACATATAACATAACACCAACCTCTTGCTATGTTTCGAAACTGTAAATTTACCTGATGATGACTTATTGGTTTTAAAATTAAATGTATTCAAAATGTGCCTGTGAGTTATGTTCAATCTAGGACATTTCTGAATATAGTATAGTAACTGAAATGGATTTCTACGTAATTATGGATTTTCGTGAATGTCTTATCTGCCAAACGCTAATATAATGAATAAACGGTCATTCACATAATGAAATGGGACCCGCCATACTTACTTAAGGCTAAATGTCCCGTTTTTTAGTTTGTAATTTTGACACCATGTAACGAAAGCTCGTATTTGCGATCTGAAAACCACTATGTATACTAGACTGCAATTGAATTGATATTAATTCGATGCATTTTCCAAAATATGAAAAACAAAAAAGTTACTAACAGTTTTTATATCTCTGCCTAAAGTATGAAAAAAAACTGGTAATACGAAAACGGAGATTTCTTTCCTGATTCCAATGCATTTTTCAGAATTAAAATCGGGTGAATGGAATCGATACCATTCGTTTGGGAATTGCTTTGAAAAGGGTGGTAGGCGACGCGGCTTCAAAATATCTCTTGCGCAAGGAAAATGATGAACACGCTGACAGGGTGGAGGGAGAAGGGAACAATTTGACGACAGGAAAGAGTTGTATTCCTCATGTCATAAATATTATAGTTCAGCATGTTACATGTACAAGTGCCTAGTCGTGGAACAATATCTGAGCAATAAAATTATACTGTAGTAATACCGGGTGAGTTATCCGTGGTGGTTACGGCATGACTAATGGCAGTCGCTCACATCCGGGAGGCGAGGAGGTTCGAATCCCCCCGCCGGCAACCTTGAAGATGGTCTTCTGTGGTTTCCCATCTTCCTTCCAGGCAAATGCCGGGGTTGGTCCCTCACTATAGGCCACAGCCGCTACCTTCCAACTCCTCGCCCTTCCCTTACAACTTTCCTCCCACACGGTACTTGTAGCTCACCCATTGGGTGTCCGTCTCGAAGCAGCTACAAAAAACTGGCGAGCCGAACATGTCCTCGGACACTCCCGGCACTAAAAACCATACGCTAAAAAAAAACTAAAAAAAAAAAACAAAAAAAACTGTAGTAATATTACACTATGTAACGTTGACACAATGTGTTTGTTCAGATTCATTTCTTACTTCTACAAACATTCTTGTTGATAATAATACATTCTAGGGACTTGGGACATCTTGGTCATCACTCCCTTTGTCTGGCTGCATGGCTTAGTGGTAACGCTCTCGCTTGCTGTCACCAATGTTGCAGGATTGAATCCTGGTGCAGCCAGTTGGCATTTGAGGGTGCGCGAATGCGAGGGTGCCGTGTCATTAGATTTACAGGCACGTTAAAGATCCCCTCCGGGGCAAAATTCCGGCATCCCGGCGTCTCTAAAAGCCACGGCAGTTAAAATGGACCTAAAATCAATAACATTATTATTATTATTATCATCAGTCCCGTGTAGTTGATTATGTGTATAACTGTATTAGAGTCAGGGATGGGGCAGGTGCCCTGAAATTTCACGTACGGTAGCCTACTATCTCGGCATTTACCTGGAGGTATTGTGGAAAAGCCGGTGAAAACACACTCAGGATAGATGCTGACAGCGCTGGATTCCCTTCTAGGTAACTGTTTTAGAGTTATTTGAGGATAAACTCCCGAACAAAAAGCATATTGTTCCGACATTAGTAATACTTTATAGGGCATAATTCTTACCGCACAGACCAGCGACTGGTTTCACTCGATGCGAAATTGAATGCTGTATAGAATGATATGACTGGTTTGTAGTAAGCACGTTCTTGATATTTTAGAAAAAAATGATGGACAAGATATGTTTGTGTTCATGTTTGGGAATATCTATTCTAAATTCCATCCGATGCGGACGTCCAACTCTAAGTATCGTCTTCTAGACATAACAAACAAGACCACAAACCGTGATAAATTCTAATCGATTTATAAGAGGCCAAATGCGCACGCATACAGACCTACATACATACATACATACATACATACATTTATTTTGGTGATTCGCATGGGTCTTTAGTTCTTTTGACACCAATTCCCTTTTTAGCCTACTTTTCACATTTTTCAAAAATGAGGAAAAAGTAGACTTATGAGATCGATCCGGGAAAATGTGTGTCTCTGTCTGTCTGTCTGTCCTTCTGTCTGTCTGTCTGTCTGGCTGTGTGTGTGTCCCCCCTATCAACTCCTACGCGGCTGCAGCAATCAAAACCAAATTTAGTATGAGTAAAGATGTGCACCGGAATAGCTCACGTCCATATTTGAAAATGATGTCAGTGCTACCAACTGCTGAAAAAACGCACTAGAAATTTGAGCTCCATGTTGGATATCTTGCAAGGTATGCATGGGAGCTATTCCAAAATTGGCACACATGTAGATAATACTACTTCAGTTTAATTTCCAGGAGGCCAACCATAACAGTGTGGCCAAAATAATCTTAAGCCTTCTGATAAGTCAAATGTTTAAATGCATATAACTTCTACACTATCAATTGGATTTCAACCAAATTTTGTATGTAATATCTGTACATAAACAGATATGACTGAGCGTATTCTTAAGAGCCACCAGGGCTCCCAACTGTTAATAATTGCTCTCTCTATTTTTTTAATCCAAATACCAATATATCAGAAAGTATGCAAGCCAACAGCTTTAAACTATGCACACGTATATTCTGACATTTTAGATTAATTTGGAGTAACTTATATACGTCAGTTCTACCAACATGATTATAAGCCTGCTGATAGTACCAATTTTTAAATACATGTAACTTCTATACTATCAGTTGGATTACAACCAAATTTCGTATGCGCTATGTGTACCATAACAGAATGACTGTAAGTATTGTTAAGAGCAATCAGGGCTGCCAACTGTTAATAAATGCTGTCTATATTTTTTTACCCTAATATCAATATATCAGAAAGTATGCAAGCCAACAGCTCTATACTTTGCACACGTATAGCACCTGACATTGTAGATTAATTTGGAGTAATTAATACAAGGCAGTGCTGCCAACATGATTCTATGACTGCTGATAAGTCCAATTTTAAAATACATGTAACTTCTATACTAATAAATGGATTTCATCCAAAATTTGCACAACAAGATTTCATAATAATTCAGATTATTTCTGACCAGCACACGCATGGTATTGTTGGCAACATGCTTTTACGCGTGCTGATAGATCCAGTGTCTAACTGCATGTAACGTCCATTGGACTTCAACCTAATTTTGTATTCTGTACCTTAAGAGATGGAACTAAGAATATATTCAATCACCAGGGCTGCCACCTGTAGTGCTCTATTTGGCTATATTATACCAGGTATATTTTGAACTAATTTGATATTTCGATATTACCAACTTAATTTCGTCATTATTCTAGATAGGTTCATATACTGTAGAATAATCATTGGCATGAAAAGTAAGCTGTATAGTTCTTCACGGAACTTCTTGTTTTTTCGTGAGATCTGAAACGACTCCGTGAGGCCAATCACTATAACTTACATCAATTTTCACGGAAGTAATAATAAAAGTTCATTTATGTAGGACATTTTATTACAATAAACAAATTATGAAAATGTATACCAAGGGCAAAATTATTATATACATTTATAGAATTAAAGTTCCTAAGATATTCTCATCTGCCTATTGTTAGCACAGGCAGTACTGCATACTATAAACAAATAAAAATATTATACCTAATTATTTCCTGTTCTTGAAATCAATGCTTCATTTTTTTCCATATCAAAGATAACGTTTCATGATTTACACACACTAATCAGTATTTTACTTCACCTCAGGTTCTCTTATATCCATTGCTCTGGTCATCCTGGGATCAATGATCTCATGCAACAAGATTTTCTCGTAGCAGAATGTCAGTTACATAAGCATTTTTTGTCTCGTGAACTTTTCGCCCCTCTTTATTGTTTCTATGTGAATGTCCTTAGGCGTCCATGCCACAAAATAACATATTTCCCGCTATGTCATTTCCAACTAGCCCTGGTTCTGGAAATAAAAATCATGTGAGTGTTAGAGAGTTATCAATCTGTTCTCTTCTGAATGGCACTGCTCTTGACATTATCTAGGTTTCTTTTCGCTTACTTTCTGCCAAACAAAATCCTTTTAGCTTTTTGCAGGATTCCAGTATGGTCATATTCCGTGCAGAATAAGGGCAATTGACTTCCACTATAGCATCATTTCCTAATAATCCGTCTGGGGAGGCACCTAAAAAACCCTTAGGTTTTGTGTACGAAAAGACCACAATCTTCGACTTTTCTACCGATTTCTTCTCTAAATTTCGTTTTGCAATTCGCTCATTATCACAGTCATACTGCATGCTTTTGAGTGAAATTCGCCGTATAGAATGTTTTTTGCTACTGTAGCCCATTTCGAAGTAGGTTTCCTCTTGCATACATATTCAAAATTGGATGCCGTAAGTCTGTCCTTTCTAGCTGTGTGCCAATTTTCATTTTCCCTTTGGCCCCTTGTTTCCTTTTCCAGTTTTTGTATATGGCCTTCACTAAGCGTTAGTTGCTTGATCTTCTCATCACTAAACTCTCTCAACAGTACGTCATCGAAATCAAACTGCATTGATCGGTTTCCATAATCACGTGAGACAGTACGTTTCATTTCATTAGACTGTTGTTGGGACATTCTTTTCCCTTCTCGCGACGGAAATAAACGTTTTCGGAAAGCTGCTCTTATTCTCTTTCTGCAGAGTGCAGTGTCCTTCACTATTGTGGCAATTTTTTTTAAAACTAATTTAATCGTTTGATAGTGCCAGGATGGCCCAAACTGAAAGACTAGTCTGTCAGCTTTGGTTCTATGAGTGAAGGAACCTCGTTTCTCTCGATTGATCTGCTTACCTCCCGTGAATTTTGCAACAAGGGACATATAATTTTCGGCAGCATTGCTGGTGGTGTTTGATACTAGCTGGGAACTTTTTGCAATTAGGGGCTGCAAGCAATAACGCATAAGTTTGGTTGCAGTTTGTCTTCACCTTGCCCGCTGGTAGTTCAAAAGTACTGTTTGCAGTCTTTATGGATCCCAATCCAATCCAGTATTTCCGGCAATCAATTTTCCATTTTCACAATCGCTACGCCTTTATTTTTCCACAAAACGCATTGTTTTCATTTGAAGTCGAACTTGCTTCTCTGAAAAAAATTGACACTGAATAGTTCGTGATTTTGTACTCCTACACTTATGTATTAGAAGTAAAAAACAAACTACACCCGTGGTGCGAAAGCCCATGAATGGCCTAGACCTACCAAGCAACCGCTGCGCTGTTCAGCCATGTAGCCTGCAGATTGCGGGGTGACGTTTAGTCATCCAACTTGTACAGGTAAAATATAAGTGAAATCATAACTGTTCAGTGCATCACCGATTCTCTGATCCAAGCGTAAAGAAATATATAATTTCAAATATAAACTAGGAAAAAAACTTACGGGTGTGTAGAGGTGTTTTTATCTTTTTTTTTTAGGGCCTGACTTCCTTTTCTTTGTACTTAGTTGCAATCTCCCCTGGGATTTAGTGGAACGCCCTTGAATCGGTTTTGGCGGTGTCTCCATTTTTCAACAAAAACGAAAAAATAACTCCACGTGATGACCGTAATGCTTTCCACCAGTCGTAGCCTACCTATATGGTCATGTATCTATTCTACCAGAAATAATGTCCAAAAAATATAGTACCGAAAATAGAACACCTAACGGGCATTAAAAATAATACTGTTGCAGGTAAAATAAATTAAACAAAATATAATTAATGAGTTCGATGAACTAAAAACAAGAAGTCGTAACTAGGAACTGGTAAAACATCAAAGGATCACTCAGAAATATTCAAACCTTGACAATAAATTCAGAACTAACCAGCACAGTCAATCGCAACATTAGACTAGATGCTCGGTAATTCCATACCGTCTGGCAAGGTTGTCGCTCTCTCAAATCACTCGACCTCCGCTCCCCTCCCCTCCCCCCAACCCTCCACCAACCCGCTCACCATGATCTTGTTCTACTAATAATAATAATAATGTTATTGGTTTTACGTCCCTTGTAACTACTGCGGCTTTTAGTGACGCCGGGGTGCCGGAATTTTGCCCCGAAGGGGATCT
This sequence comes from Meconema thalassinum, assembly GCA_946902985.2. Lineage (NCBI taxonomy): Eukaryota > Metazoa > Arthropoda > Insecta > Orthoptera > Tettigoniidae > Meconema > Meconema thalassinum. The sequence continues at coordinate 182,415,487 of OX336389.2, forward strand.
TTAACGTGCCAGTAAATCTACTGACACGGCTCCCTCGCATTTGCGCACCCTCAAATGCCAGCTGACTGCGCCAGGATATGAACCTGCAACCTTGGGCCCAGCAAGCGAGAACATTACCGCTGAGCCACGCAGCCAGCCTCCTTGTTCTACTGCCGCGCCTTGTTGCAAATACTGTAACACTTTATTCACAAACTTCCCAAAGTGATCCCGACGAATCTATTCAACCGATTTAGGTTTTCGATGCGGCTTTGGAATCAGTGAGTAAAACTCAACTTTCGTATTACCCGTTTTCTTTCGAAATTTAATCAGATATTTGAAAAACAAACAGCAACTTTCCTGTTTTTGAAATTAAAATGTAAGCAATGAATTAATATCAATTCTGCTACTAGACAGAGTACATAGCAGTTTTCAGATCGCAGATCGGAGCTCCCCTTCGATACAAAATAAATAAATAAATAAATAAATAAATAAATTCAGCTTCCCTTGTGCTGCCACCTATTGAAATATATTCTTACCAAAGTGTCGGGACATTTAGCCTTAAAATAATACATTTTCTACAAAAAAAATACCTTCCGAAGTTGAAATTGCAAGCAGAGAAATACATTACCATTAAAACATTCACATATTCATATCGTTCCCTCCTCTGTCAATCTCATAGACACTGTGAATGAACAGCAGTCACATTTGGCAATATTTTTAAATCATCAACCTTCACTCACTTGTCTTATGTGTTTAAATTAGGTGGCATAAATGCTTCTATATGCACTGAGAGGTGATATGCCAACAATACCCAACGAAGTTAACTCTAGTTTTATATTCTTCTTAACTCTGTGCCTTTGAATTTACGGCTATGTAGGCCTAGGTCACGATCATTCTCATGATAGTTTGTCTCTGTCGCTGGGAGAAATGGGATAATTGAATTTCGTATTGTATTGAATCGTCATTTAAGCACAACTCAAACGCTGGAAAGGTACGCAGTTGTAAACTGAAGGAATGGTTTTACCTACACTTGCCCTGAAACATCCCGCAATTTACCTTACACTATTTCAGCAGTCGACATGTGACACGTCACGAGGCCTACAGTAGCAAGGCTTGTGTCTTGGAGTGGGGTTCATGGTTGAAATCTTCTTTGGGCTTCAAACTGATTTTTTTTATATTGAAGGAGACGAAGGTCTGCCAAAATTCCAACTCCCCCCACAGGCTTCATGGCAGCATCATCATAGTAAACTTCGCAGTTTAGGCCACCAAGCCTGATTCATCTGCAGATGTATTTGGTTCATACATCTATTCTTTGATCTACTATTTCTTCTTCTACCACATGCTTGGTAAGAGTATATTTGTGCAGGAAGTCGAGAACTTACCAATGTCGGTACCAGCAAGCTCTGTAAAATGGTGTTTATAACGTTAGATACCCCAAGTTGTAGGATATATGTACTATGCTGCCGGTCTAACAGTGTGAAGCCTGCCAGAGTTTGCATCAAATGCATCTCCGCTGCCTGCATCCTGTACTTTTCTCTCACTATAGTAAAGCCATCATTACATCCGACTTGACGATTCAGTGTTACCCTAGAGTTATCTACAGTCAGAAGGTAAATCACTTTAACTAGTCAATCACAGGCAGCCATTCAAATCGATATATCACGACAAAATAAGTTTCGTTCGCGATGTCACGATTTAGCAAGCGAAACTCTAGCCTAGCAATGAAACATCTAGTCGGAAGTAACGATGGCTTTATTATAATAGTACCCTTGTTTCCGACCCATATGTTAGGTTTGGGATAGCCATTGCTTTCTAGAATTTCAGAACCATTTCTGTTCTCAACTTCCTTACGAACGTCATTAAAATTATACCAACCAATTTTGTGTGTGTTATTTTACATCTGCATCTGAATTTCATTTGAAAGCACGCTCTTGTAGCTCTAGTCTGTTGTGATTTTCAGAGCTCCTCGAAGTCTGCTTTCGTAAGCACCACAGTGGGTCAGAATCGAAATCTAGGAGGACAAAATTATTTATTTTCATAATTAAAAAATCAAAAAGTATTACTTCTACAGCATTCTCATATAATTGCCGCTCACTATTCTGTGATATAAACGCAACTTAATGTAAATCTGTCACCACTGTTGGAGATGTCTTAATTGGAGGGTGAATGTAAGTGGCTGTGGTTTGGTTGTCTTTGTGGTTAGTGTGATGCATTAAGATGGAACATGCAGCTGAAGGTATGATCTTCGTAACGTGATTCAGTTATTAATGGGCATAATTGTTATGTAATTTTAGCTATATTTGCATTATATAATATTTAACTATTAATTTTAAAATTAAATTTTCACTTAGATTTGGTATGTCGCGTCACTCTGCGTCACTTTCTACTTAATGTTAAAATGTAGATAAAGTCTCGTAGTTTACGCCTGTTATAATATTTTTGCATCTTTTTGCAACTTACTTAGTTATTTTACGTTTTTTGAAAATGCCGCGCAACCAGTTCTCACACGTTTGCAACTGTTTGAAGCACTGGGTTCGACGATTATGTCAAAAGTGGAACTTTGTGACTTCGTTAAAAGTAAATTAGGGGTAGAAAATTGTTCTGAAGAGGTATCTGAATGCTCTATCCAACTCCTAGTCATAGACAATATCTTGCAATGTGTAGACGTAGCTTAAAAAAGGTCTTAACTGATGTTTATTATGATGTAAACAAATTATATACGTTGCTTTCACTCTAAATTCATGATTAAAACGTAAAAATAATTTTGTCCCCCTAGATTTTGATTTTGACCCACTGCGCAATGACGAGATGAACTCCGAGTGGCTGACCCGAATAGAATTCAAACGCGGACTAAGAAGCTGACGGCTGCTCTTAGAAGTGAAGTTCAGTGACGGCTTGTGTGTTGTGTGTAATAGCTGGAGTGTATTCGGATACACGTTTATTTTTGTCAACAGTTCTTTTTGTGCATTAACCTATATAAACCTAAATACAGAAGCCAAATATAGAATTTAAATATGAAATACATACTTCAACAAGGTATCAGTCAACTAAAGACTGTAAATATTATAAAACTAGTGGCGGAGAGCAGAAATAAGCAAATAAACCAGAGCAGAAGATTTGATTGCACAATAAATGCCTCATAAGCACCAGTGTTTAAGCAGGCTACATATAACATACTTATTATGCTATGTGGAGTCCATGTTTATTTGAATGTCATGGTTATTGAACAAAATGCTATATTTTAATGTATATATTAATCTATACATTGAACAAGCAATGAGAGAAATTGGAGAAAAATTCAAAGTAGGAGTAAAGATTCAAGGAGAAATATTTTAAACTCTGAGATTTGCTGATGACATCGTCATCTTGGCCGACACACCAGAGGAGTTGAATGAGTTTTTAAATGGTATGGATTCTGTCTGAGGAAAGAATTCATGATGAGAATTAATAAATATAAAACACAAATATTGGAATGCAGTCGAAAGAAATCAGAAACGCCAATGGGTGCCGAATTGGCAGGTGAACAGCTAAAGGAAGTAGCAGACTTATGTTACTTGGGAAGGAAAATAATCAGTGATGGACGAAGCAAAGAGGATATAAAAAGTAGGTTAGCACAGGCAAGGAAAGCATTTCTACAGAAAAGGAATCTGTTGACATCGAATATAGATTTAGGTATTAGGAAGTCATTTTTGAAAGGCTTTGTCTGGAGCGTGGCGCACTATGGAAGTGAAACTTTGACTATTGGTGCAGCAGAAAAGAAGAGAATTGGAGCGTTTGAAATGTGGTGTTATAGGAGAATGATGAAGATCAGATGGGTAGGTAGGGTTACGGTGAAGAGGTATTAAGACGAGTGGGAGAGGAGAGATGTTTCTGGCAACTGCTAATGAAGAGAAGAGATAGGATGGTAGGACACATACTAAGACACCCAGGAATAGCAAACTTAGTTATGGAAGGAAGGGTCGAGGGTGAGAACAGTAGGGGTAGACTAAGGTTAGAATATGTTAAACAGATTGCCTCGGATGTCGGGTGTGGTAGCAATGTAGAGATGAAACGATTAGCTCAGGACAGGGAAGCATGGAGAACTGCATCAAACCAGTCGAAAGACTGAGACTCAAACAACAACATTAAATTGTCCTGCCTCTAGTCAGCATGAAACAAATGGAACGTGTTATTTATCTTCTACCATAATTTAATCGTGGTGTTGTATTTTAAGTTTTTATAATATCTGTCAGAAAATTCATCTACATTTTCATATTTTTTAAACATTTCAGTAATACCTCTGTACACCTGTAGCCACTTTCAACCATCATAGTCGCCTGAGAAAATGCACGGAGGCGAGGCCTTCCCTATAAATATGTTTTCCGGTTAACTCCATGTTTTTGAAGCCGACACACGGAGAACAGTGCAATACTGCTTTCGCGAATATCGTTACAGAGCGCGGATTGCGCTAACATCTCGTGCTGCATCTAATTAAACTTCGAAAAGTTCTAGCTGGTATTTCAAGGTTGAATTGTGTTCTTGAAGTTACTATTTGCAATTATCTTATTGAAACTGCATCTCATGATTGAAAAGTAATTGAATATCTTACAATTCATCCCTGATACGTGCTACGAGCTGAACAAGCTTCTCTTTCACTGTTGAGCAGAGACGGGATAAAACCAATTAAAGAAACTTGTGCTTTCTGGGAAGATGGTTATGGAAATAGAGGAAGTAGTCTCCTTGACGTCCAGTAGTGGAGAAGAGGTAACAGTAAATTGGCACGTCTTTCAAACTGGCACGTTGTAAGTCTTTCAAACAGATACGATTTTAGTGACATTTATGCAAACAATACCATTTCAGTATCTTTAACTATGTATAATGAAAGTGTTCCCGCAGATTTGGGAATTGATCCCAGACCTCCATGTTGGTAGCTATCAATGCTAATCCTTACTCCACGAGACGTACAAGATGGTTTCATAAGCAGTAAAATTAAATGTCTGGTATTTACAACTTAAAATACCGGGCGAGTTAGCCGTGGTCGTTACGGCATGACTGCTGGCAGTCGCTCACATCCGGGAGGCGAGGAGGTTCGAATCCCCCCGCCGGAAACCTTGAAGATGGTCTTCTGTGGTTTCCCATCTTCCTTCCAGGCAAATGCCGGGGTTGGTCCCTAACTATAGGCCACAGCCGCTACCTTCCAACTCCTCGTCCTTAAATTCCAACTTCCCTCCCCAACGGTACTTGTAGCTCACCCATCGGGTGTCCGTCTCGAAGCAGCTACAAACCTGGCGAGCCGAACATGTCCTCGGACACTCCCGGCATAAAAAGCCATACGCTAAAAAAAAAAAAAAAAAAAAAAAAAAAAAAAAAAAAAAAAACAACAACAACAACTTAAAATAAGCTATCACACTGCCAATTGCAATAACTTGTCTTTGCTTTATTTAGGGTCTTGCAACAATTTGGTCATCAACTTCATGATAATGAGTGTATTGGTGTCGTCCGCCTGTTGTTTCAATCTTCATATAAGTGTGTGTAACTGTTTTTTTAAGATTGGATAGGAGGCGGCCATAGCCATAGCCTCCATAGACTAGCACAGGATTTGCTTAGCGTATAAATGGGAAACTCAAGAAAACCGAAAGCATGCTTTAGGTGAGAGTTGAATTCACTCCTTGTACGTTTTCCTCTTCTGGCAGAGTGAACCCTGCTCCAGCCTCCTGATCAGAACTAAATGTCTAGTCAGAACAGGAATTAAACTCGGTACTTTGAGGTTTGAGTCTCAATACCTACCTCTAGAACACAAGAGGCGACACAATCTATTTGAGAATAAGCCAATTTTGATCTAAAATATATTTTTTACATTTCTTGTAGAAATGTGATGTTTAGCTTGTTTTCCTAGTTCAAGATTAGTTTCTAACCACTAAATGCGATGCATTGCCTTGCTGGCCACCGTCACCATTAATAAGATATAACTCACATTCCAGGACATCGACTCAGGAACCAGCCATGGAAACACGCCCTTTTATGAACAAAGGACACTCATAGCACTTTACTCAAAATGAAGGAGTGAATTTTCATAACCTAGAAGCTGCCGTGTGTTCAAAAAGAAAATTAAACTGCCTGATATAGAGCTGATGCTCTCTGCATTGTTCTCTTAATCATGCCAGCAACCCAGCACTCCACAAACCATATTATATTCCTACAGTTTCTATAAATTCTTCGTTGAGCGTTTTCCCCTCGGCAAAACAAACAAGCTTCAGTAGACTACAATGCAACAAAAAGAACGTTTGCTATTATACTTCTTCTACGTATATCAAGAACAATTATACAGTAAATTAAGACTCCCTTTGTTCTACTATGTAATTCAAATTTTGTATTCATTCATGGGAATTGATGAAAGAATGGAATAAAAGACCTTGGGCCATAGGTTGGAAATTATAAGACCAGATACTATAGCGAGCTTACTAATGAGAATCAGCGATATAAGAAATGTTACATAACAACAGAATGGTTCGGCAATATGTAGTTTTGTCAATATGTAGCTAAAATATCAGTTACCCTAAAACGATCATCGACGAAACAAATAACTGAACTCCATGATGCGCATCTACCTAGCAACACAGTTGCTGAAGAGCTGTTGTTGATAAACCGTCACATACGCGTCGGTACTCATGCCGATACCCTTTCTATCAATGAATCACTGAGCTGCATTCAGCCTTACTTTACTGTAATCGTCGGACCTACATACAGAGTACTTCGAATTGGGAGTACTATCTTTATACTGTATTTTGTCTTAGAACATACTTGTCTACATTAGAAGTAATAAGTCGCAGGTTTCCATTCTATTTGTCCGAGGAGGAAAATTATCTCTCTGCATAAGCACGTACAGTAAGAACAAGTAAATGGGTGCATGCAATCTCTTGTATCGAATCTTATTGGTGTCACAATGTTTCGTGGCATGCGAAGGCTGTCATGTGGATTCGTACACACGATACAGCAAAAAGAACTGTGATGGTAATTGACAAAGAATGGTAATTATCGTTTGGTAATATTTATTGAACTATGAGAATTAGTTTAGTGCTACAAACTGAATTCCCATTTCAGCCATTGTCTTTACAAGTCTTAAGGAAGGTAGGTCCATATTAGTAACTCAAACGGTAACTGCAACAACACTGTAACGAATTAGGTTATATTCAAAATCAGAAAGAGGTATACGTGCTCCTGCTCCCTGATCCGCGTCCATAATGTAGCGTCGCTGATCTACCTCGCTAAGGTAAATATTATAACAATTCCTGACTTCTATTCTGTTTCCTATATATGAATCGCGTAGTTCTAATGCCTCTACTGTCTCTTCAGTTAAGTGTGGAATGAAAGCCTTCTACATTTAAGTTCCTGCTCTGTGAAATAGCGTATGTTATATCTAATTGGGTAGTGCAACCAGTCCCTCTTATGCAGAGATAAACGTGAGATCATTTTCTGTCAGTATGCTGCTCAGGGCCTTGCAATATGCATTGGGACAGTATGTGCAGTTAATTGTTTGGGGTGACACCGAGTAGTAGGTTGATCGTCATGTCATGCGGTTTGCTCCACGATATGTGTTCATTGGACAGGATCTTGACACTACCAAGAAGGTAAATTTTCCTGCGTCCTCTAAGGAGGTATCACGTGTCATTAGGACTAGGCCATCTATCTCCTACTCTCATCACTAAATTATATTTAGAATGAGAACAGTTGAATGTATGATTGGTGAAAATAATTCTCATTTGACCCACATCATATGACTGGTATTCGTATCGCCGAATCTATAAGAATGTTTTGTGGAACTTAAATACGTCTTAAATTAAATTTGTGGATTATACACGTTCGAGCAACTCAAGTATAGTGTTTGTGAATGTGGTGAAATTCATAATTCTTCGGAAAGTCTGAACACAATCTGGGGTGTTCCATAGCAACATTAAGTTCTGATCTCCCCCGACCTGCACTCTGTGCCAGCCAGATATGGACTCAATTCTATTCATAGGTTTTATGACTTTTCCAGGTCATATCGATTGGGTTCGAAATCATGTGTTGTAGCTGAGGTGATCCACAGGTGCTTCTACAGAGAATACCGTACTTGGTTTTTCCCTGTTACTGCACGACCCAACGTGGTCTCAGTGGTAATGCACATAAATAACTTAGAATACAAACACAATAAGTTCATTTACCACCGTAGCTGAGAGCGTAATATCATGTTCCTCATCGAGTACTGGGTAGCTGTATGTTTGAGGATGTGAGGTAATGACAGAGTTAAACTTATTAGTTGAATCTTTCACACCCACTTCTGGCATATACTAGTAAGGCTCCTTACTTCAGGTCCAAATGAATTTATTCAATGTACTATTGCAAACATAACAAGAAGTTCCGTGAAGAAGTAACGCCTATTTTCATATATCCTACTTATGTTATTTGCCTCCATCAACATACAAAATTTCAGTATGGGTTTTGAAGCCATTTTTCAGTGTAGCCTTAGTAAACAAAAGTTTGGTGTTTTTCACTCGGTCAACACGAATGTAATCAAATGAGTTGGGTTATACCCTAATCCTGAATTTTTTAAAATCTCATGTGATTTTCTTCAGGATTACGGTACAACCCAACTCAGTTGGGTACATTCATGTTGACCGACTGAAAAGCACCAAACTTTTGTATACAATATTTCAGTTTCATTGCTGTAATAGATTTGTAGATATTGAGAACCGTCTATTATTACGGATGGTTGCCATGTTGGATTTCTATTTATGTAGGTCTTAGAGTTTAGTACTATTACATGAAGATGATTGTGTACTTGTAGTATTCAAACTTTATTCGCGTGATTAGGACACAAGAAGTAAAAACGAGATTTTAAAATTTTGCTCAGCTGCCATCTTCTGGTTACGAAAACAATTGAAATAAATTAGATGCCAGTGGATTAACATTTGTATAGGCATTTACTGAAGCCTCCGTGGCTTAGGCGGCAGCACGCCGGCCTCTCACCGCTGAGTCCGTGGTTCAAATCCCGGTCACTCCATGTGGGATCTGTGCTGGACAAAACGGAGGCAGACAGGTTTTTCTCCGGGTACTCCGGTTTTCCCTGTCAAAATTTCATTCCAGCAACACTCTCCACTATCATTTCATTTCATCTGTCATTCATTTAATCATTGCCCCGGATGAGTGCGTCAGGCCTCGGCAGCCGGCACAGTTCATATCCTCGCCGCTAGATGGGGGCTTCATTCATTCCATTCCTGACCCGGTCGGAGACTGGAAGCAGGCTGTGGATTTTCATAGGCATTTACTGTACCAAGTTTCACTTCACTCGGATGGTTAAATCGCGAGAAACGTCCATGTAAATATTTTTACTTCGCGTCACCGCCATGTTGGATTTGTGCTCACCAGGTTGTTGAAAGTCCTTTAGGTGAACTTATGTTCATAGCTTCTACGAACATAAAAAAATCAGTGTGATTGCTGTAAAAGTTCCGTAGATAATGAGAACCGTCTAAATATTTCGGATTGTCGCCATTATGGATTGTTATATGTATAGGCCATTGAGTCATGTACCATTAAAGGAAAATTATTGCGTAGGTTCATTGTTCATTTTTTCACCTCGATCGAATGATTACGACACAGAAAGAAAAACTTAATTTTAAAATTTCGAACAGCCGCCATCTTGATTTTATGTAAACAATTGAACTAAATTAGATGCCAGTACATTAAATATGTATAATCATTTACTGTACCATAATTCACTGTTCTCAGATGGTTAAATCGCGAGAAAAGTCTATTAAAATGTTTCAAATTCGCTTGGCCTCCATGTTCGTTTTGTACTTTAGAGGTTTTTGAATGTTACATAGGTAAACTTGTAGTAGTGCCCTTTATCACCGTACAAAAAATGTCAGGGTGATATCAGTAAAAGTTTCGGAGATATAGAATGCCGGTGAAATATTTCGCACAGCCGCCATCTTGAGGATATGAAAACAATTGAACTAAATCAGAAGCCAGTGCATTACAATGTGTATAAACATTTGTTGTACGTAGTTTCATTGCGTTTGGAAGGTTAAATCGCCAGAAAAGTCTATTTAAATGTCTCAACTTTGATTGGCCCCTTGTTGGACTTGTAGTCACCAGGGTTTTGAAAATCTCATAGGTGAAATTCTAGTAGTGTCTTTTATCACCGTACAAAGGTTCAGGGTGATATCAGTAATAGTTTCGGAGATATTGAATGCTGGTGAAATATTTCGCACAGTCGCCATGTTGGGTTGGTGAGACGTAATGCATTTTGAAGGGTACGGTCGGAGTCGGCCAAATTGGTGCCATGACCTTACCGAGTTTCATTGAAATAGCTTCAGCCATTTAGAAGTTATTAGGGGGACACACACACATGTGCACACACATACACACGGACAAAAGGTTATCTCTTAAGCCTATTTTTTTCATAAAATGAAAATAGGCTAAAAATGATACAGTTTATCAAACAATTTACACATACACACACGCACACAAGTACACGTGGCTGATGATCAAAAGTGTATGTTTCCCCTAATTGAATCAACAATGAAATAATCATTTACGTGCTGTATTCTCTCAGTGACACAATCGAGAATACTAGGATAGCAGGGAATCATTCAGACAGAGCATATGGCTTCCAACAATACAACATTTTAACGGATAATTATGATATTTTACTTTTAAATGAGACTCTCGGCTGTTATTGAACTTAGTTCATAATAGTGGCTAAGAACATCTCAATCATCATACACATGTCCTTACTCCAAGTAGATGTTGTATGTGTAAGGAAGAAAATAATTATGAAAAAGAAGCGTAGTTGTTGTTGCTTTACATAGGGACATAGGATATCAGGGTTACTAGCCACATGTACTGTATTTGTGCAAGTGTGACATTTTTCTGATGTACTGTATTCATTTATATTCCTTACTGGTTGGGTTGCTCAGCAGTAACGTTCTCGCCTGATGAGCCCAAGCTAGCAGGGTCGAATCCCGGCACAGTCAGTTGGCATTTGAAGGGGGAAAAATTCTGGCACCCCGGTGTCTCTAAAAGCCTCCGTAGTTAACAGGGACGTAAAACCAATAGCATTATTATTCCTTACTTTTCTCGTTTCTTTTGGGAACAGTTTGTATTTTGAGACACAATCATGCATGTCTTGACGCACGCATCGATGCCACCGAGTATGCCCCTTATATTACGCCCCTGACCTGGGGGTGGAGCAGCTATCACCGCCAAGAAAGGCCATTTGTATTGCACTCGTCTGGTATCATTGGTGTTATACATTTCCTTCTGTAAACAAACCAAGTACAGAATATACCCCAGTTTAAATTCTATTGGTCTGGGTCTACATCGATTAATTCCCATGCCAGCACAAGTAATAATTCCTTTACGTATAACTTTAGTTGATTATTTTCGGAATGGAAAATGCCAATGCGGAGGATGTCTATGGGAGTGTTGGAATTGTGAAAAAGCGAGAGAAAAGTGGCTGTTTGATTCACGTTATCATCAAGAACGAGAAAGAACATCAGCCGTGGGGCAGAATTAAACGAACAATATACAAGAAGATCAAAGAGTCCCATAACCACAAGGGATGTAGGCGACCTAATTAGATTTCCTGGCTGTGTCAAAGGATCACTAACTAGGCGTAGTGTAGCCTACGTGCGGTAGGGTAGCCAGTTTCTTTCCATTCCTCTTCCTGCCACAGCATCAGGCAGGTTTTCATAACATCACGACGCTGGGTGACCCCATATCAAGGTCATACCAAGACTATTAAATTCTTGGCAGAGCTGGGAACAAAACCCGGGTCCTCTGGGGTGGCATTCAGGAATGCTAGCAATTGCACCACAAGACAGTCGTTAGATAAATGGCATTGAACAAAATTTAATGCGATTTGTTTTTAAAATTTCTCATTGCCAACTTGTTCTGAGAGTATGAAATTTAGACGTCTGTTATTTTAAATAGTACTTCTAACATTAAGTACAATATATAAAAACAATAGCCAATTCGCTTGGGATTCTGCTATTGAATTATTGTAGGATAAAGAGTGTTTTAAAAATGAGATTAATTTTCAAACGTTGCGTACGTTCACCTATACTTCCGTATTTCTGTCTCGTGATGTAATCGTCAGAGTTGTTGGTTGAATTTACCGCGCTTTACTCAATTAGCATGTTCTACGATAAACCCATGTTCCTTAAGTATATTTCTGTGCATGGTATCAAATATGAACAAACAGTCTCGTAGTTATTCAGACTTGTATTCTTCATCCTGGGGAAGTTGGTGATACCATTCACGAGCAAGGGATTTTGTTGATTCCTGAACGTTTAGTGATCACGAATATAAAATCAAAATTGGAATGGAATCTTTTACTTTTTAGAACTTTGTTTTTTTTATTGGGAAGGAAGAATTAGCAGTGAAAGGATCAAACGTTCTGCATCATTCTAAAGGTAGGCCCGATCGCTCACCATTAAACTCATATAACATTTTGGTTGTTCTCTGAATGGTCGAAGAGAAAACCCATAGCTATCATCATTCTGTATCTATCTAGTTTCATCCTTAACTTATGTAATGATCAACCCGAGAACCACTTGTTGAACTGATACTCCACCCTTTGATGCCCTAAAGTGCTGATTAGTTCAAGAGAGCAATGTTTCGATTGTTACGGCATTGAAAACATTTCTACCAATTTATGACTCAGTCAAGTTCAGGTTCTGAATTTGCTTGTGTAAGATGCTATTAATCTCAGAGTGACAGTGAATGTTGGACTAAATCAAGAAAAGAGCTGGAAACGGCTGAATATGCAATTTATCAAATGAGAAAAACGTCTTTTTGATTCATTTGACTTCATGAAACATCAGAACCACAGAAAGAAATATAACACCAAATGCTGGTGTCTAGTTGGCCTTCGTCACTTAAAACATGGAAAACGGGTGAAAGCTAAAGCATCCACCTGATATTCATTTCACGACATATTCGCTTGTAAGGTATGTTTATTCGCCGGGCATCCGTTCCTCATTCCTGAAACTTTCAAGTCAGTACTAGTTTTAGAAGTAGGATACACGCTCTGAATAACTCTTCTTCTTCGTTGCTTTAATCTTACTCCCGTTAATAAATGATGTTCATCACATTAGAAAACTTTTGTTCGATAATGAAGCGAGTCCTCCCCTACCTCATCTTCCTTTCCTCCCACCAACCCCTCTATCAATCCCTTCTCTGATTTAGACAAAGCGAACCAGTCATTCTTTGGATTGTGACTGATACTTGAAAACATGTGTTTCTATAGGTTCTATGTTAGTGCTTTTCAGAGATTGCATCTCGAGCGAATGCCTGTTATCTCTCCCCACGGTAACGTAACATTGTAAGTACTTACAAGTGTTACCTACGAAAATGATACGAATATCATCACTTTAACGGAACATTTTTGTAATGTGCATACTTGTGTCTGTGCCTAACAGTTTTCTGAATACAATAAAATCAACTAGATTTAATGTTGATATTTCTGACCCTTTTTTCCACTCAAATCCATATCAGTGTTTTTAGAAATAGTGTCTCTTAGCTCATTTCGTGGTGTAATGACAAGAATTGTTAAATAAAATCCCTGATGTCCGGGCTTGATGTTCGGCTCTGCCAAGAAATTTAATTTTGGTCTGAGGGCTGGAACTGGGTACTCTGCCTCGTAGGGCAGAGTTGAGATTAGATGAGTATGATTCCCATCTCAGCCATCCTAGAATTTGTTTTCCAGGGTTTCCTACATCTACTTCATGGAAATGCCGGGATGGAACATAGATTAAGGCTCTATTACCTGTCACCTCATTCTACAAAATAATACACACTTTGACACAGGTTATCAGAAACAAACACGTACACGGGAATAAATGACCACCATGTCACCAGCCCTTATATGAATCAGCAGTAACAACTGTCAATATTTTGGGGCTGATGCCAAATGAAACATAAGAAAGAAACCAATGGAGTAGCGACAAAGAGGAAAGGGGTTAGAAGGAAAATGAAACCAGCCATTGGTAATTAATCGAGTTATGTTCAATAAAGCGCAATCAAAGAATCACAGTAGTTGAGAAACTTACACAAGTTTTGAAATGGATTATCACTTCGAGGGCTGTACACTGCGTATAGCAAAGTTCCCCTAAATTAAACACATATCTACCTACGACATTAAACACTCGGCTCCCGATCACAATTCACAACAGTACCATACAACAGAAACTTAACGAGGCGCGGATCACAAATAATAGCGTAACGACGTCATTGATTCAGCGTAGCTAACCTCATGACCCATAACACGGCACAATGACCGAAATTACACGTAGCCAAGCCCCAAGAAAAAAAAACCAATGAAAGTATCTGCGCGTGGGCAGAATCGGATTTGATCGTAGAACACCACGGTGCGCCATTCCATTTTCCAGGTGCTCCTTGGACGGCACTGGTAAAGCCGTGCACGTCGATGGTGGGTTGTGAGTTGCTTCGAACTGTTCGTGGTGACACTTTAGGGGCCACGTGTGTTCGTGTCCGTGGTTTGGAGGCCGTACTGTTCTAAGCCTGCAGTTCACTATCGCCGAATGTAGGCGAACTGAGACGAGCGCGATAGTGTACCCGGTGTGCTCGTGTACATTCGGGGCATAGTTCGCATCGCCAACATTCGTGTTTGGCTGCGCGGATCAAAGGAGATGAGTCAGGGCGAATGCCGAGCGCGGATAGGTACTAACTTGAGCCAGTACACACTCGCTTGCATTCGTGTAGCCACGCACGCACTCTGTCTACAGTATTCAGTGCAGTGATCGTTGATTATTTATTTGTTAACTGGCGCGATTTATTTATTTATTGATGGAGTTGTCTAATGAGGAAACGATGTTGTTTCTAAGGCCCCCACCACCGCTCCCTCTTGATGTCAGAAGTCCTACCATCTCCCTACTATTTTTTTGGTCCTAGAGACTTGAAACTTGGTTTGAGGGTAGAGGGGGCTAAGACCATTCATTTACGTCAAACAAACTTTTTTTGTAAAATTCTTAGTTTCCAAAATATAGGCAATTTTGAAAATTGGACTTATTGGAAAAAATGAAAAAATATAAAGTTTCATTCTATTGAGAAAGGACAAAGAGGTCATTCTTTTAAGCCTATATAACACTTTTTAGGATGTTTGGTTTTCAAAATATAGCCTACTTTCGAAATTGAATTTTTTTGGTTTATGTCCTAGGGACCTGAAACTTGGTTTCTAGATTTACGTAAAATATATTTTTTTGTAAAATTCTTAGTTTTGGAAATATAGCCAATTTCAAAATTGAACGTTTTTCAAAAAAATGTAAAAAATATAAAGTTTTGTTCTAATGATAAATGGCATAAAGACCATCCTTTTAAGCCTATATAACACTTTTTAGAATGTTTGGTTTTCGAAATATAGCCTACTTTCCAAATATTTGTTTGGAAAAATTTGAAAACAACACTATTTTTCGACTGAGAGTGGGAACATTCTTAAGTTTCCAAAATATAGCCAATTTCAAAATTGGACTTTTTTGAAAAAATGAAAATAATAAATAGTTTTGTTCTATCGATAAAGAACTTAGAGATCATTCTTTTAAGCCTATATAACACTTTTTAGTATGTTTGGTGTTCGAAAATTCATCTACTTTCAAAATTGAACTTTTTGTTTTTGTCCTAGAGTCTTGAAACTTGTTTTGGGGGCAGGGGGGGGGGGGGGTAAGGATCATTCATTTACGTGAAACAAACTTTTTTGTAAACTTCCTAGTTTCCAAAATATAGGAATTTCAAAAATGGACTTTTTTGAAAAATTTAAAAAAAAGTTTTGTTCTAACGATAAAAGTAACAATGAGTGGGTTTGGCGGGAATGTTTTGCAGCGAATACGCACGATTGGGTTCGGCCGAACTTAGGCAATGGTGTACTTGGTTTGTTCGGAGTGGTTCGGATTGCACATTCGTCTACATTAGCGGTCGCAGTCCCACCCAAACATTCGGCGAAACATTCGGGCGAATGATCAGCGATAGGGTACAGCCCACTTAATAGTACAAGATGTCCCAAGACCCTTAAATGATTTATCAACAAATCGTACAATACAATGTTTTTGGTGGGGGTCTATACTGCGATGATGTCTAAAAATCACATCTACGGACGTCTCCACTGTCGCTTTCGCCGGCACTGTTCAACACCTAATTTTATGGACAAAATGACCATCCAGCCATTCGAAGGACCACAATTTGGCCCCTCTCAAATCCGCTCAGTTGACTGTAGGAAGTACGCGTGCTTCTTCGCGACAATTCGTCCACTTTCTCTACACATCTGCGCCAACGTGAAACTTGTATCAAAGAGCATTTCCCCTTAAAGACCATACACAAACAGCTCTCCGTAAAATATACAACAACGCTATTTGCTGACGAACGAAGTTGAAACCGTGATCAGTATATTCACTACAGCCTACCTTAGACGGCATATACTGTAATTTGACAATAAATTATATCTTCCTTGCTGATGGAATGTTTATTTTTTATTTTTGTGTGATTGGTATAATACTTGTATATTGTGTTAGAGAAAGGTAAATCTAATGCAGAGCAAACATTCAGTTTCGGTAAGTTTATTGCATAGGTCTGTTCCTTATGGTGTTCATTAGAGTCAATGTCTCGTCCCAAAAACATTGTAAAAGGTTAATAGGCGTAGTGAACAAAACCAAATTAATTAACGGTGTCTTAAAGTTTGCTTTTGAAAAGAGTTATTTTTTCCTATATGTTATGAACAGAGGGAATTGTTTTAAAATTGCTGCGTAACAAATCATCCCACAGGTGTTCCCTGGATCGTAGTCAGCGTGATTCCAGGGTCTGAAAACTACATCATTTTATCATATTTAATAATTTCTATCACGCTTGTTAACCTTCAATTACACTGTGCAGGGAATATAGCTTGCTATATATGATACTTTGGCTGGTAACCCCCTCCCCCCATAAAGGAGTTAATTTTCTGTTAAGAAACGCCAACATGCATCTTCTTTTTGGCCGTTTGCCCTGCCCAGTGCTTTTATACGGGTAATTGTCGATGCTTGAGTTCAACTATGGTAGCGAAACATCAACGTCCCCTTTTTATAGGCATGGCGTGTACAAGAGGAGTAATATGATAATGAATCTAAATCTTTATCTTGATGCTGGAATTGCATTCTATGCCCCCGCTTTCATAAACGAGGCAAAGTATGATCTCTGTTATAACGACTGACAAAAGAACGTATGTCAACGTAAATGTTTGGTTTTCTTAGTGAATTGTTTAGCCTACATTTCACATTTTGCAAAATTGATGAAAAAGTAGATTTATGAGATCAATCTGGACACATTTGTGTCTGTCTGTCCGTCTGTCGTCTGTTTGTCTGTCTGTGTGACCCTCCTATTAACTCCTGAATGGCTGCGTTAAGACCTATACCCGAACATCCCATGACCATATTTGAAGATGATGTCAGTGCTACCAAATGCTGAAAAGTCACAATTGAAATGTGAGCTCTATGTAGGATATCTCTGAAATTATGCATGGGAGCTGTTCCAAAATTGTTTCACATAGAAGTTAAGGAGCTCATACATGACAGTGTTGCTAACATGATTATACACGTGTCGATAAGTAGGCTACATTATTTATATCCCGGCAGGACGCGCGCACTCTATCGAGACACAAAGAAAATTACCCACAGAGAACAAAACACTCTTGTATTCTAAATATTAATTATTGCAAACCATATAAGTGGTAAGACATATGGGCCAATATACTAAATCAACTGTAATAATTTCGGAGTAATTTATAGCAACGTGAAGCTTGTGATAATAATAGACCTAATAATAATAATAAAAATAATAACAATAATAATAATAATAATGGTGATGGTTATATTTATAATAATGGGCATTAAATAGTCTTGTTCTTAGAACTCTTGCACATGCACTGGAATTACTCAGTTGTTTATATTAGAAACACATTTTCTCTATCAAAAGAGTAACATGCGATAACCAGAGCCCAGTGTAAGATGTAGAGGATGTTCGAAGATCAGACTTGAGCTCATTTCATTCTTGTTCCATTAATTCATGTTGCACGTTCACTTATCCAACACAATCTCCACACATAGGCTTCACAATCATGTTCCCGGCAAATGACTTTTTAGCATTTTACACAGATGGCGATTTTTCAGTCGTCTTTATTTCCACAGTCTTCGCATCTTCCTGACGCTTTGCGAGGACTGTACTTTTTCATGAAATTCACTAAAATATCGAGTAAACTTGCCAAAGAAACACACACATACTATAAGGAACACTTGTCTAATCACAATTGCTTTACTGTTATTCTGTAAAAACAAGGTACTTCACAAGAAACAACAACGGCATTCTGAAACGTACGGGCGCGCGCATTGGCTGAATTTTACCCAGTCTTTTTTCTCTCTCGCTATGCTATGAGTGGAACTAACTAAGATACGCAGCTGATTCATTGCCATTCAATTTCAGATCAATGATTCTACGCGTGCTGATAGGTTCAATTTTTAACTGCCTGTAACGTCCATACCAACAAACGGATTTCTTCCATAATTCGCACATAAATAGAACTTAATATTGCACATTTAATTTATGAAACTCATGCCTTGCTGTGTTGCCAACATGATTTTACACGTTCTGATAGATTCAATGTTTAACTCTATGTAATTTCCGTACTATCTGTTTAACTTCCACCACAGTTTGTACTTGCATTTTGAACCATAAGAGATAAAACTTACGGTATATTCAGAGTTGTCAGAGCTGCCAACAGTTTACATATGCTCTCTATCATTTTCAACTTTAGTTTCAGTAAATCAGAATGTGACCAGCCCAACAGTTCTTAGCTTTCTAAACTAATAGAACATAATATTCTAATTTAATTTTGAGCAAGCTATATATCACAGGGCTCCCAACATGATTCTACGCATTCTGATACGTTCATGTTTAACTGCACGAAACATTCATACTAATGAAGGATAATCTTCCAAATTTTTAACGTATAATGTAAGCCTTAGGACATATAACTAGGCTTATTATTAGAGCCCCAGGGCTACCAACTGGGTAATAATAATAATAATAATAATAATAATATCAGATGATTTAAACACTAGATCCGCTATCACAGAATATGCTCACGGAATACATGTCAAATTTAGCATATTGGAAGTTGAAGATGTGCAAGACAAATGGGGGTGATATAACTCGGCATATTGGGCACAGTATGTGTTGTCCGACTAGAAAGCTTTTATGTATATCCAAAAAAGACGTGTTATTTTGTGATGAATATATCATGAAATAATGATATCAGGTTAGCGTGTTTGAATACTCGCTTTCCCGCCTAATGTAATTGGGCTCAATTTGTGTTGATCGACTGGCAAGCTTTCTATAGTAGAACCAGGAAACACTGAAAAATGGCTTCTAATACTTCAAGACATAGGCTATTAACAGTAAATTGTCAAAGTTAGTGCCACCAGCTTATTTCTATGGATGCGTATAGGTTCAATGATTAACTGCACGTTACCTCAAAATTTCAACAAAGGGGGTATAACACGGCATATTTTTTTGAGTCACCAGGGCTGCCAACTTGTGGTAAACGCTGACCCCAATACTTACCCCTGCTCTCAATATATCAGATTTTATGTTGACAAACATATTAAAACTGGGCACATGTATAAGCCATAATTTTACAAATTCATTTTAAATAACCCATACGCGACAGTGCTTCCAACATGATTCAACGCGTGGTATTATTATTTCGTGTAATCTCCTCAGAGACCGAGTGCAGGTCTTTCTATTCGACGCCTGTGGGCGACCTGCGCGTCGGGATGAGAGATTGAATTGATGAAGGTGAATGGAATTGGAGAAGGATGTGGAAGGAATCGGCCGTGGCCTGTCAGAAGGTATCGTCCCAGCATTTGCCTGGTGTTGAAAATGGGAAACCAAGGAAAACCATTTCAAGGACGGCCGATGGTGGGGCTCGAACCCACGCGTCTACCAAGTCAGCAGAGAGCTTGGCCCCATGACCTAACGCTGCGCTTTAGCCAGCGTAGCCACTGCTGTCGGTAACGCGTGGTAATAGATTCAATGTATACATGCGTGTAACCATCATAACATTTAATGGATAACTGACAAATTTTATATATAAAATGTACGCTACAAGGGATTTAATTGTGCACATGTCCAGAGACAGCGGTCCTTCATACTACGTTATAACTCTTTCTGAGCGTTTGAGCAGTAGATTCTAAGAATCTCAGATTCCATGAAAGGATATTATTTGAAACAAACTGTAGTGTTCTATCGGGCTGCAACGATTGAAGTAGGCTACATTTCGAGCTAATAATAAATGCCAGTACTGTATTATCAACTTATTGATGTGTAATATCTTTCCACTCGGTTGCTGGATAGTTTTGTGGGAGTGATTTTGAAAATTGGGGACGGAAGTGAATCGGGCGGAAGTGGATCGAACGGAAGTGGATCGGACGGAAGTGAAGAGACGCAATGCCAGAAAAATGGGACGGAAGTGAATCGGGCGGAAGTGGATCGAACGGAAGTGGATCGGACGGAAGTGAAGACGCACTGCCAGCTGGATGTACAATTGAAAATGTGTGTATTGGAAACAAGGCAGTGAGTGCTCTGTAGCGCGAGAATGTTATGGCAATACAGTAGGCAGTGCATTTAACAGGCACTGGTTTGACGAGCACAGTGGCAAATGTTTCACCGACTTTCATTTGTCATTGGGCAGTTTATGAAGCTTCACGTTCAAGGTTGAATATCACATGGGGTAGGACAAAGACGACAAATGACATTTAAGTAAGCGGCATTATTGTCAAGCTGTGGGTGAGTAGTCAAATATTAAATGCATAACAGAATGTTGTTATATGAGTGGAATAAAAGCTGTATTTTCATCATATGTGAGACTACTGTCGACCAAAATATTATGTGCACTCGAGTTTGAAGGTTGTTTGAGAAGTAAGCAATAGACCTACATAAAATCCAATGACATCATCATTTTCATTGTTCTATTTTACGTTAGTTCATGTAGGTTTGGAATTTTAAATTTATATTTTAATATTTTTATCGCAGTTGGAACACAAAAAGTGCCCGTTTTTATGCGTGTTTCAACCATGCGTCACATTTAAGAATTATTATCTCACAAACTCTTCATCAGATCGAATCCAAATTTTAACACAATATACATTGGAATATTATATAACTGGTTTATTAATTTCAAAATTTTGTGTGTTCAAGAACGAAAGTTCTTATAATTTTTGTAAGGAACTTTTTCATGGCTCGGGGTCGTTGGAAAATGTAGTTCTTGGTTGCGTTGTAATCCTTATACATCAAAAGGTTATGCTTTATGACTGTGATTTACGTAAATTAATTCACTTATTTTATATCGGTTTGTATTTGTACGGGGGAATTAAGACATGGTTCTTAAATGTGACGCATGTTTGAAACACGCTTAAAAACGGGCACTTTTTGTGTTCCAACTGCGATAAAAAATATTAAAATATAAATTTTAAATTCCAAACCTACATGAACTAACGTAAAATAGAACGAAGAAAATGATGATGATATTGGATTTTATGTAGGTGTATTGGTTACTTCACAAAAATCTTCAAACTCGAGTACACATAATATTTTGGTCGACAGTAGGTCATTTCATGATTGTAGGAAGCCATGTTTTGATTGTTTTCGACGAACTGTATGAGAGCCTTGAGAATAATGAATGTTATAGTTACTGAGGAATGTGCTCACAGTATTTGAGAGTACTGTCGACGTTGTGTGTCACTTTGTTATTATGAATTATTAATGTAAAAGGAGGGAAGGAAGCTTGTAGTTTTGCGTGCCCGTTAATCTCACGATCAAGATCCACGGTACCTCCCTTTTACGTGAAATGCGAACCACAGGACATGGCATTTCAATTCGAAAATCTCACATGTATTGGCTGGGAATCAAACCCGGTCTACCTTGGTGAGAGACTAACAGCTTGACCGCTGCGCCACATATGTGACAGTAGCATATCTCCAATTCAATCATTGTGAGGTTTGAAGCCATTTTTCAGTGTTGCCTAAATAAACAAAAGTTTGGTGCTTTTCAGTCGGTCAACACCAATGTACCCAAATAGAGCTGGGTTATGCCCTGATCCTGAAATAAATTACATTAAATTTATTAATCTTATGTAATTCATTTCAGGATCAGGGCATAACCCAGCTCTATTTGGGTACATTCGTGTTGACCGACTGAAAAGCACCAAACTTTTGTCCAATTCAATCTATACATTCATCATAGTACCAGTATGAAAATGGAGTGTAAATTAACATTTTAAGAATGTCCAAGCTGTACTGTATAGTATACGAGTAGGATAACATGTCAGATGTTACACATCATATGCGACTACTGTAAGGCTCGTATTATTTTTCTGTAACTAAATCTGTTATTCTAGGTAGTTGTGTATACGCGTAGATCAACAATTAAAACGAATCATATATTTTAAGGAAAATAGTGTCCTTATTTCGTCACGCAATTACTTGTTTCATTCCACAAGTCCACTAGAGAAGTGACAGGTTATTGAATCACACTAATTGTGTCGAGTGGGTCTCACCACACTCCAGAACTGAAATGGGGATACTAGTTTCACATAGCATGCTGAATTCCACTATCCTGGAATCCTTCTTCACTTATTCTACGCAAATGTTCAATGTTATATTGTTTCATTTCTCAATGCACCTATCCATATCCTGATCATTGAATAATTAGACTTACACATGCCACTACGCACACACATTATAACAACACAGGCTATCAGAAAAACAATAACAAAATAAGATAAGATTGTGTCCACATACATCGAAGTACACAAAGCTGATGAAGAAATGACCCTATTCCTAAAATGAAGTGACTAAGGCCAATAGACAACATCCACACACCTACTGTAAGTGAATCGGGCTAATGGTCACAGTGTCACTAGTCAGACAATACGACTGATACTCAGAATCCCACGCGTTCATCAATGTGAAAGAAGGTTTACAATGTTAGTAGTCCAAAAAAGTCAAAATCCCCCCCCCCCATAAAAAATAAGTTAGTAAATATACACAAAACAACAATACCAATCATCCCCGTGTATTTGGATGTGAGTTGAACTTGTCTGATGACCTTTTATTTATGCCATGATTATACTGTAGTAGTGTGTGTAATTGTATTAGGGACAGATGAGCTGGTGCCCTGGGACTTGAAGTAAGGTGTTATTCTGGCAGTTTCATGGAGGGAGTTTCGAAAAACTCGGGGAAAACCACACTCAGGATAACCACTGGCAGCGCTTGGATTCAAACTTGCAATCTACCTAGATGCTGAAGCTGCCCCCACGGCCGTGGTATACGATTTAAAAAGCACGGTTACCCCACAGGACATAATGAAGTTCATTTGCAATGTTGTTTACAACAGTAATAATAATAATAAGAATAATAATAATTTATCATGTTAAAGATTTAACTTCCCAGGATTTGTAAGCCACAGTGTGCGAAAAAAGGGCTCTGAAGTGGATCATTAAGGTGACATAAAATCTACTGACACTGCTATCACGCACATAATCAACCTCAAATGCCAACAAACTGCACCACTATTCAACCCGCAACTTTGCACAGGGAGTTGAAAGCCTTGCCGCATACACTATTTGCTCTCAATGCGCGGATGGATGCGTATTAAAAACATTCTCACAGCTGGTTAAACATGTCACTACTGGAAGGAAACTGTCTATTCAGCGATCAGTAGTTTAATGTTCAAAAGTTGAAAGCTAGTTTGTACTAGGTATTTTTACATGAATGTTAATCTGCTTGCCTGTAGCAAGGGGACCTGATAATTTACGAGGAACCCAAACCACCATGACTGCGTTGTTATTTCGATGGTCTCACAGTCATTGAACGGGATTTGAACTACGGCCAAATTCATAAGAAGTCAGCAGTTAAACCACTCATCTACAATTTCGTTTGTCATACTTGAAAATGTATCCCCGAATTTACGCAGGATAAATTCTTTCTGCCTAGCTATTATACAGTATTTTCATAACAGTGGACAACAGACCTGTCTTAAAGAGATCTGCCATGTAATTCCATATTATTAAGTAGACGAATGACGCATATGCCTAAAGTTGCGATGATCCAAGATAGATTTTGAAATTATAATGTTTGTTATTTGGATTTTTATCGTAAACACTTATTTTCCTATTATAATATTTAGAACAATGATAATGTACTGTATAATAACCTGCATTCCATACACCACTGGAGTAACAATAATTGGCCATACCACAGCGTCCCATATGCTGTTGTTTTCAGATGAATGTATGTGAGTGCACAACTTGCTATGTTACACATGATAAAGTAACACTCGCTCTTCTGAAAGGGAATAACTGTTGAATATCTACTGAGTAAATCTAATGTAAATCTTTAAAAAATATATCCCTCCAAGTTACTCACGTGAAGTATTTCATTTGCAGCCGATGTAGAAATATTTAAACTACCTGCCCTTGCTTATTCCCCCTTTCACGTGTTGATTACACTTCAAATTTGCGTTCTTACTTGAGTGCTTACAGACGCTTAGTGTGGAAATCCCGGATTAGGCCTGACACAAAATAAATATCACCAACTTCTAATTTTTCTTACCTTTCTAGCGTGGCTTTTGATTGAAGTTTGCAGCAAACGAATCCTCGCTTTCGACGTGCTCTCCCCACCTCTCATTTGACTGCTGAGCAGTCTTAGCACGTTCTCAATACGGAGCATGGCATAGTAGCAGTTATTATATCAAAGAAACATCCCTCATGATGGGCACTCGACAACACAAACCTTTACGTGAAGCCCATTCCTAAGTGAGATGAATGTTACAAACATACAAACTCAAGCAACGAATTACAACATCAAAACTCTTGCATTTGCACATTCCTTACATTCCTGGCAGCGATCACTGGCTCCTGCCATACATAGCATTGACAAGCGTTTTGAAGAGTTCAAATTTCAAATTGCATCGTGAGGAGATTCAATGGGATGTGCTTTCTAAACTCCATAAATGGGCATAAAACTGTTCCGGCACGTTTCAATGTCTGTTGCAATTCATTATGGATTAAACGTTATATTGACAAATTTCACTTTACATCTCAATTACACACCTGCACAAGGGAACTTCATTAATATCAGAATTCGCATCAAAATTACTCTCTCACGGAATGTTTATAATGTTTATAATTAGCAACTCTCATCCTTCACACAACGACCATCTCACTTCGGAATGAGATTTACGTAAATGTTTGTATTTTTCAGTGAAGTTTACACAAGGGTGTCCCTTATACAGTAAAGAGTGTTGGAAACAAATAGCATCCCTGTTCCACACAGGAGGGCTTACAAGTTGACGAATTCGTCATCCGCTGCAGTACATGGGACTGATAATAATAATCAAGATTTACCGAATTCCAAAGAGGAATCACCTCGTCAACAACAACAGCCAACCAGAATGGCTCCGTACAAGCATTTCTTAAGAGTTGAGAAAGGAAATTATGTTGGCTGAGAGGCACAGTTTACCAAGGGCTTGCCTTTAAAATCCCACACTGCGGGATCGATTCCGGCTCAGTACGACGGCACTTCAAGTGTGTCTGTCATTACATTTTCTGTGATATTTAAGATCTCATCTAAAACAAAATCCTTGTAATCCCATGTCTCTAAAGCCACAGCTGTTAAATTGCATGTTAAAGGCATATTATGGACTCAAAAATGCTAGTATTTCCGTGAAGAACTTAACCGCTTATCTTCATGAATTATAGCGGTAATTTCTTTCTCAGTGAAACAAAATATCCTTGTGATGGCCTACCACATTTCCACCGATAATTGTAATACGATGCGAGAAGTAACAATAATTTTTTAGAAATCCGAAAGCCACCATCATATATTTCCAAACAGTAGAATTATAAAGTCACCAGAAAGGGCAATTCTTTTTTAATAAATCGGGCGAGCACGGTGTTGGTTCATCGATTATTACACTACAATTTCGAAATGAATATTAGGAAACTCGTTACATAGTTGTCTGTCGCAACACAAATTTCGGGCTTTTAGTCGTAACAGGTTCCGAGAAAAGGCAGATAAAATACGAAAGTTTGTCCTGTCACTACGTTGGCTTATTGCTCGTCACTATATCTAAGCCAAATATGTGAACTTGTCGCATATCATGGAAGAAATGTGCAGGTTTAGAATTTATAGGTCCTGTTAAAATGGAAATTAATTTTTAAAATTTGCCCGGCCTCCATCTGGGCTTCGTGCTATTCAAGATTTGGAAATAATATCACTAATGCTTTATATATTATGTTCTATCATGGTGCAGAGTGTCCGGTTTATAACTGTCATAAGTTCTGAGAGAGGGTATATTTATTCTGAAAATTCTCACGGCCACCATCTTAATAATAATTGGGAACGTGTTTTATTGTGTTCTCTCATGGTACAAAATTTAATCTGTATTGTAATAGCGTTCAAGATATTGAACACTTGTGCAGCGCCATGTTGGTTTGGTAACACTTATCGAAATTCAAATGTTAATGCTGGCGTCGTACGTGGTAGTAATAAGTCCTTAGGAAGTTGAGATGAAATCGCCTAAGCAAATAAGGCGTTGTAAGGCGAGAACCCCACACAGACCAATGTATCTAAGAAAATAGGCTGAAACCACAGGGAAATTTTCGTAGGAATGGGTTTGGAGCTCAAATGCCTCCCTACATGTAGTTAATAAATGAGTTGAATTGACCTGGTAATATTATACACCAGGTGAATCAGCTACCCCTAATAATACTGTTTCTTGCAGCCCAACTAGCGTTATTGTCAGGAAGGTCGATAATTCTCTGTTTGCATCCCGTATGGTACTAGGGCACTGCAAGCATATCCCGCAAACGATACTGAACACTATTATTTTTCTCTCGATGTGCTTACAGACTAACTCGAGGGAGAAATAATAGTGTTCGGATATGCATGCAGGGCAGTATTACCATACGGGAGTAGAGAAATATGGACCTTCCTGACAACACACGTTAGTAGGGCTGCATAAAACATTATTATTAGGTGAAGCTTATTCACCCGAGTATATTTTTGCGTAATTTTCTGACGTGATTTTGATATTTTCGTAAATATGGAATTAGTCCTACGGCATGAATATTTTTGGTCACCCGTACAGAATGCCTTACGTGTTGCATTTGTAAACAATTTAAATGTCCACAGCTCTCCACTTTCCTTACAGTGTTGATGCTTTAACTCACGCTTTATTGGTCTATGTGCATCATCATGGCAGATGCAACGAGCAGAATTATATTATTTTGCCTCAAAACATAGCCATAAACACTTCTGCTACGAAAGCTTGAACATCGTGTCCCCATCGATGTCTGTCCTGTGAAGCCACAGAAAAGTAGCCTGGATGGCATCCAGACGTATTGGAGACATGATAGTAAACCCACAAAAGTCTCCTACAACTCCTCCCCCATAATTTGCCCATCTTACCTGCTGATCTCTGTGCTGGTGATCGATGTGTACCTAAAATGGCCTTCGAGAGTCTAACCCCATAATTATTATGTACGCGATTTCACTTTCATACATCAGTCAATGTGGCCCACAGATCTCCCTCCGTGTAACGGCTAGCCTTCTTGGCTGTCACCTTGGAGTTCCGGGTTCGATCCCCTGCTCTACCAACAAATTTAATTCTGGTCTGAGGGCTGGTACAGGGTACGCTGTGCCTCGTGAGAGTCGTGAGGCAAAGTTGACAACAGGTACATGTAATTCCCACCTCAGCCATCCTATAAGTGGTTTTCCCTGGTCTCCCCATTCCACTCCAGGCAATTGGCAGGATGGTTCCTAACTTAAGGCCACGGCCACTTTTTAGCCTACTTTTCACATTTTGCAAAAATGAGGAAAAAGTAGACTTATGAGATCGGGCAAATGAGTGTCTGTCTGTCTGTCTGTCCTTCTGTCTGTCTGTCTGTCTGGCTGTGTGTGTGTCCCCCCACCCCACCCCCCTATCAACTCCTAAACGGCTGGAGCAATCGAAACAAAATTTGGTAGGAGTAAAGATCTATACCTGAATATCTCACGGCCATATTTGAAAATGATGTCAGTGCTACCAACTGCTAAAAAATCACAATTGAAATTTGAGCTCCATGTTGGATATCTTGGAAGGTATGAATGGGAGCTATTTCAAAATTGGCTCACGTATAGATAATAATATTGCAGTTTAATTTCCAGGAGGCCATACATCGCAGTGTTGCCAAAATGATTATAAGCCTGCTGATAGGTCCAATTTTTAAATGCATATAACTTCTACACTATTAATTGGAATTCAACGAAATTTCGTATATGCTATGTGTACATAAACAGATAAGACTGAGCGTATTGTTAGGAGCCACCAGAGCTGCCAACTGTTAATAAATGCTCTCAATTTTTTAAATCCAAATACCCATATATCAGAAAGTATGCAAGCCGACAGCTTTAAACTATGCACACGTATAGTACCTGACATTCTATATTAAATTGGAGTAACTTATAAACGTCAGTGCTACCAACATGATTCTAAGCCTGCTGACAGGTCCAAATTTAAATACTTGTAACATCCATACTATCATTTGGATTTCAACCAAATTTCGTATGTGCTATGTGTACCATAACAGATATGACTATGGGTATTCTTAGGAGCAACCAGGGCTGCCAATTGTTAAAATGTGCTGTTCCTATTTTTGTTACCCTAATATCAATATATCAGAAAGTATGCAAGCCAATAGCTCTAAACTTTGCACACGTATAGTACCTGGCATTCTAGATGAATTTGGAGTAACTAATATACGTCAGTGCTGCCAACATGATTCTAAGCCTGCTGATAGGTCCAATTTTAAAATGCATGTAACTTCTATACTAACTAATGGATTTCATTCAAAATTGGCACAACAATAGATCATATTATTTCAGATTATTTCTGACCAATACATGCATAACATTGTTGCCAACATGATTTTACGCGCGCTGATAGATCCAATGTTTAACTGCATGTAACGTCCATGCTATTCATTGGACTTCAACCAAATTTTGTATTCTATACCTTAAGAGATGGAACTAAGAATATATTCAGTCATCAGGGCTGCCAACTGTAGTGCTCTATTAGGCTACATTATGCCTGGTATACAGTATTTCGAACTAATTAGAAATTTCGATATTAGCAACTTAAATTCGTCATTATTCTAGATAGGTTCATATACTGTAGAATAATCATTGGCATGAAAAGTAGGCTCTTTAGTTCGTCACGGAACTTCTTGTTATCATTTCAAATGATCCTGTCGACTTCATCGTTATGCTTTGGGTCTACGTTACGCGGGACGGAGACGTTACGGAGACGGAGACTGTGACGTCATGCAGCCACGCGGGAAGCCTAAGTTATTGGTTAATGGAGTCTGTTGAAAGAGTCCTGGGTCGTCGAGCGACCTGGGGCTTCGAGCGAAGCGAAAAGAATACAAGGTGTCTCCTAAAGAGGTGTACAAGATGCCACATAAAAATACAGGGTGACTCCTAAAGAGGTATACAAGACGCCGGATAAGAAAACAAGGTGACTCTTAAAGAGATGTACAAGATGGCAGAGAAGAATACAGGGTGTCTCCTAAAGAGGTGCGCAATATGTCAGACAAGAATACAGGGTGACTCCTAAAGAGGTGTACAAGATGTCACACAAGAATACAGGGTGACTTCTAAAGAGATATACAAGATGCCAGATAAGAATACAGGGTGCCTCCTAAAGAGGTGTGCAGGATGTCAGAGCAAAATACAGTACAAGATGCCAGATAAGAATACAGGGTGACTCGTAAAGAGATATACAAGATGCCAGATAAGAATACAAGGTGACTTTTAAAGAGGTGTACAAGATGCCAGATAAGAATACAGGTGCCTCCTAAAGAGGTGTGCAGGATGTCAGAGCAAAATACAGTACAACATGCCAGATAGGAATACAGGGTTACTCCTAAAGAGATATGCAAGATGCCAGATTAGAATACAAGGTGACCCTTAAAGAGGTGTGCAAGATGGCAGAGAAGAATACAGGGTGACTCCTAAAGAGGTGCACAAGATGTCAGAGAAGATTACAGGGTGACTCCTAAAGAGGTGTACAAGATGTCACACAAGAATACAGGGTGACTTCTAAAGAGATATACAAGATGCCAGATAAGAATACAGGGTGCCTCCTAAAGAGGTGTGTAGGATGTCAGAGCAAAATACAGTACAAGATGCCAGATAAGAATACAGGGTGACTCCTAAAGAGATATACAAGATGCCAGATAAGAATACAAAGTGACTCTTAAAGAGGTGTGCAAGATGGCAGAGACGAATACAGGGTGACTCCTAAAGAGGTGCACAAGATGTCAGACAAGAATACAGGGTGACTTCTTAAGCGGTGTACTTACAAGATGTCACACAAGAATACAGGGTGACTTCTAAAGAGGTATACAAGATGCCAGATAAGAATACAGGGTGCCTCCTAAAGAGGTGTGTTGGATGTCAGAGCAAAATACAGTACAAGATGCCAGATAAGAATACAGGGTGACTCCTAAAGAGATATACAAGATGCCAGATACGAATACAAGGTGACTCTTAAGGAAGTGTACAAGATGGCAGAGAAGAATACAGGGTGACTCCTAAAGAGATGCACAAGATGTCAGACAAGAATACAGGGTGACTCCTAAAGAGGTGTACAAGATGTCACACAAGAATACAGGGTGACTTCTTAAGAGATATACAAGATGCCAGATTAGAATACAGGGTGCCTCCTAGAGAGGTATGCAGGATGTCAGAGCAAAATACAGAGTGACAACGATGTGTACAGTATGTTAGATTCAATCAAATACAGGGTGACCCTTAAGGAGGTTTGCAAGATATCAGATTCAAATAATGGGTGACCCTTAAAGAGTTGTAAAAGACGTCAGCCTCAAATACAGGGTGACCCTTAAAGAGGTGTGCAGGAAGCCTAAATTAATGGGTAATGGAGTTTGTTGAAAGAGTGCTGCGAAGCGAGAAGCCCTCCTGAGCCTTTCTAACATGTGTAGCACTTGTAGCATGTGTCATTTGAAATGATATAACGTCTAGTCTTTCAGACTGATTGTATTTGTTTTCCCAATCCTTACCTGAATTACAAATACCTACACGATTATTACCCATTTAAGATTTGATTGCCGCTGAGCATGGCTGCGCCACCGTTTGTTGATTATTGTAGCAGGAGCCCCGCGGGGTAAAGAGGAGGACACAGTGATGACAGAGTGCAGTCTGCACATAAGTCAAGCAGCTTTGCGCTTGCTACCTGTCTTAGAAGTGCAGGTAAGTGTGTCACAGGAGCTCATGTCACCACGGACAGCCACTGGAGCTGAGTCTTATCCTACTCGCGCAATTGTACCTGTCAACGAAGCAGAGTGACGTGTGACACAAGTAAACAGAGAATAGTTCCCATCTCGACCGCTGGCAATCAATTCGTGAAAGGGTAATACAGCCATCACAGCAACACAACATTGTGAGATTTGAAGTTATCAGACTCAATTCCACACATATCCAAGTAATCGGGGCTAAATGACCACGATGTCCAAGCCCATCAAATGAATCAACAACAACAACAAACAAGAACTCCCTTCCTAACGTGGTGGTGGTAGTGACAGGAATGTTCATCCAAGCAAATAATGTAAAGACTTGTTAGTTCTGTGCCATTGTGACGTTTATCAAGCGGGGCCAGAAATCAATGTTATGGCATTATGCAAAATATTTTTGACCTGTGTGTTAATGTGGTAGAAAGTGAAATGGACACTGGCATCATAGGACGATGGAAGCATGCCTGTCATGCCTAGCGGTAAGGTAAAATGTGTCCGTTTAACTGGATAGTTGATCAATTGCACGGACCACTACATTGAGAAATTTTGTTGTTGCTTTACGGGTGTGCCACATTTTAATTTATCAGCTCCAGGTATTGAGATGATTGTAGATTTTGTCCGATAACTTTTATCTCTGTGGTGTCCATATTAAGAGTGTGAAAAATTGTAAACTGAGCTAAGTTTGCAAAGGTAGTGGTGTGGCTTTAAGTCAGGTATTACCCCAGAATATTCTTGGTATAACTTATAACCGGTAATCCGTATATGAATAGTTTAGGATGGTGAAGATTTAATCATTCCCACCTCTTTACAGTTATTCTCATGATACTGAGTGCACATCTTTCAAACAGACCAGAATCGAATTCATAGACAGTGCCAGGAACCAATTTCAAGACTTTTTGGATAGGAGTCTCAATGCGTACCGTTGTACCACAGGATATGCCTAGAGTGCTATATTGTAATGCTACTGTATGCACTTTCAAACAGCCAACGAGACGAATGAACAAAACTACGATGTTGTCAGAATTGTGTTGTTTCGTCTGTCAGTCTTTCTACACTCCTGAGTCATCGAATTTTATATTTATTCTCCGGTATGTCAAACGTATTTTGTTAACAATCCGCTTGATGTTGGCAATGTTATTTTTCTACGTTACGAGTTTATCCCGTTCATAAATTCGAGATGTCACACATGCATTCCCATCAAATTTGAAACGGACAATTTATGATCTCAAAAACCACGGATCTCGACGCTAAGCAAACAGGAAGGATTGTGAAATAAATTTCACTTTCTCAAGTAATAAGGACATCAAATGGAACATAAAAGCGCAGACATCTTATTCGGTATAAAATGTATCCACATTGATAATCCACAATCATATTTTACCCACTGAGAAGCTGGGTGCGCGTTTTATACACTTCGACTTTACACGCTTCGACATCCGATTGAGGTTTCATCAATCTCATACAAGGGACTGAAGGGATTGCACCTATCCTAATCCTAGACCAAATAACTCCAGTTATGCAAACAATTCAGACTTTGTAATAAAAGAGGCATCAGACAATAGTCGCAGACTGCGAAGGTACAATGCTGATAAACAAAATGTACCTATGCGATAAATTAATTCGCAACAGCCGAGAACCTATCAGTGATGATCAATGGACTACTGACAGAATCATGTTTGTGACGGTCAAATTTCATTCGTGATATTCACACTGTCCACGACTCTACGAATCAATTGATTGATGATCGAGAAATTGTGAAATGGTAGAGTTAAGCCAAGATTAATTATGTTACTTATATGGGATGTATCATATACTATGTCATCTTGCGATTATAAATATAAAATTCGATGATTCAGGAGTATCGAAAGACAGGATGACGAAACAACGCAATTATATAATAGCATATACATATCAGTTCAATTGCCCAATTTTCAACTTCATAGTTAGAACAAATGGAGTGTTTAATACTGAGACCGTATAGCTCATGCTCAATGCCACTTTTTCAACGCACTGAAATACGCCATTGACGGAATGATCTGGAGAGGGATTGAGCAAATGCCATCATAGTTAGTTCGAATCCAGGTGCATTTTTATACTCTGCAACGTCAAAGGAACAACTACTGGAAGTTCCGCCATAATTGTTTGAAATTTATAAATAAAAATATTTATTACTACATTTGGGGATATTTTGGAAAATTTCTACGACTTTTGGCCATATTTAAAAGGAATTACACATCGCAGATAAGCAAGATGACATTTTATAGTTACTAAATTACTTTGGTATTAGGCACATTAGTCTGCCAGGGCAGAAGATGCCAATAAAACGCGTTTAAGACCGTGCTGTGGTCACCACGTTCTGCCGTGTCTGTGAAGAAAATTGTATTGGAGATTGAATCGAGGTGCTTTGAGCGTATAGTGAAACACCTAAAGGAATCAGTGAGTTGAGGAAGTATTTGTAAATTGTTGTGACGAACAGGAGCGTCAATTTTGTGTTTTTGACATATGTTTAATATTTCACGACCGGAGGGTCAAATGTGGACTAGCACGTGGTGAGGATAATATTCTTCAATTAGGAAGTGACCACGAGACTATGGAAACGTTATTCCTCATAACATCATTTAATCTGTGCAACTAGTAGAACGATATTTAACAAAAACTGTGATTTATAGCTTATTTTCATTTATGAAACAAGTAGTTCCGTGAAGAACTAAATAACCTATTTTCATATATCCTACTTATGTTAATTGCCTCTATCAACATACAAAATTTCAGTTTGATTGCCTTAGCAGATGCTTAGATATGTAGACCATAGAGTTATGTACTAATAGATGAAAATTATAGAGTAGGTTTAATATGCAAATTTCAATCGCATGATTAGGACACAAGAAATAAGAACGAGATTTTGAAATTTCGCACAGCCGCCATCTTGAGGTTATGAAAACAATTGAAATAAACCAGATGTCAGTGGATTGCATTTTATATAAGCATTTACCGTACAAAGTTTCACTGCACTAAATCGCGAGAAACGTCCATTTAAATATTTAAATATCGCGTTGCCGCCATATTGGATTTGTGCTCACCAGGTTATTGAAAGTTCCATATGTGAACTCATTTTAATAGACTTAACATACAAAATTTCAGTTTGGTTGGTGTCATATATTAGTAGGTATTGAGAACCGACTAAATATTTCGGATGGTCGCCATGTTCGATTTCTATATACAGTATATGTAGGCCATAGTTCATGTACTATTAGATGATGATTATGACGTAGGTTGATTGTTAAAACGTTGACTTCGATCGCATGATTAGGATACAAGAAATAAAAATTTGATTTTAAAATTTCGCTCTGCCGCCATCTTGAGGTTAAGTAAACAATTGAACTAAATTAGATGTCAGTGCATTACAAAGTGTATAGTCATTTTCTGTGCCAAGTTTCACTGCGCTCGGAAGGTTAAATCGCGGGTGAAGTCTATTTAAATGGTTCAAATTCGCTTGGCCGCTATATTCGATTTGTACTTAATAGATTTTTGCCTATATTTTGTTATGAAACAAGTAGTCCCGTGAAGAACTAAAGCCCATTTTCTATATCCTACTTATGTTAATTGCCACTATCAACATACAAAATTTCAGTTTGATTGCTGTAATAGATTCGTAGATATTGAGAACCGTCTAATATTACGGATGGTCGCCATGTTGGATTTTTATATATGTAGGTCTTAGAGTTATGTGTTATTACATGAAGATTATTGTGTACGTGTAGTATTCAAACTTCAATCACATGATTAGGACACAACCGAAAAAATGAGATTTTAAATTTCGCAATGCTGCCATCTTGTGGTTATGAAAACAATTGAAATAAATTAGATGCCAGTGGATTAACATTTATATAAGCATTTACCGTACCGATTTTCACTGTACTCGGATGGTAAAATCGCGAGAAACGTCAATTTAGATATATATACTTCGCATCACCGCCATGTTAGATTTGTGCCCACCAGGTTATCGAATGTCCTATAGGTGAAAATATGTGCATAGCCTCTATGAACATAAACGTATTCAGTTTGATTGCTGTAAAAGTTTCGTAGATATAGAGAACCGTCTAAATATTTCGGATGGTCGCCATTTTGGATTGTTATATGTATAATAGGCCATAGAGTTAAATATCTTTAAAGGAAAATTATTGCGTAGCTTCATTATGCAAACTTTCCCTTCAATCGCATGATTACGACGCAAGATATAAAAACTTAATTTTAAAATTTTCACAGACGCCATCTTGAGTTTATGTAAACAATTGAACTAAATTAGATGCCAGTGCATTACAATATGCATAATCATATACTGTACAATATTTCACTACGCTCAGATAGTAAAATCGCGAGAAAATCTATAAAAACATTTCAACTTCGCTTGGCCGCCATATTCATTTTGTACTTTAAAGGTTTTTGAAAGTTACATAGATAAAGGGGCAGTAGTGCCCTTTATCATCGTGCAAAATTTCAGGGTGATATCCGTAATAGTTTCGGAGATATATAAGTAGAATGCCAGTGAAATATTTCGCACAGCCGCCATTTTGAGGTTATGTAAACAATTGAACTAAATTAAATGCCAGTGCATTACAATGTGTATAAACATTTGCTATACCAGTTTCATATCGTTTGGATGGTTAAATCGCGATAAAAGTCTATTTAAAAGTCGCTACTTCGCTTGGCCGCCATGTTGGTTTAGTAGTTACCAGATTTTTGAAAGTTCCATAGGTGAACTTTATCACAGTACAACATTTCAGGGTGATATCGGTAATAGTTTAGGAGATATTGAATGCTGGTTAAATATTTTGCACAGCCGCCATGTTGGATTGGTGTTACGTAGTAAAATTTGAAGGGCACGGTTGGGGTCGGCCGATATGGTGCTATTATCTTACCGAGTTTCATTGACCTTGCTCCATCCGTTTAGAAGTTATTCAGGGGGGGGGCAGACACACACATCACACAGACACACGCACATACGCACACACACACACACACACACACACACACACACACACGGACAAAAGGTGATCTCATAAGCCTGTATGTTCATAAAATGAAAATAGGCTAAAACTAGGCTCATGAGATCACTTTTTGTCCGTGTGTGTGTGTGTGTGTATGTGTGTGCGTCCCCACCTAATGACTTCTAAACGGCTGGAGCGATTTTAATAAAACTCGGTAAGTTCATAGTGGTATTTCGGCCGGCTCTGACTGTGCCCTACAAATTTTAATACGTCTTACCAATCCAACATGGTGGCTGTGCGAAATATTTCACCAGCATTCTATAACTCCGTAACTATCACTCACATGCCCTGAAATTTTATACGGTGATAAAAGGCACTACAAGACGTTCACCTATGTGAAGTTCAAAACCTGTTAACTACAAAGCGAGCATGGCGCCAAGCGAGTTTAAAACATTTAAAAGGACTTTTCTCGCGATTTAACTATCCGAACGCAGTGAAACTTTGTACAGCAAATAACAATGCGAATTGCAATGCACTAACATTTAATTTAGTTCCTTTGTTTACATAACGTCATGATGGTGGCTGTGCGATATCTTAAAATTAACTTCAGGGGCCGAAGCCCCTTAAAACAACAATTATCATCATCATCATCATCATCATCTTAAAATTAAGTTTTTATTTCTTGTGTATTAATAATGCGATCGAAATCAACGTTTGAATAATGAACATAAACTCTATGGCCTACGTATATTATAATCCAACATGGCGACAATCCAAAATATTTAGACGGTTCTCAATATATATTAATCTGACTTCAATCAAACTGACATTTTGTACGTTTATAGAGCCTACAATCATAAGTTCACATATGGGACGTTCAATAACCTGGTAGCACAAATCCAACATGGCGGCGTCGCAAAATGTAAATATTCTAATGGACGTTTCTCGCAATTTAACTATCCGAGCGCAGTGAAACATGGTACAGCAGATATGTATACACATTGGAATGCGCTGTCATCTAATTAAGTTAAATTGTTTATATAACCTCAAGATTGCGGCTGTGAGAAATTAAAAAATTACGTTTTTATTTGTTATGTCCTAATCATGCAATCGAAGTCAACGATTGAATAATGATCTTACGCAATAATTTATACATAGCTCTATGGCCTATATATATATATATATATATATATATATATATATATATATATAAATCCAACATGGCGGCCATCTGAATTGTTTATACGGTTGTCAATATCTACTAATCTAGGAAAGCAATCAAGCTGAAATTGTGTTTGTTGATAAAGGATACTAACATAAGCTCATGTATGAGGTTTTCAATAATCTGGTGTCACATATCTAACATGGCGGCGACGTGAAATTTAAATATTTTAATTGACGTTTCTCGCGATTTAACCATCCGAGTGCAGTGAAACTTGGTACGGTAAATGCTTATACAAATTTTAATCCACTGACATCTAATTTATTTCAAATTTCTTCATAACCTCAAGATGGCGGCTATGAGAAATACACATGTTTCCGAACACGGCTCTATATCACGATATAAGAGTAGGTTAGAAAGATCTATAGGACTTCCCTTTTCGCACCGATACTCATGCAACTTTTCAGAACGGGTCAAAAATTTACGAGACAAAGAATATACCCAGCTTCATTCCACTAATTTAGTCTGCAGAGCAAGGTCAAATGATAAGAATATGTTGTTCAGTGAAGAACATGTAGCCTACTTTCTCGGAACTTATGGCTATATTTACAAACTTTTTGTTTTTATCAAGCAAAATAATTCAATGTCCAGTAATGATCGTTAAGAGTTTTCTCTACATTGAACAAATCCCTCGTTTAATATGTTTCCTTGAAATTCCGCTTTTGCATCCAGAGGAATTGATCCTAACATTAGAAGAGTACTTTCATCCACCATCTTGAATGTATGGAATCGTTGGCCATTTACCAACTGCACAGACTACATACTTGCTGAGTTTCGTCATCTTAACTGTAGCAAATAGTGGATTATTGATGTTAATACCTTACGTTCAAGATGACGGTTATGTGCTCTATGCAATGTGATAGTCTTATGATTAATACTAGCAAGGTCCCATTTGTGATACCTTTTCTCTTAAAATGTTTAGCGCTGATTGCTTAATTTACTCCTGAATTATTGATTTTGAGGTTTCAATAGTATCTCAGTCACCATCTATAGCAAGGCATGTCCGTACATGGTTCCACTCTAATACTATAAGGTGCGTTCAAAAATTAACGAGCCGGAGGCTGTAATGCGCAAACCGGTGACGACATCGGCTAATCGTGGCGTGTGTAACGAGGTGTGGTTCCGACCAGAGCGTGGAAAGTCACAGCCCGTCGCTAGAGGGCACGCGTGCACGTCACGTGACGATACAAAGCGAGTAGCAGCATGCATCAATCATCCAACCAAGACCAAGAGTAGGCCATTCGACATACTTCCAGGTGTGGTTGAAGACTGTGGGGCACCCATTGGGCACACACTTTCCGTAAGTGCAGTCGTTCCTTCATGATGGTGTGCAAACTTCCGACGCTCAATCCGACCACGGCGGCTATGGCGTTCACTGTCACTCGGCGGTCCTGGATTATGAGTGCATCAACCAGCTGGACGTCGTCATCGGTAATGCAGGGGGGTGCTCCAGACCAGGCATCATCGGCTAACGACACCCGTCCTTCCCTGAATCGCTTGTGCCACGCCTTGATCCTTGCAAGGGACATGCAGTGTTCGCCGTACACTTGTGACATTCGGCGATGAATATCCGTTCCCCCTACTCCTCTCGCTGTCAGAAACCGAACAACACCTCTTTGCTCTTCGTTTGACGCCTCCTTGTCACTGTTTGCAATGCGACTGGCAGCGTTGGACGATTGATGCATGCTGCTGCTCGCTTTGTATCGTCACGTGACGTGCACGCGTGCCCTCTAGCGACGGGCTGTGACCTACCACGCTCTGGTCGGAACCACACCTCGTTACACACGCCACGATTAGCCGATGTCGTCACCGATTTGTGCATTACAGTCTCCGGCTCGTTACTTTTTGAACGCACCTTATATCTTCAGATATTGCCTTTCTAATATACATTTAGATACAATCATATTTATATTCGATAGTTTTAAGATAGCCGCTACTCGCTATTTTCAATGTGATATTCGTACGGGTAATGCTATCGAGGTATTTTATATGCTACTCCTCACTCACTAAATTTGGCCTTAACTGTGCTATTATATCCTGAGAATAATATTCATCATTTTTTAAAATATTACCCCCAGCCGTAATTCGTGACTGCGGAGTGGTCCTTCTTTTGACTTGGTCTTAGAAAGGAATTTACTAGGTTCTGCATTACAATGAACTGTTGTTATTGGGGCTTCAAAATGCATTAGTAACTTTGTTATTGTCGTTTTATGGGGCGGAACAGCGAGGTCATCTGCCCCTTCAAAATACCTTCAAGTATTCAATATCATATTTTATATATTTCAAGGTAGCCACCGCACGTTGTATTTAGTGTGTTTTTCTTGTGGCGTATTTCAAAAATCACTCATTTGGTACACCTTTCTTACTAGGTTAAGCTTTAATTGCGCAATTACATTCTGAATAATTCAATATTGCGTTTCATAGTACGCTCAGCCGCCATTTGGAAAGCTTGAAGTCGCTGTTATTTTGTTTCGGGCATACGATACCACATTTAATTTTCTACCTTATCGCTAATTTTCGCAATTGTAGCTCTAAAATATAGAAAGTTATTTATTTTTAAATTTATAATTTCTTTATGGACGTTGTGCTCCATATTTAGGGTGGCAAATGTATTACTAACGCTATTGGCGCCTCTTCCACGAAGTTTCGTTTCAGGAATTTGTATATTGTAATGGTACGCCTAGCTGCCATGAAGTCAAGGAATCATTGTTCTTTTGTTTTGAGGATATCAAGGGACCTATAAGGTTCTACCTTATTTCAAAATTTTGTCATAATATTTCTAAGGTCCTGAGAGTAAATAATCTATTCTGAAATTACAAGATGACCACTGCACGATATAGTTAGTGTGATAATCTTTTGAGGATCCTTATATGATACTCATCTGTTGCCGAGAGTCATCTGAATTATGCAATTAAAAAGTAATTTTGTGCTGTCGATTTTAATGTTCTAATAGTTCGCACAGCCACTAACGTGAATGTAAGGAGTCTGTGTTATTCATCCTGGCCACATAAGGCCACAGTTTGTATATCTTCAAGATGGTGGCAGTGCGCAATAGCCGTCACGTTGATATCAGAGAGTCCAGAAATATCAGTACACGAATGACACGCACTTTGAGCATTGATTCATTGGATCATAATTTATGTATTGTAATACATGCATAATTCGTGCAGCTGCCATCTTTAACTGATGACCATGTAGGTATGGGACCAGGACGCTTCACTAATAATCGCATGCTTTTGCAAAATTTGTGAAGAGATTCGATAATTACTTAAGTCGAAATTCGATGTATGCTTTGAACAGTTGTGCAGCTGCCATTTTGTTTTCGATATGATGGCTTCTATGTAAAACATGCCACTGAGACTGAAAAGGTCCTTGCTACTGCTGTCTGCTAGTCCTCTGTACTAAATTTGTCAAAAATTGGTTAGCACGTTATGGTATTCATAGTGGGGACACACGGACATTTGACCTGTGTAGATCGTATAAGTCTACAGTAGTTTCAATTTTTACTTAATTCAAAAGCAGGATATATATAGACTTGGCCTAGCCATGGGATTTTAAAGAAAATAAGTGATTTGAAAATTATGTTTGTGTTATTTTTCTTCTCTACTCATGGCTGTTATTCCATGTGTTGCTGTTGTTGTTTATTTAGGGTTTGGACATCGTGGTCATTGCAGCCTCGTTTACTTTCATACGTACAAATTTTGTCTAATGACCTGTGTAATCGCGGTGTCTATGTTAGTGTGGTGTACGCGTTTGCAATTGAGGCAAGGCTAGGGACGGAGGTGGCCATGGCGTTCAGTTAGTTATCAACCCGGCATTTACCTAGTTAAGAAATGGGAAGTCACGGAAAAGCATTTCTAGAATGGCTGAGGTTGGAATTGAACCCACCTCTCCCCTGGTTTGACACACAAGACTGACTGTGCCCTCATACAGGCCCCGGACCAGAATATAATTTATTGGCAGACCCGGAAATCAAACCCCGACCGCCAGAGCCAAAAATGTTAGCCGCTATATCATGAGGTGGTGCTACTCTCTTTATTAAGGTTGTGTTTGAGGTAGGTGCTTTGAATCCTGTTCACTCTGACGCTTTTTTCAGATTAATAACTGGATAGCACCACTTGAAAATCCCACAGGTACACTCAACACTCCTGTCCCTATAGATGTGGTGATTGTTGTTATTGGTTCTATGAGATATCTGGGATATTCTTATAACATTCCCGTGTATTTCTGTGGATGACAGTGTTCTGATAACCATTATTAATATCAGTGTCTAGGCTTGGTGTCAGTGCCTTCGGAATTGAAGTAAGATACCATCCCTGCATTTACTTGGAATTAGTGAGTGGGAAAATCTCAGGGAAAATCCAAACACCGGTGACTGCTGTCAGCAGTGGGATTCACACCTAGGATCTCTAAATTGAAGCACCCCCTCAGCTACATTGCTGGGTAGTCATGAATTTAGCCTCCCTTTACACATACTTTCAGATACAAGACCCAACACCACTTGAAAAGTAGCGTAATGTGCCGAATACTGGGGGGTTGATTCAGGACCATCACATTAAATAGGTAACACGTTGATATGCTTCTTATAGCTCTTTATACTGTACGTTCACGATACCGATTACGCTCCGATCAAGATTCAATTGATGCGTGTGAACACAACAGGATTTCATTCTCCAAACAAGATCAACTTGATCCTGTTCCCACAACTAGATAAGCTCCTTAGTGGCCATTGCGATTGTCAGTGTGCTCTATCCTTCTGCATTGTGTGAGTGAAGAATGCAGTGTAAATGCTGAGTATATTCTAGGTATATACAAGCGTAAAGGAGTAAATGTTAGCTATGATGGTTGTATTTATGTTACTTTATACCAGATGAGTCCAATGTACGTTAAATAACAGACGGAGAACAAGCATACCATTATTTAAACACTCAGATATTCCTAGCGTCGGCGGTAATCATTGTGGTTGAATAACAAAATAATATATATATTATTTAACGTACGCACAGAAAGGATTCGGATAGAGAAACATGATCTGGACAAACAAACAAATATATGTTATAAAAATCCTTTACTTATTCATACGGTTTTTTAATATGTTTTAATTATGAGAATATCCAATATTAGCCAGTTGAATTTTTGTAGAACGAAAATCAAATATTTCAAAACTGTAAAACCCTTCTCTCAGCTACATTGCTGTGCAGTAGTAAATGTATACTATACTAACATCCTCCTACAACACACTTGGCATTCAAAAGTTGGGAAAATATACCGAGAGCTATTGTTATCCTATTGATTATTGATGAGACGTCGCAACATGCACTACTGATAAATGTAATCGATCCGGATGGATCATTGTCCAGATTAGAGAAAATCGAGATCACCACCGTTCCTCTTAAAGCAAAAGTACATATCATGCACAACGCTCTTTCAGAAATCCTAGCTCCTTCCTCGTGTAATGTTGTTTACAATATCTCAAATGACATTTACATTTCTGAAGGATGCATCAAGAATAAATTATACAATCTATCCTCTGGCAAGTCTCCCGTTCCTGATGCCATTCCTATAGAAATAATTAAATCTTTATGCCAGCTAGCTCGTGATTTTATGGGGGGGGGGGGGGAATTTCAAATTATTTAAATTCATTAATGTATCAATTATTTTCAATATATTACCAAGCTTCTAGGACTCTATGACCATTATTTGTGCCATAATAAAATAATATGTCAGCGCCTGCACAGTTGAATGACGCCTCAACTTGCCTACTGTTCAAATTGCTTTCAATCCATGGCTTGTATACTTCAACATTGTTCTATCTTTGACATTAGAACGCTCCAGTCTTGCAATATCTTGATTGTAGTTCTAGGTGTCGTCCACAGATGGCACTATCGGCACTTATTCTATGAATAAAGCAATGTATAAAAGTCTTAGAGGTTAGATGGAAAATGGAAC
This sequence comes from Meconema thalassinum, assembly GCA_946902985.2. Lineage (NCBI taxonomy): Eukaryota > Metazoa > Arthropoda > Insecta > Orthoptera > Tettigoniidae > Meconema > Meconema thalassinum. The sequence continues at coordinate 182,459,036 of OX336389.2, forward strand.
TTTGTTGGGTGGGTTAGGTAGGCTATCAGGCAAGGAAATAGGCACTATGCAAGTTAATTATGAAAAAGCAATCAGAGAAATCACAAGTGTAGATTCGAAGACAAGAGCAGTTTGAGCCACATATCTCCATAATCTACCAATGAGTGACCACAACATATGTTGTGTCCCAATGGCAGTGACACCTGGTGCAGATATTGGAAATGTAAAGAGGCTGGTGAAGCATATGACCACAATAATAGCTTACCTTCTGCAGTATTAAATGAAATGAAGCCTGTGTAAAAAGACCTTGCACATCCAAGGCTCTTAGAAAAATGTTTACATGGAGGTACACAAAACTGCGATGAAAGTTTGTACAATCAAATTTGGCTGCGATGCCCCAAATTTACATTTTGTGGTGCTAAAACTGTTCAGATATCAACATATGATGCTGTTGTGTGCTATAATTATGGCAATGAAGGAAAAGTGGAGGTATTACAACTTCTAGGGATGAATGCAGGGATGCAGACATTAAAAACATTGAGAATCCTGGGCAAGGAGCGGGTCGATCGGGCTGATGCAGCATTGATAAAAGCATCCAAAATTCACAGGCTGTTGACAAGATCACAGAAGAGGAGATGAGTAAGACCCTGAGTATGGCACAGGAAAGTTTTAAAAATCCATAAATTCCATATACAGTATTTCCATTGAATGTTATAAAATTTATCAAAGTAAACTTTAAACCGGTTTTTTCTACAAATGTTATTTTTAGTTTTTAGGAACACCTAACTCCACGATGGTTATAGCTAGAACCCTGAAATTTTCTCGGCTTGTATATGTAGATAACCTGCTTAAAATGAACTACAATGAAGTAGGTGGGGGGAGTAATACAAGTGATATGTGATGAAAGACATGAAAAATTTCATTAAAAAACTGTCCGTATTATAAAAACTTCCTATAACTTTAATTAGAAGGATTGTAGTATTCATTTTAGTTCAAGTTATATATTGAACCATTAAGGCTGTTTTAGTAAAGTTTCATGATTGTGTGTCAAAAGATTGAGAAATTGTGTGTTCCTAAATTGTTTAATGTCACTAAATTGTTATTAACAATTGATTATGTTAACATCCATTGCATAACTTATTTTTCGATCAAAAACGGTAGACCGACTTGGTTCAAATAGGTGTGCCAACTCACATTTAAATATGTTAATACTTGGTATTTCTTTTTCATTAAATTAAACTATGCTGCATTTTCACCATCATCCCCCCTTAACCAAGCCATCACTGAAGGAGTGTTTCAGGATTACAGGAAATCGCTCCATATCACCCCAGTGTTGAAGAAAGGCTCCGGATAGAAGGTAGCAAATTACAGACCTATGTCGCCAATGTCCATTTTCTCACGAGTTTTTTGAATCATTTGTTGGGGACGAAGAGTACGCTCACGTGTCACCATTCATCACTGAACTTCAGCACGGCTTTCTTCCTAGGAGATCCACTGCTACCAAGCAAGCCGTCTTCATTCTTGATGTTTCCATCTTGATGAATAACTGCGATAGTGTTGATGTTATCCCTACTGATTTCTCTAGGGCTTCCTGAGGCGTACTTCACAACTGTTTCATAAAGTTTCCAACTTTGGTATAACTGGTAATCTTTTTCGTTTCTTCAAAATCTACCTTTCAAATTGAACCCAGTCATTTATAATTAATAAAAATAATAATAATTATCATAAGTCTGAATCTGTTAATGGTACTTCCGGTGTCCCTCATCCTTCTGTATTGGGCCTTCTACTCTTTATAAGTTTTGTGAACAATATCTCACGTATAATTCACAACTCTAGGTGCCTGATGTACGCTGACGACCTTAAATTTTATATGCCCATCAGACTATAAATGTCTGTGAGTTGTTGCAAGAAGACGTGCACCTACTCAGTAAATGGTGCGATACATGGAAACTGAAACTGAATATTGGCAAGTATAAAGTTTTTCAATTTCATTGAAACGTAACCTCCTACCCAGGTTTAATTATTGTATCAAAAATGAAACGCAAGTTAGAGTGTCAATCAATAGAAACCTAGGTGTGACAATTTCAAATAATTTCTCGTTTGATGAACGTATTTCAAAAATATGTCGTGAAAGTTTACGGAAGCTGGCATTTTTAATAAGAACTTTTAAAATTAAATTTTGCAAATAACTCTTTCCAATTTCCTTCAGTCACTCATTGGGCCTAAATTAGAATACTGTAGAGTTATCTCAAATACTTTTTACAGTAATACAATTGACACCAGCGAAAGTGTACAAAAGAGATTTGTTAAATGGCCCTGTTACAGGGGTGAACGACCGTACCATAGCCCTCAGTATGAGAGCTATTGCAACGTGTATGGTCTTCCACCACTGAACACTGGGTGACGTGATATTCCTTTGGAAGCTGGTAAATGACGGAATTGATTCTAATAAGTTGCTAGCTAACTTCCGTTTTCACGTCCCTCAGATAATCATCAGATGGAAGAACACATTCGATGGGGTCGGATCAAGAATTAATATGTACAAAGATTCATGTCTGATCTGATTGCAGTCAACATACACGGGAAGCAACAACTGTATATTTAAAGTTAATTGTCTTTGGTATCTATGTACCGTTTTAACGTAAGTTGGAGAGTAAAAGTTCTGCTGATATTCACTGCAACTCTGTCAACTGTAATGGGAAACCTCTGAATTGGGCTGTAAAATATTGTAATGTATATTGTATTTATTTCTAATTGTGTTTGGTTGAATATGTGGATGAATGAATGTTTGATTGATTTTTTTATTGAATTTACGAGTGACTGAAATAATGTAATCTTTTGTTGTATTCTAGATCCTCGGATGTCTCCTTTTGCTATCTTTTCCTTTATGTTCTTTTGCCTTTTTTTTTTTGCTTTACTGTAGATAATTTAAATTTTCAGAAAATATTAATTATTTTTATGTTTCTTGTAGATTTGGGATTGTTTCAATGAATGAATGAATGAATTAATTAATTAATTAATAATTAATGAAAACTAGAGGTTTTTTTTCAGGATGTTTCAGTGCATGTCTGTATGGTTGTGGCTGATAAGAACATTGTGCCTTTCTATTTGCGTTCGAGTTTGTTGTTGTTTTGTTCATAAATATTATTGTTTATTATTATATTGTCACACGCGGAGTCTTATCTGTCTGACAATAAAGAATGCATACATATTACTCATAACATCACCTGTTGTTCCTGTTCTTCTCATAATCTCATCTCTTATTCCATTCGTGTAAGATCGCCAAATTTGGAACACTCCCAATGCAGCTGTGTGTTCCAAGTAGCAAATCTTGAAAATACAACTCTCTGCAGGGACATTATGTGGATGTAAAAGTTGAAGCACTTAAGCAAGTAGTTTCAAACTGAATGTGAGAACATTCAGTGAGGATCAGAGTGGCCAAGTTTGTGAGATGGTCTGACGTTTTCTGTTACCACGATATAATACATGGAGTGCCGGAAGCTGCTGGCTGCTGGTGGATTATTTGTTTGTTTCCCCACTTAAAGATCGACGTGGGTTGGTATAGTCTACTGGGGAGAACATGCCGGCAGGTGTAGTTAATTAACCAATGTTTATAATGGATGCTCACACATTCTATACTCCAAACTTCGTTAATAATTCCTCCCGGTCCACCGAACGAGCCATTATAGTACTTTCTCGTCGCAAAATGAAATAACCAAACACACCATAGGACGCAGCCACTTGAACGCACGGGAAGTAACAACTGTATATGTAGGCTAAAGTTAATTGTCTTTGGTATCTAAGTACTGTATTAACGTAAGTACCACCACTAACAAGGAAACTCTGTGAACGTGAACACCCCGATCTAGATGGAATTTGTAGTTCGCAATGTGACGGCATTTTGTCTGAAATTTCACTTGATGGTTCCTTTAATATCGCAGACCACTGCATTCTCCACCAGGTAAAAAGAACACCGAAGGCTCTCTCTCACTCATGTTTTCATTCATAAAGAAGTTGAATTGCTGCGTATAAATGTCAAAATTACTACAAAGGTAACACATAGGTAAATATCCTGAGTGAGGCAACTATTTTCTCCACATACTAAGAGGCATATTCAGTGTGCTGAAAAGTACAATTTGTCTCAAAAGAACTTTTCGCTAGAAAGTTTAAGAGGAATGCTCGCGGTTTATATCAAAGCAGATTTTACATACTACATTATGCATTCTGGGCTGGAATGCCTCCCAATTTCCCCAGATATGCATACGCCAAAGACGTTCAATTTTTAGCCTACTTTTCACATTTTGCAAAAATGAGGAAAAGTAGACTTTTGAGATCGGGCAAATGTGTGTCTGTCTGTCTGTCCTTCTGTCTGTCTGTCTGTCCTTCTGTCTGTCTGTCTGGCTGTGTGTGTGTCCCCCCTTATCAACTCCTAAACGGCTGCAGCAATCGAAACAAAATTTGGTAGGAGTAAAGATCTATACCTGAATATCTCACGCCCATATTTGAAAATGATGTCAGTGCTACCAACTGCTGAAAAATCGCAATTGAAATTTGAGCTCCATGTTGGATATCTTGGAAGGTATGAATAGGAGCTATTTCAAAATTGGCACACGTATAGATAATAATATTGCAGTTTAATTTCCAGGAGGCCATACATCGCAGTGTTGCCAAAAAGAATATACTTCTTCTGATAGGTCCAAATTTTAAATGCATATAACTTCTACACTATCAATTGGATTTCAACCAAATTTCGTATGTACTATGTGTACATAAACAGACATGACTGAACGTATTATTAAGATCCACCAGGGCTGCCAACTGTTAATAAATGCTCTCAATTTATTTTATCCAAATACCAATATATCAGAAAGTATGCCAGCCGACAGCTTTAAACTATGCACACGTATAGTACCTGACATTCTATATTAATTTGGAGAAACTTATATACGTCAGTGCTACCAACATGAGTCTAAGCCTGCTGAGAGGTCCAACTTTAAATACATGTAACTTCTATACTATCAGTTGGATTTCGACCAAATTTCGTGTGTGCTATGTGTACCATAACAGATATGTATATGCCGATTCTTAAGAGTAACCAGGGCTGCCAACTGTTAGTAAATACTGTCTCTATTTTTGTTACCCTAATATCAATATATCAGAAAGTATGCAAGCCAATAGCTCTAAACTTTGCACACGTATAGTACCTGGCATTCTAGATTAATTTGAAGTAAGTAATATACGTCAGTGCTGCCAACATGATTCTAAGCCTGCTGATAGATCCAATTTTAAAATGCATGTAACTTCTATACTAACTAATGGATTTTATTCAAAATTGACACAACAATAGATCATATTATTTCAGATTATTTCTGACCAATACATGTATGTCATTGTTGCCAACATGATTTTACGCGCGCTGTTAGATTCAATGTTTAACTGCATGTAACGTCCATGCTATCCATTGGACTTCAACCAAATTTTGTATTCTGTACCTTAAGAGATGGAACTAAGAATATATTCAGTCACCAGGGCTGCCAACTGTAGTTCTCTATTAGGCTACAGTATGCCAGGTATACAGTATTTCGAACTAATTAGAAATTTCGATATTACCAACTTAATTTCGTCATTATTCTCGATAGATCCATATAGATTAATCATTGGCATAGATCTTAAATTTTAAGAAAAGTAGGCTCTTTAGTTCGTTACGGAACTTCTTGTTATTCCTTAGATTAGCGTTACTCTGGTGTGATCAGTACAACAACAAGCGAGTAATGTATGATATTGTTTGGTTATAATCAGTGCGCTCTAATGAGTCCTGATCATTGATAATTTCGATGCTCATTGTAATTTAATATGGTCATATCTGAGGGGAAGGATTTGGAAACAAAACAGCGCCCAAGACTCAAACCCACATCTCCTTTATTCTGCACAATGGTGCTTCATTATTTCAGAATTCCTGTCTACGTTTACTCTGTTTTAGCAGGGAGGATGTCTGGTTGCATTGTCATGTGTGTGGCATCAGTTAGCTGGTGAGAATTCTGCTGACCAGCACATTCCAGAACACAGCGTGGAGCGCGGAACCGAACGCTGCGCTAAACGGACCTACAATCATAAAGCATCCGAGAGTGGTTATTTTCTCAGTTTTTATGATCGCACCTGAACAAGGGAGATAACGCTACATGGTTAAATATTCAGCTAGCGTTTTATTTGGAGGTAATGAAACTGTGTTTGCTGGCGGAGATGTTATCGCCAAGTGTATCCGAGTAGTATAAGCACTCTTCGTGGACGTTCAACCACGCGGCTCTGAACAGATGACCCGTGGAGTTGAATTCTGGTCAGAAATTGTAATCTCTGCAAATCAGTAAATATTCACCAAACTGGAATTTAATTACCAAGTCTTTGAATGTGAATTAAAGCAAATAAACAAAGGCAAACAAGGGATGGTTCGAGGTATAAATCCAGGGCCTAAAAAACCATTAGAACAGCGCTAGGGTACATGTTGTCAATGATTCCCATCGTCATTACTGCTAATTTTAACGTCCAGGCTACAATATGTGGAGGAACGTACCGGGTCCTCACGAAGATCAGTTCCAGATTTCACACCAGTTACATCCTGGATGCATATCCAGGAACTGAACCAGTAACGCTAGCAACTAAACCATAACTACAAAGTTAGAATTCAAATAATTGCACAGGGTCAAGGTATATGCATGGTTAGCAAAAGATACCATCCTAATATATAATAATGTCGTGTGGCCTCCTAGGAGGTCAAGTGCAGGTCTTTCTAGTTGATCCCTGTGGGCCACCTGAGGATTAAGGGAAGATGGATACGTCACATACACCCAAACCCTGCACCAGGGCAATCAACCCCAGGAGATGAAAATCCCCGATGGCCCTTGGGAATCGAACCCGGACCCCTTCGGGTAAAAGTCTAACGCACTAAACAATATTTCAGGGGGCCGTACCACCCTAATGGACGAGGGCAAAAATGACATAAACCTTCGAGCAACTTGTGCATTCTTGGTTGTCACCGCGGAGGTACAAGTTTGATTCCTGGTCCCGCTAAGAAATTTTATTCGGGTATGAGGGCTAGAACTGGCTTCACTCAGCCTCGTTAGACATAACTGAGTAGAACTTAGAACGACTCCTACTAGGAGATCTTTAACGTGTTTTTCTCACTTCTATTGCAGGCGAAAGGGCTGCCCTAGAACGAGCTTCCCATACTACACAAGAGATGTAATCGCATGCTATTCTGTACAGTGATGTCATCACTGGGAGAGCAGCGCGGGATTCTCGTTGGATCTTATGTGACAAACACATCCTGCATTAAGCAATCTCTCTGGAATTTATTAGTGTAAACCCCATTGTTGTTTTCATTGTGTGAAGGAAATCTAACAAAATTATGATATTAACGTGAGATGGTTGTTGTATTGATGTCGAAATAACTACCTTTTGGCATTTAGCTCAGTTATAGTTGTCAGTTGTCCGTATATTTCTCAATGATTTGGGGATAATCTGACGAGAAAGATGTTGTTGTTTATTCATTCAGGGGATTTGCAACAACGTGGTCAATTTACCCCGTTTACTTGGGTATGTGTAGTAGGCTATTTGTCTCATAATCTGCGTTATTGTGAAGTCCATAGCAGTGTGTGAATTTGTAATACAGCTGAGGCTTGGGAAGGAGGCGACCGTGGCCTTGAGTTAGGAACAATCCCTACATTTTCTTGGAGTACAATTGGGAAACCACGAAAAAACACTTCCAGGATGGCTGAGGTGGGAATTGAACCTGGACCTCCGGGCCAACAGACAAGAATGCTACACCAGGAAGTGGACTGTTCCCTGGTAGTACCCAGGGTTAGATGCTTGTTCGCAGCTGGATAAAAATACTTATACGCTGCTGATAGACGTACAGATTAGTGGGTCGAGAACAGACCGCTTCTTTCTTATCCTAATTCCGGATATATCATTCCACACGTGTTACAAATTGACGGAAATAAAATGAATACTGTATCTCACTTTTCAGAATAAGGAGTTATAATAATAACTACAACAGAAATATTATCTTTTTTGTCGAGTGGCCTCCTGAGACGCCCGTAGGCGACCTGCGTGCCAGGATGGGAGATGGAATGGATGTAGATGAATGAAACTGGGCAAGGATGTGGAAGGAAGCGGCCTTGGCCTCTCAGAAGGTACTGTCCCAGCCTTTGCCTGGTGTGTAAAATGGGGACACCACAGAAAACCATTTCAAGGACGGCCGACGATGGGGCTCAGACCAACGCGTCTACCGGGTCAGCAGAGAGATTGGCCCCATGAACAAACGCTGTGCTTTAGCAAGCGTAGCCACCGCTGTCAGTAGCAATAATAATAATAATAATAATAATAATAATAATAATAATAATAATGATGATAATAATAATAATAATAATAATAATATTACTATACAGGGTGTATTTGATATGATGGAAGTCCTTTACACTGGTGATAGAAGATGGTATTCTAAGCAAATATCTTCATGAAATTAAGTCGGATCTTAATTAGTGTAGGTGGAATTAAATCACAAAAATCGTCGGTCAATGTCTTGGAAACGGGCTTTCACTTCGTTCCCCTCAGCAGCAGAGCTGACTTCTCCCCGTCACCCTCCCCTCCTACGCTGAGGAATGTTGACCAGAGTCTGCAGTTGAGTGACCTCCTCGCCTTGTCTGCCAATGACATTGAAATACACAAACCGAGCCTATGAACAGCTGATTCACACCTTCATGGGGAGTGGCTACATGACTAGTGATGGTGGATCTGTCTAGGATTTTGCCAGCTTCATGGACTATGCATAGAAAATAGAAATCCTAAAGATTTGGTAAATTAATTTAAGGAACTGTTGGTCTATCTTTGTGTGAAGATAGTGCAACAACTCTAATAAACATATTAATAATACTAATAATAGTAATAATAGGCTTTTAGACACACTAACAGACTGGCTGCGTGGCTCAGCGGTAACGTTCTCGCTTGCTGGGCCCTAGGTTGCAGGTTCGTATCCTGGCGCAGTCAGCTGGCATTTGAGGGTGCGCAAATGCGAGGGAGCCGTGTCAGTACATTTACTGGCACGTTAAAAATCCCCTTCGGGGCAAAATTCCGGCACCCCGGCGTCTCTAAAAGCCACAGTAGTTAAAAGGGACGTAAAACCAATAACATTATTATTAGACACACTAACTTCTTTTATGTTTCTTTTTGGTATGTCGAGTTGCCAGACTTTAATGTACGTAGGATTTCTTGTATGTGCCATGAAATCCATGGAGATGATCGTATTAGATCCCATTCATTTACTACATGACTGAACGTAGATCGCACCCTCGGGAAGGTTAGCACTCTACCACCAGAACTACACATGCTGACTCTTATTATTATTAGACTATTATTATTATTATTAGACTATTATTATTATTATAACACTGTATTATAACAATGTATTTGTATTTTATTTTCATTTTCGTGTATTTTCATATGTATTTACATTGTTGATGGACCAATAAATCAACCCCCCCCCCCCTCTCCAGTTAATGGCCACCCGAGGGCTGGAGATGGGATGGGACAATTCACAATATGAACATGTGGTACCGAACTAGTATTAAATCTTGGAAGTAGTTTTCCATGGGTTCCCACTTCTACCCCAGGCAAATGTCGGGATTGTTCCTAACTTAAGGCCACGGCCGCCTTCTTCTCAATAATCATAACCGCTGGCAGTGCAGCCCATGAAGAGCCTAGGCCTACCAAGCGACCGCTGTCCAGCCATTTGGCCTGCAGATATTAGGGTGACGCGTGGTCAGTGCATCGGGTCCCCTCGGCCATTAATCTTGATTTTCCTGACTCGGGCACTGCCTCACTGTCAGACAGCTACTCAATTGCCCCCACGAGGCTTAGTGCACTGCGTTCCAGCCCTCACGTCAGTTTCTAATATCCCTGATGGAGCCAGTATCGAACCCTGGGCCTCCAGGTGAGAGGCAGCTGCACTGCCCCAACACCACAGGGCCGGCGCCTTCTTCCGAATCCTCACCTGAATTACAAATACCCACATTACTACAGAAACCACAAAACACAGGTTATCTCACAAATTCTACCCACACCCAGCTACATGGGGCTAAATGACCAAAATCGCCAAGCCTCTCAAACAAAACATCAAGTATTTTACTTCCGTCCTAAATGCCTAGTTCTGAACAGACTACGGGATGTCGGAATTTTGTCACACTGCATTTCATTAAGTGAATGTTTTTAGTATTTTCAGAAACTAGTCAGCAGAAGGTCCGACATGGACGCCAATGATACATCAGGGCTGAGTATCGAAATTATTTTATACATGAACATCAATCAATGAATTCCACACTTACAAAGTAGGCTACACAATACTACCGGTCCTAACGTCCCAAGCCATTGCGTGCGTTGTCAACAACAACAACAACAACAACAACAACGGCAATGCACATTTTCTTACGAGACGGTAGAGCTCATCCTCATAACAGCTGATAGCCTACCACCCCTCAAGTCAACCGGTAAGGTCAATGCTCCGATTACGTAACAACTTCCCCTTCGCGCGTCGTCTCTCCTGGCTCCGCCTCGTTTACCCCAGCCTGCCGCACAACTTTCTGCCTGATTAGTTTCTGAAATAACTAAAAACATTGACTTTTTAATGATTAATTATCAATTTCAAGATAGGTGACAAATTTTTTACCTAGGAAGCTTAGAATAGTCTCTTCTATCACCAGTGTAACGGACTTCCATCATATCAAATACACCCTGTATAATACGCTAAGGTGCATGTTTCACAAAACTCAAGCTCCTAAACCAGAGGGTGTTAGAAGGTGTGGTTTGTACCAAAATCTTCCAAATCATCTCAATAGTACAGGAAAAATCTTGCATTCCTTAAAAAGTGAACGGGAATATATTTGTCAATAGGCTAAACAAATCAACGACACGATAGCCCCTGGCAGAACTGTGTCACGTTCAGCCCGCATAGCATTAGTGCCAGGCGGGTAGTCTGTTCACATGGGGCACATACAACCCTTTATGCGAGAGTTCTCGCACGGGTCCGCTAGTAGTAATATTTTTTTTTATTTAGTCAATTTACCCTCGAGGTTGGTGGATCCCACGGACTCAGCGAGCGAACTCACCACTACCGCCTCTATGGGCAGTGTCCTGGAGCTTGGAACATCTGGTCGGGATGGATACAACTGGGGAGGTGCGATCAGCACTTCGCCCAGGCGGCCTCACCTGCAAAGCGAACAGGGGCCTCATGAGGGATGGGAAGGTATGGAAGATTGGGATGGAGAGGCTAGGAAGAGGGAAGGAGGCGGCCGTGGCCTTACAGTAGGTACCAACCCGGCGTTTGCCCGAAGACGAAGTGGGAAACCACGGAAAACCACTTCGAGGATGGCTGAGGTGGGAATCGAACCCCCTCTACTCATTTGGACCACCCGAGGCTGAGTAGACCCCGTTCCAGTCCTCGTACCACTTTTCAAATTTCGTGGCAGAGCCGGTAATCGAACCCAGGACCTCCGGGGCGGCAGCTAACCATGCTGACCACTACGCTACGGAGGCGACTAGTAGTAATAATAATAATAATCATAATGAAGAAAGATATTATTGTTTGATTATTATCACTATTGCTATTGTTATTTCTCAGATTGCGACTGTGATTATTGCTCAGATTCATTTAGTGGTATGTGAATTGAAGCTTTATGAGAAGTGAGTACCGTGTTCATACATGCAATTTTGAGATGTTTTTAATACGGTGCTAAATAATATTAATCTTGCTCACTGCTCGCATATGTACATATTCTTTCAAAAGCATACTCACCGTGAGGATATCATTTACATGTGTACAGAAATGGATATTTGCGTAGTGATACTGTTATCAGTATTTTCTTTATATGTAATCTATCGTCTATGTCAGGTTTGTTATTAGCCTTTCAAGATACGAGTGCCACTGAAGTTGGCTGCTCTAGCGTTTGTTGATATTAGTATCTGGGGCCTTGCAGGACGAGCAGGGTCAGCATAAGTCAAGCAGCAGAGCGCGCGCTACTTGTGTTAGACAGAAGTTACATTCTGACGTGTGAACGGAAATAACAACAATGGGCGAATTAAGAATGCTGCGTTTCTAATTGTTTTGCAAGAGCCAAGGGTAGTAGGAGATTATGAGACCACGGAGAATAAAGTGATGACTGAGACTACTGGCGCTGAGACATATCCTACCCGCCTGGCGGTACCTGTCAACCAAGCAGCCTGATACAAGTAAACAAAAAATAGTGCCCACCTGAGCCACCAGCACTCGTATCTTCGAAGGCTATTATTTATAGTACCGGTGCCCATATCTCAATATCTAAGGGAGTGTCAGTACCAAACTGAGCTGTGGGTACGTGTGAGAACCCTACTCAAAAAATATTTATCACGTGTTTCCTAAAATGGTCCAACAATTTGTGGACATTTGCATCTTCCTTGCACGTGGAAGATTAAAAATATTATGCAGAGAGTCCAGTTTGTATGTATCGGAGACCCTCGCTAGCCCGCTCGCCCGCGGCGCTCGCCCGTCTCCCGCCAGGCACTTTGCCATTTTGCGGCGCTGGCGCGGCATTGAGTCACTGAGTATAGGAATTTGTACTTAAATTTGTACTTCAATGTGATCCTTGACCAATTTTTTTGACGAACTGACTTACGGAGAGCGATTGTCAACTTATTTTCAACAATATTCTGCCATTGCTCACAATGACGAAGCATCCATGACAGAATTGCGTCGCATTTTTGGTACTAGGATTATAAGTCGGAACGTGTGGCCCCCGCGAAGCCCAGACTTATCACCATGTGACTTTTATGTGTGGGGGACGCTTACAAATAGAGTGTATGCGAGAAACCCTCACACTATAAATGAGCTTAAAGACTATATTACAGCTCAAATACAGTCAATCAGTGCTGAGGAACTTCAAAGAGTAAAAGCCAGTTTCATAAAAAGGTGCCAGCGATGTGTAGCAGTGAATGGCGAACATTTTCAGCACCAGCTGTGAACTAGGTGAGTACAAATTCCTATACTCAATGACTCGCGGGCGCCGCATAACGGCAAAGTGCGTGGCGGGAGACTGGCTCGCGCCGCGGGCGAGCGGGCTAGCGAGGGTCTCCGATACATACAAACCGGACTCTCTGTACATGCAAAAGTGAGTAGTGCTCTATTCAGTGATGATGATTGTATGCATGACCTAAAATCGGAACATTATTTAGCCTAGGATTACAGACCAAAACGTTGTTGAAGCCTTGTGTAGTATCAAGTTTTAACTAATTTTTAAACAAATTTTAATTGACTCAATGCAAATCCACATATAGGCTGGTTGGTTGGTTCCTCAGTTCAGGGACTGTGACAACGCGGTCATTCAGCCCACTGTACTCTGGGTGTGTGTAGAATCTGTCTGATAACCGGTGTTATTGTGATGGCTGTATTAGTGTGTGTTTTCTGTAAATCAGATAAAGACTGTAGACGATCAATTTCAAGAAGTTCCTACTATTGCTAGCAAATGCTACCGTCAAGAACACCTAGCTGTGAACTTGGCTACCAGATGCCTCTTTAACTGGCACCTGGCGACAAACGTTGAAACATAATTGAGCGGTAATCAAATCTAACCTATAAAGTTTGCTTCATACAATTGTAGTTAGTGGAAGGTTCTTTTACAGGGCATAAATCTATAACATGGGCTCGCCGAATTTTCTTTCCCTCCGAAGGAAGACCTACTGACGCATTTTAACGATCTTAAAAATCCGACGATTTCGGCCGGGTTTGAACCCGCGATCTTGGGCATAGAAGCTCAGCATGCTACCAACTACACCAACGGAGCCACCAAATCCAGATATAGAACATGCTAAACTAATGGTACTCATATTTTAAAATTCACTGATGTTAATTCTGCGTGCGACTACAGCATTTATATTACTTCAATAACTTGAAAATGTCTTTGTTGTGAAGAAAACTTTTAAACGTTATTGTTGTTCGTGGTATTTTTTCCGGTCATACCTCTTCCCCCAGAGGTTGCCGACGCGCCCCACCCACTCGAGATTTGAGGGAAAATTTCTTACAGTGCACCAAATTTCCAAAGTACTTTTCATGAAAAATCCACGGGGAATGGAATGAATGAAGCCTCCATTAGCGGCGAGGATATGAACCGTGCCGGCTGCCGAAGCCTGTCGCACTCCCCTGGGGCAATGATTAAATGAATGACAGATGAAATGAAATGATAGTGGAGAGCGTTGCTGGATTTAAATTGTGACAGGGAAAACCGGAGTACCCGGAGAAAAACCTGTGTGCCTCCGCTTTGTCCAGCACAAATCTCACATGGAGTGACCGGGATTTGAACCACAGACCCAGCGGTGAGAGGCCGGCGCGCTGCGGTCTAAGCCACTGAGGCTTTCAAAGTACTTTTCATAAGATTATTATTATTATTATTATTGTTATTATTATTATTATTATGGATGTTACTGTGAGAAACGAAGGGTCCATTGTTATACCAAATTGGGGAAAAATTTACGGTAGAAAACTTGAGAAGATTAAAGGACCCATGAAGGAATGGACTGCAAAGTAATGCATTCATATTGATAATTTCCTATACCAAATTTTATTTTACTAGTGTCGATGTTACAGTATATTCCGTTGCGTATTCTATAATTAGCCTAAGAATGTGTTGCTTTAAATGCAATGGCTTTTAGATCATATCATTTCATGGGATATAATAATAATAATAATAATAGTAATACTATTAATAAGAAGAAGAAATGAAAATCATATGATTTATGTATAGCATTTTCATAAGTAGCACACGGCACGTAGCTAAGCTGTTTTGAAAATCGGTAATGACATTGGTCTAATTTGCATGGCAATGTAAGTTATTGAAATATAATGATGGAAACAGGTGGGAAGTCAAGTGGCAAAACAAAGATGGCAATGCTTGCGAGGAAGGAAGTGAAGGGTGAGTGACAGGCAGTGTCACGCTCTGTGCTGTGATGTTGATAGCGAGGAGTGGTTACATCGTCACGTGCTGACACGCAGTGATCGATGGCACACCTTGCCACTTCACTCCTCCAACTTCACACTTTGTACGTCATCATGTTACGTGGATACAACCCACTGACAGGGTAGGATATTCTCCCTTCAAACGATACATTTAAATGTCCTGTGCTCAAACGAGTTCAGAATGCCTGAAAAACTTTTGTTTACGTAATTAGATAGTATAATCAGTCACTAGGTCTCGTGGGATTCAAACCACATTAACGTGCTATTTAGTGGCAACAAGAATCCTGCACGAATGGACCGGGGCTTTGAAGGGCGATAGGAGAACTAGGTCAGGGGTAGGGGCGGTCAACTTTACCCCCACACACATGTGATTAAAATAAAGATGGATATTAGTTTAACATATTTTGGTAACTTGTAGCCTATTAATAATTACGGTGGCCGAGAGCGCTAACTCGTGCCTCGCTGGCATAAAGAGAGCGTGGGTTTGAATCCCACCTTGGCCGTCCTGAGAATGGTTTTCCGTGTTTTCCAATTTAAACTACAGGTAAGTATCCACATGCTTCCTATCTAACGGCCACGGCCACCTCCGTTCCAAATCTCATCTGATTTAAAAATACACACATTACTACATGTGTTATATCAACACAGATTATCAGACAAATGCTACGCTCATACGAGTACACGGGTCTAAATGACCACGTTAGCTAAGCCCATCTAATGAAACAACAATATTTAACTCATTCAAGGTGCACTCTTTCATTATACCGGGTGAATCCGCTGCCCCTTATAATATTGTCTTATGCAACCCAACTAGCTCGTGTTACCAGGCAGGTCGTCATTTTTCTGCTTGTATCCCGTATGGCAGGCTGTTCCAAATCCATGAGTTTGGGTATGCGTACACACGAGTACTTAGCAGTGATGCTCGGAGCACGGTTGGAGAGGGACTGGGGGTGAGAGCCAATACGTCACTGGGCGAAGGTCATAGTACAAGACCATGCGCTTCCTGCCAGTCATGATGTATACACCGCGAAGTGACGGCCGCCCCCCACAGCAGAGCTCTATTGCATGTTGCAGGTTTACTCGCGGAAGGCGGCGAGTACTCCGCTGCTCACGAGCGAGTTGCTCGGCTAGAACAGCCTGCCGTATGGCCTACTAAAGCACTGTAAGCATATCCCGCAAACGAGACTGAACACCATTATATTTCCCTCGATGTAACTACAGACTAATACGAGGGGAAAATAATAGGAACCCCTTTTTGAGTGGGAGATAACTGGCCATAGTGACTTCAACGATCGGTTATCCTCAGCGCTGTTCTTTTTGGGTTTTGAAATTAAAGTGATAAAAGCCAGTTTTAGGTGCTGCCCAGGTCTTTTAAAGAAAGCTTTCTTTAATCTTTGGGTTTTAACCACGTACTGCAGACAAATGCTAGGAGAGTATTGTACGCAGGCTGGCTGCGTGGCTCAGCGGTAACGTTCTCGCCTGCTCTGCCCAACGTTGCAGGATTGAATCCTGGCGCAGTCAGCTGGCATTTGCGGGCACCCAAATGCGAGGGAACCGTGTCAGTAAATTTACTGGCACTATAAAGATCCCCTCGGGGCAAAATTCCGACATCCCGGCACTCTAAAAGCCGCAGTAGTTAAATGGGACGTACAATCAATAACCTTATTATTATTATTATTATTATTATTATTGGTAGTAGTAGTAGTAGTAGTAGTAGTAGTTGATGTAGTACTGTACGCTATTCCATGAAGCACATTTACCAATTCTGGTTGTAATCCATTGCGGATATACTGGTACAGTGAAGTAAAATAATACTGATCATCGTGCAACTATTGCACGTGGAGTTTATTGACATATGTAATGATTTTTAAACCTATATCTCTAGTCTCAAAATTTCAATTATTATTTTTCAGCAGTTGGTAGCATTGCCATCATTTTAAAGTACAGCGTTTAGATGTCCTTGCATAGGTATTCACGTATACTGAGTTTGCTTTTGATGAACTCATATGTCTACTTTTTCGTTATTTTTGCAACATATGAAAAAAAGGCTAATATAAGCTAAGGAGCTACAAAAACGAAAATTAGGGATAAGGTAGAAACATATACTGTATGTGGTATGGTATGCTCAAAGCAAAATTACAGCGACTCCAAACTTTTAAAAATGCGATTATCTCAGCCGGGAATCAAACTTGAGGTCTACCATTAATCCTCCGAGGAAGCCATGCACATATTTAAGTACACGGAGTAAAATTTATGTGATCCCTATCTCTTAAACTGATGCAGCAATAACAATAACAAACTCTTCCTCAATCCCTCACGATAGGATGTTAGCCAGTATCACGCCCGTAGTGTGTGCTGTAAGTGAGCCGAGATAAAGCAGCTTATGGTATACAATACCATTAAGGTATTTATGTGATAGTACTCAATGTCATGGAAAAGCACTAACTCTGTCCGCACTGTGCTTTGCAGAGCCCCGTCCACCCTCATCCGCACTCAATTACCGCCTGATAATTGATTTTGTCTTCACAAAGTGATCGAGATGCGATCACCAGCGGCGAAGGGCACAAGCCAACCTCCCTCTTGCTGTTCTATTGAAAAAAGAAGGGGGTGTGAATTGAGTTGGTTTCACACAAAGAGTATAATCAGCTCTTGTTGGAGGATGGCTTTAAAGCAATCCAGTTCGAATCCTACCACCCACGTTTGAAGCAGCCTTTGTGATTCCTAGCTTCCACATTTCGCTGCCTTGGATTTCATCACAAAATCATCGGAAATTGAAACATTTTCATGCATAACGCTCTCTTTCTGTACTTTAATACCTTCCAACATTTGATAATAATAGTGATAATAATAAAATTATAATAATCAATTGTATTAATACAGCCAATGGCCATTCATTTTACTTTTGTCCGTGCGTGTGGTGTGTGCGTCTCCAATAAAGGTTGATGGACTCAAGCATTTTCAATGAAACTTCCCTTTCAAATTTCAGTAAGTGTCGCTAATCCAACCTGGAAGTGACGGCAGATGAGCAGGCTAACATTGTAGTTTTTCGTTTAGAGTTCTCAAGTGACAATTCAATAGTTTATATAATGTTAACATATTTGAAGGCACCCCTTTGGGCCCAACATACTTTGTTTTGGCCTGTTTTCATCATATGGAAATTAGGCTTATGAGATCACCTATTGTCTGTGGGTGTGTATGTATGGGTGCGAATGTGGGTGTGTCCCAAACAAAGTTTGATGTCAATGAAGCCTGATAAGGGTTTACTCTTAACCCATCCAACCCCAACCATGCCTTCTATGCCGAACAGAAACGCCATTTCCAGACAGACAGACACTATTTTAAAACGGCATGCAATTTGTGGCCTCCTATGTGGCGCTTATTTCTTGTCTGGGAACAAGTCCCCGAGTATTCATTTAACATTTGAACATCTTTTACCTCGAAGGAGGCAGGCTGCTTAACGTTGTCGCCTCGAGGTTGCAGGATCTAATCCTGGAATAGTCAGTTGGTATTCGAAAATTATTTAAATGTGACGAAATCATTCCAGCTGAATAATACGCATTGTTAAGTTTACCTGTAGGTGAAAATTCGGGCACCCTGGCGCCTCTAAACTCGCAGTGCCTAATAGGGAGGTGAAACTGTGTAATACGCATTTCAGAGCTTAATTTTGGGATCTCAACCAGTCTAAACCCCTAGGAGTTAAAATGGACATTAAATGCATGTTTTAGTGTTATTATTATTATTACTATTTTTATTATCATAATTATTTTTATTATTACACGGGACGCGGCGGCAAAGAGCGTTAACGCACTATCTCGTGCCTCGCTGGTATCGGAAGAGCGTGGGTTCGAATCCCACATCGGCCGTAGTGAAAATGGTTTTCGTGGTTTACCATTTTCGCTACCAGGCATAAACCGAGACAGTTCATTTCAATTCATTCCAAAAATGCCTTCCCTAACCCGTCTTGAAAGGTAAATGAATGGCCATTGGCTGTATTAATAAAATTGATTATTATAATTTTTATTATTGGGGAGCGTGATGGCGCAGTGGCTTAGCTGCTCGTCTTTCACCCGAACTGTCGGGGTTCGAATCCCGGTGACAGCGGGGTGGAATTTTCACCTGAAAAATCACGTGGCGTCAGGAAGGGCATCCGGCCTTAAATCCCCGGCCAAAACCAAAATGAGCCTGGTGGCTCCGGCGACCCCAATTAAGTTAATTGGGAAAAGCCGAAGAAAGTTTTTTATTATAATTTTTATTATTATCATTATTATTATCAAATGTTGGAAGTACAGAAAGAGAGCGTTATGAATGACCTCGTAGTTACGCCCCTTAAAACAACAATAACTAACTAGCTAACTAACTAACTGGAAGTGACGCGAATTATTTCAGCAATGATAAATATCGTCAAAACATTAGCAGCGATGTACCTAACATTTTGTATGGTAATAGCAGGATGTTGCATATATCACTTAGAAGAACATTATGAATACGAAACCAACATGGTGACCACGCCAAATTCAAATAGTTGAATTGAATTTCTTAACGACTTAATAAGGGATGTTAAAGTGGACGAAATTTTATATTTCCCTCCTGAGCAGGAATGGAATAAAATTCAGCCAGGAATATTCAATACTATTCCGGCGTAGAATTAAACCTGGAGTGAAACATATAATTTCACACCGACAAGGAATTAAATTGTGAAAGAAATATTGAATTCTATTCCTCTCTGAACAAATCTCGGAATTAAATTCAATTCCATTCCGACGAGAGTGAAATTGAATCCATTGCATTGCAATTGATTCCTCTCGGAATGAAATTTTGAATGAACCACTTAATTTTGTCCCGAAGGGAATAAAATTAAATCCAAAGAATTTAATTTAATTCTCCTCGGAATGTAACTCTGAAGGAAACTTGAAATTCCACTCCGGTGGGAATGAAATTAAATTCATACATTTAATTATATTCCAGTTGTTATTAAACTGTGAACAAACATATACATTTATTCCATCCGGGGTGAAATTAAATCCATACACTTAAATTCGAACTAACATTTAATTCTATTCCGGCCGTGGCCATACATTACAAACTATCCCAGCATTTGCCTCTAGATGAAGTGGGAAACTAGGGAAAATCACTTCAAGGATGGCTGAGATGGGAATCGAACCCCCTCTTCTCAGTTGGGTCTCACGAGGCTGTGTGTACCCCGTTCGATCCATCAGACCACAATTGTATTTCTTAAGGGAGCTGGGTATCAAACCTGGACCTCCGGGGCGACAGCCGAGAATGCTAGACACTACAGCAGGAGGTGGACACTTTAAAATGAAGGCACCCTGTCGTTTTACGTGACCGTAAATCTCGTGATTAGAAGCCATCCTAAACACAGGACGTGGTATTTCACTTCAAAAATCTCAATTGCATTGACCGGGGATCAAAACGTTCCACATTGGTGAGAGGCAAGCAGCTAGGCATTTCACCCCCTCGCCCCACTCCTCTTTCGAGTTTTACCGTAAGAGCTATGAAACGTGCGCAGAAATATGTTATAAAAGAAAAGTAGCACGTTGTTATTGACATTGTATTTATTCGAAATTGAGCACAAAGCAAAACATATTTTTATACATACAGTAGATTGAGACTCGGACAAGAGCTTTTCAGAATTCATGTGTATACCAATTTCGACGTTATAATGTAATTTTCTGGCAAACTTGGGTGGGCAAATTATTATGAATAAGGCCCTTTGACACCTGGAGCTCAGTAGACGGATAAAAATGGAACTGATATGGGGCTGAAATGCCACTGCCTATGTCAAACAAAATTTAGCTGTGGTAAACCCAGGATTTGGTACACAAATGTAAGTCTATCCCTTATTATTCAACGGGGTCGTGGTTGAGATGCGATGAAATTCTATGTGGCGGGTGATTTTTACAGCCAGATGCACTTCCTGACCTCAGGAGAGGTGAAATGAATGAATATGAATGAAACTGGGCACGGATGAGGAAGGAAGCGGCCATGGTCTGTCAGACGGTACCGTCCCAGTGTTTGCATTGAGTTGCAAATGGGAAACCACGGGAAACCATTTCAGGGACAGCCGACGGTGGGGCTCGAGCCCACATCTACCGAGTCATCAAGAGAGGTTGGCCCATAGCCTAGCGCTACGTGTTAGCAAGAGTAGCTACCGCTGTCGGTCTATTTGGCACACAAATGATTCCTAATAACAAATCCTGTCGGAGATATTGAATGCTGGTGTAATTATTCGTGCGGTGGTCATGTTGAATTGAAAAACGCATTAAATTTTGATAGACACAGTCGTGGTTGGACGAGAGAGTACTAAGGCCTCACCAAGTTTCATTGTAATCGGTCTAGCCCTTTGCAATTTATGAGCCCACACACACGTACAAACATACACACACAGGCAGATAAAAGGTGGTCTAACAAGTCTATATTTCATAAGATGAAAGTAGGGTCAAAATAATAATCTGGTGAAATAAAATTGAGAAAAATATCTCAGGAATTAACTTTATATCCCAGAATTTCCTTTGAGTGAATGGCTCCGTGGCTAAATAGTTAGCACCATAGGCTTTGGCCCGACGTGCCCGGGTTCACTTCCCGGCCGGGACATCAATGGTTCTCCTGGGATTAATTCCGATAGCTCGGGGACTGGGTGTATGTGACGTCTTCATCATCACTTCATCCTCATTACGGCGCGCAGGTCACCCACGGGCGTCAACTAGAAATACCTGCACTCGGCCTCTCAGGAGGCCATACGATCATTATCATTCATTGGATTGAATAAGACAAACTTTTCATTGAGAGTTGCATTCCTCGAGGAATAAACCGTAATTCTTTGGATGACATACTGCTTCATATTTACATATCATAAAATTCTATGGAGCTGTTTTATTCCCGTCAGAATAGAATTAAATGTTCGTTTGATGTTTCATTCGGAGTGGAATAGAATTAAATTGGATGGATTTAGTTTCACTCCAACCGGAATAGAACTAAATGTTTGTTTAGAACTTCACTCCGGCAAAATAGAACTAAATGTTCGTTCAAATTATGGTGTATGGGTTTGATTTTACTCCGGCCGGAATAGAATGAAATGCTCGTTGGAATTAAAATGTATGAATTTAATTTCACTCTGTCCGGAATAGAATTCAACTGTATGAATTCAAATTCACTCCGGCCGGAATAGAATTCAATGTTCGTTCACTGTTTCATTCCAACAGGAATAGAATTAAATTGTATGAATTTAATTTCACTCCGGCTTGAATATAATTACATTGTATCAATTTGATTTCACTCCATCCTCATGATTTAATTTAGTTCCACATTCTATTTCATTTCGACCTCCAGATTTCAGTGAGTTCCACTCATTTCACTCCGACCTTAAGATTTAATTTAGTTCCAGGTTTCATTTCACTCGAACCTCAAGATTTAATTTAGTACATAGTTTCATTTCACTCCGACCTCAAGATTTAATAACATTCTAAATTTAGTTTGCACTTTTAGTCGAAAATTTAATTTTATTCGGACCACAAGATTTAATTTCACTCCGAACTCAAGATATAATTTCACTGGCATAACAAGATTTAATTTAATTCCAACATCAAGAATTAATTTTATTCCACGTTTAATTTCTTTCCGTCCTGAGGATTTAATTTTATTCCACATTTAGTTTCACTCCAAGTCTGAGAATGAATTTCATTCCGACACTAAAATTTAATTTTATCCCACATTGAATTTCATTCCGCCCTAAGGATTTACTTTCAATGCACATTTAAATTTATTCCGACTCCAAGGCGTAACTTTACTCCACATTTAATTTCATTCTGACCTGACAATATAGTTTCATTCTACATTTAATTCCATTTCAAACCCAAAAAAATAATTTCATTATTTTAACTATAATAAACCGTCGAATTTAATTAAATTTCATATTTTATTTTACTCCAACCCCAAAATTTAATTTAATTCCACATTTAATTAAATTCAAACCTCATAGTTTAATTTTGTTCGACATTTCATTTCATTCCATGTTCAACATTTCATTTCATTACACATACAATTTCATTCCGAGTTCAAGAATTATTTTCATTCCAGATTTAATTCACTTTAAGTTTCACTCCAGGCATTTCGTTCTTTTCTAATATGAATGGAGTTTTATAATTCACATATTCACTCTTCACATTTTATTCCTTAATTTCACTCTGAATTTAATTTCACTCAGAGTTTCATAAAAAAGTTTAATTCTAGATATATATTTAATTCCGAATTTCATTGCTTTTAATTCACGAAATGGTTTCATTTACACATTTCCCGCCTTACATTTCACTACTTGCATTTCTTTCCTCATATTCTGTTCCTAATTTAATTCTTCTTCGAATTTCATTCACTAAACCATTTTCACTTTAATACAGTTCTACGAATGGCGTTTAATTTTGTTCCTTTCAATTCTGCATCAATTAACATACTTTTATTTTAATTCCTCTTAACATATAATTTCATTGCAGACTTTTGTGTGTTTAAACTACCAAATTTCACTCCTTTATATTTTAATGTAGTTCTCTTTACAATCCCTGGACTTAATCATCCGAGCGGACTGAAACTTGGCAAAGCATAATACTGTATATTGGCATTTAATTCACCATGGCGTCTGTGTGAAGTTTCTAAATATAGTTTTACTTCCTGTAACTTGATTAAGGGATGAAAGTAAAACTTTGTATAACGAATCCACCACTATAATAAATGCCTACTAAATAAATCTATGGCTTTCGTATATTCAAATATAATATATATATAACATAAATCTATGGCTTATGATTAATCCAATATAGAAGTCACGCTTCATAGTTAACTGCTACTATAATCTACTATGACACGCATGTCAATTCATTAGTCTTCTTTACTACTTTTCAATATTACACCTGGCGTGCCATGCGATCTGAATCGCGTCCCTTTTGCGGCTAGTCCAGGTGCATGAATGTTATGAGTATCGTTATTCTGGTATTCTGGTGCATATAATAATGGAGTACAACACCGCCGTTTCCTGTGGTAATGAGGCACAATATGTAGACCTCGTTTAGGACTTGGAGCGATACGTAAATTTTCGTATCCCCTATGTACTCAAGCCCTTTCAAATATTATATACCTTAGCCTGCGCGAGGATAACTATAATACTACATCAACCGCGCATTGATATTGGCGCGTCTATTGGGAAGAAAAATTCGTGCATATAAATGGATGGACATGGACTAAATTTAAGATTTGTTTACAGGTGCTCGATAAAATGCTGCGGAAAATTTGTGGGCAAAATAGTCCCGATAAGTTTAGAGAGGATCCGCAATCGGCCTCTTTCTAAACCGGTTAGTTAATCACCAATGGTAACTCATTCATATGTCTTATGTCATGTGTGTTTAATTCCCAAAAATAATCGATAGTAGCAGGGACTAATAATATTTTAATTAAAAATTCCCAAGAAAAATGTATGGGGTTTGCAAGAATGATGTCAACCTTTACGAAATGAACGCATGCTATGGGACCGTGTGGTGTTCAGTAGAGTGTGAATCAACGTCAGTAGAGGAGGAAAGTTGTCAAGTAGTGAACCGAGAAGTAAAAATCAAAAGTAGCATTTCGTGTCAGTTCAGATAGTTGTATAGTGTTAGAAAATAGTGGTAACTGGTAACTGGCTTTGTAATGGAGTTAATTGGCGTAGTAACTGCATTTTTGTACCTCTCTGTATGAAACCAAACCAGATAGTCTTTCCAGCAGCATTTGGAGAGCAACGAAACATTCAGACATCAAAGAAACATTCGGTGAATGGCTTGCGACTTACGCGATGTATATTTAACTTGCCTAACAACAGATCCACAACAGCAACAACGGAAGTCGCTATGTGTCCATCATGTCGACAACAAGTCAATACTGTTCTGATATACGCCATTATTATTTCTGTACAATACAGTGCATAGGCTAAACTTAAAGTTAGCTTGGAGCGGCAGCAACCTCACGTAGCGTGAGTAAGGAAGGGACGAGGCGCGAAGCCCGGAACAATCAAAAAGGCAGATTGGAATAAATTAAGTTACGCCTATTGCCGACAGAAGCAAATAGATTGGGAAGGAAGTGTAAATAAAAGACGACATCAGGAAGACATGGTTCAGATAATGCAATCATTCATTATACGGCAACCGAGATCATGCATTTTATGTTTATACCCCATGGATAAGGCTGACTACAGTGACGTCTGACGAGTGACGTGAGGCTAGGATTCAGTATAAAAGAGGAAAGCTCGGCCGCTAGTATCATCAGCCAACCGAAGTTCGATACGACAACATGAGTGCCCAACGGACCCACATTGCTACTATGTACTTTACGAGACTATCCTGATAGGCTCCGATTTATTACTATCAATCTGTTCTCATGAGATGTTCTATAAGCGAGTGTGATACGGAGTTATTATGAATCGAACGGAATCCTACGTGTTGAAGTGACTTGGAAAGTGTTTCTAAGACGCACCCCGCATAGCACAGTTGCATTTGAAGACAGCCTGAGACAGGGGCACGCGTCAGTAGCGAGTGCTGATGCATATAGTACGCTATTTGTCACATTAACCGATTTTTACGAGTGTATTGAATTAGAGTTCACGATCCAGTGAAACGCTTAAACTGACACACAAATTGGCTGTATGACCATATTGACTGGGATAGTAATATACGGTACTTATTTTACGACCAATAAGTGGACTTATTAGCAACAGCTTTTGTGCAATATGACTATGTGGAACATTTGGAAGACTGACTGAGGATTCGTTCGTCATGTCTACCCTTATGATGGGAATGCAACAGTAGAACGGTGAGCCGACGGGACTAGGCCTACATAATGGAACTAATGAACGCGTGAGGACGGCGCCATGCTGGGATGGATACCGACCTTACTGGAACCGATGTTGAAATACGGATCAGCTCTATAACAGTCGGAGTACCAACCCGATAATGATTAACATCAAGGTAGAATTTTTATTACATCGGCTTATTTCGTAGTGTAGACAGTCATGAATTAGACACATGAGAGAGATAGACACTTGGCAGTAGTTTATTATTCTTCGTTTAATTGACGACAACGATGAGACATTATTACTTTATAAATCGGCCGCGGTGGCCGAGGGCGCTAACGCCCCATCTCATACATTGCTGGCGTAGTGGGTTCAGACCCCTTCTCGGAAGTCATATAATGGTTTACGTCGTTTCCCATTTTCACCATCAGGCAAATGATGGGACGGCTTCTTTCAATAGGTGCACGACCGATTTCCTTCCAAAATCCCTTCCTTGACCCGTTCTGAAAATGATATAAATGGCCGTTGGCTGCATTATTAAAATTATAACTGTATAATACTATGCAGTGACATGTTACCCTCTCTACTGTATAGTTTTTGGAACGCTAGGTTTGCGTGAAAGGTGTGTTCATGGAGAACACAACTGAGTAGTAGGGACATGACACCATATAATGTAGCGACTGATCAATTAAGTACCACCTAATTTTACGAAATAATAAGTATTCATAGCCAGAGCAAATCAAGTTCGAAATATGTCAGATCTGTAGTCTAATATAGGAATATGGGCTCGTGAAACTTTATTTTGTTAAGCAGAAATGTAAGAAGAAGTTCCGTGATGAACTAAATAGCCTACTTATGTTATTTGTCTGTGTCAACATACAAAATTTCAGTTTGTGTGCTGTAGGCTATTAGATTCGTAGATATTGAAAACCGTCTTAAGATTACGGATGGTCGCCATGTTGGATTTTTATATATGCAGCCATAGTGTAATGTACGATTACATGGCGACTATTGCGTAGGTATAATATTCAAACTTCAATCGCATGATTAGGACACAAATAATATAATAACGATATTTTAAAATTTCGCAAAGTCAACATCTTGTGGTTATAAAAAACAATTGAAATTAATAAGATGTCAGTGGATTAAAATGTGTATAAGCATTTACAGTACCAAGTTTCACTGCGCTCGGATGGTTAAATCACGAGAAACGTCCATTTAAATATTTAAATTTCGTGTCGCCACCATGTTAGATTTTTCTCACCAGGTTAATGAAAGTCCCATAGATGATCGTACGTTCATAACTTTTATCAACATACAAAATTCCAGTTTGATTACTGTGATAGATTACTAGATATTTAGAACTTTCTAAATATTTCGGATAGTCGCCATGTTCGATTATTATGTATGTAGGCCATAGAGTTTTGTATTATTATATGACGATTATTGCGTAGGTTCATTATTTAAACGTTGATATCGATCACATTATTAGGACACATGAAATAAAATCTTAATTTAAAAATTTTGCACAGCCGCCATCTTATGTGAACAATTGAGGCCTATTCCGGAAGAAGGGCTCATAGGCCATTTTGATTAATTGAGGAAAAGGGCCTCACAAATTTTATCACATTATACAGTGTGGTCCACCCGCCCCTTATTATTTAGTTTTATGAAACCAAACTAACATCCCATTTCTCCCGATGGTCGATATTGCTCTGCGCTCTGACTGTGTGACAGCAATGTAATTGGGTCTTGGGTCTAGCAAAGAAAAACCGACCTTAAACTTTTCCCCGCCAAATACTACGGCCCATTCTACTAACATATGACTTACTGCTCCTTGAAATAACAAACATACACGTAATACGATCGAATTAATAGCTTACGCCACATGATCTGTAATAGTAGAAAGTTAAATCAACACCATAAGCCGTGATTGAAGACTTTGAGATGGACTTAAACGTTTGAGGTGGGACGGCTACAGTAACTAAAGCACGTTTAGCGTGCGATATCTACCATGTGTTTGTGGCTGAGAGTATAGTTGGTCACTAGTCGTGGCCGAGTGAGGTACGTGTGTGCGCGCTGTGTGACCGCATTGGAAGAGTGAACGGTTCCTAATACCGGTGCTTCCTTAGTTCCACGTGTGTACTGACCTTCCGTGTGTCATTCGGACAATACTTTTTCAAGTAGTGTTCCAGATAGGACAACAAAACCAGAAACCCAGAAAACCCCGCTGAAAATCATGTCCGGATACCAGAGGAAAAACACCGTACGCTGCCAATGGGACAGGCAGAGTTCTCGCCCCTCACCAGGAGAAATTCACCGCTGGATTGGCGATACCCTCCGGTTGACTGTCGACCAAGTAGAAGCCATCCAGTTAAATGCGCACGAAAAAACCATGTACATCAAGGTAATCAGCATATCTACTTATCAGAAATTGTTAAATACTTTTGCAGATCCTATTAAATTTCAGTATGACTCAGGCGAAATGACAAATGTTAAGCTCTCCACAGCGGATTCCAATTTTACCACAGTGCGTATATTTAATGTCCCACTCGAAGTTCCCCCTGAAATTTTCAAATCCGTCCTGTCGAAATATGGCACTGTGAGTGACGTCAGGAAAGAACAATGGTCTTCTGCTTATCAGTTCCCGGTGTATAATGGAATACGTGCCATCACTATGGAAATCAAACAAGATATCCCCTCCACTGAGACTTTTGGTGGCCATTCTGGCTATATAACGTATAATGGACAGAAACAGACCTGTTTAATTTGCAATGCTACCACACATCTACGTATCAACTGCCCAAAGAAAATGATTCCCCTCGGTATAACTCCTACACAACAACGACGTGCCCAATACTCGGAAGATGTGACGCAGCAAACGTCATATGAAAACATGCTTATTGATCAGTCAGCTGGGACAACACCAGAAGTGGCCTCGAATACATATGACGCAGAACTGGTACCTTGCCCTGACCAGAGCAGCGAGCCACAGAGTGCTCCTGTGCTATCGGCAACCTGTATCGCAGCCTTAGAACCAACTATGCCGTCACTACAGGCTGCCACAGAAATTTTGTCTTCACTGCCCCCACCTTCGCTGGTCCCTACCGACTCATTTAAGCAGGTTGATCGGGGATCCGAGAACGTCTCTAAGAAGATTAAAACAAATGCCTCGATTGCCGTACCAGCCCCGAAGAATCAAACTGGCTCTACAAACGTTCCCGCAGCTGTGAAAAAGAAACAAAATCTTCATTCTACGTCATCTAGGGACCCACGAACGCTCTCAAACGCTGACAGCCGGCCTATGAATGGCAGTCATAAGGAACTATCTCAACCTAATTTGACATAGTGCACCAGTATATTTCTCACCTGCGTCTTTTTTTTCTTTTTTCTTTTTTCTCGAGTCCACCTTCCAGTATGTCTAGCACAGCTTTTATACTTCTCTTAATGGCGCAATTTCTCACTGTGGCCACTGTGAATATCAATGTAATAGAATGCCCTCTGAAATTTCAACTGTTGGAGAGATTCCTTCGAGATGCAGACATTGACATTGCCTTCATTCAAGAAGTTGCTCTACCCTGTTTGCCCATATCTGCCTTCTACAAACAATACATCAATACCGGTAATACGAATAGAGGGACCGGATTCCTCATAAGACATGATATCCCACTCGAAGGTGTGCTATGTCATCCATCAGGACGCATGATATCTGGACACATAAACAATACCACCCTGATAAATGTATATGCCCCATCCGGGTCCAATAAACGTGTGGAACGGAAAATGTTCTTTCAACAGAGTATACTGCCTCATCTGCACGACGTTATGGAAAAACTTATTCTTGCAGGGGATTTCAATTGTATTCAACGCCCAGAAGATTCCACTAGCTCATACCAAGGTGTCAACCCGGCTCTCAGGACCCTTCTTACCTCCCTACACCTCATTGATGCTGTGGATAGTTTAAGGGTGCCCCTGCCCCATTACACCTGTATAAGTCACAACTCCTCATCACGACTTGACCGCATCTACTTTTCACAGGAACTTATCCAGCCTAGACGATATGAAGTGATACCTGCCAGTTTCACTAACCATCATGCTGTCGTATGTACAATCTCTTACCCCCATCCCATATTTCACATAGGAAGAGGTTATTGGAAGCTGAATTGCTCGCTGTTACTGGAGGAGGAATGCCAAGATATTTTCAGACAACACTGGACTCGATGGGTCCAACAAAAATGCAAATTTCGCGACTGCGCAGACTGGTGGGATATTTTAGTTAAACCAGGGATCCGCCGCGTCTTTAAGAACATATCTTACCAACGAGGTCGGGAAAGACGGGATGCAGTTGAATTTTACTATCGAGTTCTTCGCCAGCTCCAGCAAAGATCTGATGCTGGGGAGCGAATATATGACCAGATCCGGGAAGTTAAAACCAAGCTCCTGTCTCTACAGCAACGAACGCTCGCTCATATAAACGTGGCTTTAAAAGATCGTACAGTGCTCCCGGACGAAAGTGCAAGTATATACCATATCGCCAAAGGACAACGTGAGCGGCAACGTAAATATATCCACCGCCTCCGCACCAGTACTGGAAGTGTCATCACCTCCCCTGACGCTATACGTCGTGAAATATCATTATTTTATCAACGGTTCTACGCTAAGGCTCCCATTGATCCACAGCAGGTGACCCTATTGCTGTCATCTTGCAGTACCCAACTATCTCCGGACAACAAAACTCTGCTCAGCGCGGATATTACGGATGAAGAGATTCACTCTGTGGTTAAGCAACTCCCAAACAACCGCTCACCTGGCATTGATGGACTGCCATATGAAATGTATAAACACTTCTGGCCTCTCATTGGCAAAGAATTTTGTCATGTCCTGCGTACCATTCTCCAACGTCGTGCTCTTTGTCAATCACATCACGAGGGTACCATAGTCCTCATACCAAAAACATCCTCTCCCATGGCAGTTGGTGACTTCCGACCAGTTACTCTGCTCTGCAGTGACTACAAAGTCCTTACCAAAGTACTTGCATGCCGATTGAAGACTGTTCTACCTGATATCATTGGTGATGAACAATGTTGCAGTATTCCAGGAAGAACTCTGTTAACAAACTTAGCGATACTACGGGACCTACACCTAAAAGCCGAAATGCTCCCCACTGAGCCAGTGAGTTTTCTCACCTTAGATCTTGATAAAGCTTTCGACCGCATCAGTCATGAATACTTGTACATGGTCTTGCAACACTTCGAATTTCCTGAAATCCTTATTGACTACATTCGTATGAAAAATTGTAATGCTACGTCTCGAGTGCTCGTCAACGGTTTTCTTTCCCCTCTGATTCCAATACAACGATCAGTTAGGCAAGGATGTCCCCTTTCTATGCTACTTTTTGTCATTGGCCTTGAACCGTTCATTCGGACTACCCAGGTGAAGCTACAGGGTTACAAACTGTCCACACTTTCGAATGTGCGCCTATGCTGATGACGTATCAATATTGATCCGCAATAATGAAGACATCTCCCACATCGATAGCGTCCTTCAGCGCTACCATATCGCCTCTGGAGCACAATCGAACCCCCAGAAAACTGCTTTGCTTCCGCTCAATACTAACTCAGTGATTACCCAACAGCCCTGGTTCCGGATAGTAAATGAGGTGAAAATTCTTGGCATTACCTGGAAGCAATCGCTTCTGGACACAGTGCAACAAAACTGGACTAAGGTCATTGCCAAAGTTAGGGGAGTGCTGATCCAATTTGGTCAAAGAAACCTCAATATAGTGCAACGGGTCCTGGTCCTCAACGTGTTTGCGCTCTCTAAAATATGGTATGTCGCACAACTTTTCCCACTTCCCAAAATGTTTGAGAGTCAATTGGGAAAATATACAGGTTGGTTTATATGGCAAGGATTTTTGTTCCGAGTACAACGGGAACAGTTGTATCTCCCATCCCGGCAAGGCGGGCTAGGGCTAACAGCTCATGGCATGAAATGCCGTGCACTCCTCTGCAAGAACGATATCACCATTCTTTCCCAACATGACACTTTTACGAAAGCGCTATACAAAGATATTCGAAACACAGCCCGTGGTTGTGATAGAGCTTTGCCGAAGATATTTAGGGACCATCAACAGCACCTTCTGGAAACTGTTCGCCAAATGCCTTCAGGGACTGTTCCAACGACGAAAAGTATTTATAACATGTTGCGGCAAGTGGTACACTCCAAACCGCGAATAGAGGCCACCACCCTCTACGTCCATTGGCCCACTGTTTGGAAAAATTTTGGGGCTATGATCATTTCTTCTGCTGTACACTCCCAGGTTTTTATCTTCCTCAACGATCTCATCCCAACCGCTCTACGGCGATATACCATCTGTCTTGAAGCTTACCCATGGTGTACTATATGTGGTCAAACTGATACGGCGATACACCGCTTCACATCATGCACGCGAGTTGCCTCCACGTGGCTGTGGTGTAAGGGAAAAGTATGTCAACTATTAAATGTGCCCACGGATGACCTTGATGACAGGAAGTTGGTTCGTTTGTCGGTGACCGCCTTCCCCCAAATTAAACAGACTGCCATTGTGTGGATAATGGGCCAATATGTACACTTCGTGATGGACAATGATCAACATTTCTCGTTCCTGGATCTCAGGTATCACCTGCAAAAAGAGCGTTGGAAGCTTAGTGAAAGTGGACAATTGTACGATAAATATGGACACTATCTGGATTTCTTGTGATGTATTAGTATGGTATTTATCATATCTGAAAATTCTGTAATTCTGTAAAGAGCTAATAAAAAAAATAAAAAAAGAGGGTTAAAGCCTGACCGTACATGGTAGGCGCGAGCGGGTAGAATGCAGCTTCGAATCCAGTAGTAGGCATAGTTTTTTGAACGAAAGCCCACATTCCATTTTAGTCGGGATGTGACAACAGACAGACAGTAACTACATTGCCACATTTATTGCCTTACGACGTATTTTTGTGAAGAGTACGTTGAATTTTGATGATTTATAAATAGAATACGATCGAATTGGTACGTTATGCCACGTGACCTGTAATGGCAGAAAATTAAATAACTGGCATGAATATTAACATAACATATCGAAGTGTTGCTCCGGAGGTCCGGGTTCGATTCCCAGCTCTGCCAAGAAATGTAATACTTGTCTTAGGGCTGAAATTAGGTACACGTAGCCTCGTGAAGCAAATATGAGAAGAAGTGGGTTCGATTCCCATCTCAGCCACCTGGAAATGGTTTTCCGTGGTTTCCCACTTCTACTCCGGCCAAATTCCGGGACGGATTCTACCTTAAGTCCACGGCCGCCTCCTTCCCTATCCTTAATTGCAAATACACACATCATTACAAGCCCGCAATAACTCGGGTTATCAGACAAATTCTACACACACATCCAAGTAAACGGGGCTAAATGACCGCGATATTCTAGCCCCTCAAATGAAACAAAACAACAACATATCGAAGGATATTCTGATCGCCACTGCTTGCATCGAAGTATACGTATTCCTAAGAAATTCCCATGGTATTATTAGCATAGTTTCGATTTTTGCAAAAAATGAAAGTTGACTTATGAGATCTACACAGGACCAAAAATTGTGTGTCTGTCTCTGTGTGTGTGTGACTGTGTGTCTGTGTGTGTGTGTGAGAGAGAGTGTGTACTCTGAATGTCAGCCCCCCTCCCCCCCCCCTATCAATTCGAACACGGTGAAACCAAATTGAACGATATTTGGTACAGAGGTAGAACTAGAAAAGGGCACCTCAGTGTCATGTTTTATATTGCCGCCATCTTGAAGGAAATGTAATGGCGGCCACCCAAATGTTCAAAGCTTAAATTAAATTACGAATAACCTCATCATCCGATCTCTACCAAATTTTGCAGTAACATATATTTATATGGCGAGCGTCTTTTGACTAAACTACAAGGTAATCAGCCCAATAATTTGCAGATGGCGGCGATGTATGTATGCAAATAGATTCCCCCTATGATTTCAAATACGGTGAAACCGAATTGAACGATATTTGGTACAGAGGACACCTCACTGTCATATTTTATATCGCCGCCATCTTGATGAAAACGTAATGGCGGCCTCCCAAATGTTGAAAGCTTAAATAAATTACGACCAACCTAATAATCTGATCCCTGCCAAATTTTGCAACAACATACCTTTATTTGGGAAGCATATTTTGACCAAACTACAAGATCATCAGCCCAACAGTTTGCATATGGCGGCCATGTAAGTGTGCAAATCGATTCCCCTATCAATTCAAACACGGTGAAACCGAATTGAACGAAATTTGGTACAGAGGTAGCACTAGCGTAGAACACGTCAATGTCATGTTTTATATCGCCACCATCTTGACGGAAATGTAATGGTGGCCACCCAAATGTTCCAAGCTTAAATCAAATTACGACTAACTTAATCATTTGATCTCTACCAAATTTTGTAACAACATATAGTCTACTTGTATGGCGAGCGTAGTTTGACTGAACTACAAATTCATCAGCCCATTAGTTTGCAGATGGCGGCCATGCATGTGTGCAAATTGATTCCCTCTATCAATTCAAACACGGTGTAACCGAATTGAACGAAATTTGGTACAGAGGTAGCACTAGCAAAGGGCACTCCAGTGTCATGTTTTATATCGCCGCCATCTTGATGAAAACGTAATGGCGGCCACCCTAATGTTAAAAGCTTGAATCAAATTACGACCAACCTAATAATCTGATCTCTACCCAATTTTGCAACAACATACCTTTATGTACAGAGATTCTTTTGCCACACTACAAGGTCATCAGGCCAATAATGTACGGATAGCGGCCATGTATGTGTGCAAATCGATTCCCCCTAACTTTTAAAACACGGTGAAACCGAATGGAACGAAGTTTGGTACAGAGGTAGCACTCGCAAAGGCCACCTCAGTATCATGTATTATATCGCCCCCATCTTGACGGAAACGGAATGGCGGCCACCCAAATGTTAAAAGCTTAAATCAAATTACGACCAACCTAACAATTTGATCTCTACCTAATTTTTCAACAACATACCTTTTTGTGGGAAGCACCTTTTGACTGAACCACAAGGTCATCAGCCCAATAGTTTGCAGATAACGGCCATGTATGTGTGCAAATTGATTCCCCATATCAATTCAAACACGGCGAAACCGAATTGAATGTTTTTTTTTACAGAGATAGCACTAGCAAAGGGCGCATCATATTCATGTATAATATCCGTATAGCACGTTGTATTTCAAGAAGCTACTACAACCAACATTCAATTATAATCCTTGAAAAGGACAAAGAGTTATAACAATACCCATGTATTTAGGAGAAAGTAGGCTATATGTTCTTTACCGAACATCTTGTTTTGTTATTAAATTTTAACAAAAAGTCTTGGCATATCTTTAGGCCCGTATCACACGACACTCGCTGGCAAGGAAGCTGCTGTGATCGCTGGTACAAAATCCTGTATGATTCTGTTCTCTTCGTCAGTAACCTGCTTGTATGACCGAAGTGTATCACACGCTAGCATTTTGTACGCTACGTTGTATGAAATAAAACCTAAGGGCTGTCCTTTGAGGGCATTATTTGCAGTTCTTTCACCTTATTAAAGCAAAGCGGTCGCAAGACTTGCTTTAAGTAAATTAGAAAACATGCCAGGTACTGAATGAATACATTCCAATCAATATTTAGGATCTAACTGTAATAATTGAATATTTTACCATACGTGTTAATAAGAAGCGCGTCCAAAATACATCCACAATAAACGACATTAAGAAAAAAAATGCACTAGTTCAAGGTTTGAACCTACTACAATGCGACTTCGTTGACGCTACTCAAGCACTTCTTGATTTTGCCACCTTAGCTACCGAGAACCATGGTATATTGCCGGCACGTATTGAGTCTATTCGTAGACACTTCCGGTCCAAACGTAAGAAGGTGTCACTCAGAGCTTTGATCGTTTCAATCATGCATTATATTTGAGGTCATTGAAGGAACACTGCCACAATTGATTTCTACTATATTCGCGAGGATGTACTCAACGGTAAAGTTGTACAATGGACTTAAAGGAGCAGGTACTAATGTTTTCAGGATGACTGTGATATACGCGTTAGTTGGGTTGCCTTCCTCCCAAAAAATAAGGGGCTGGTGGACCACACTGTATAACAATAATATAAGCTTGCGAATACCTTTTACATGTTTTCTTTATGTATATAAATTGTCTGTTTAGATAATAAATAGCTTGATTGAAATTTAAAAAAAACATTATTAGCTATTTTATAAATATATATTTGTAAAAATTGTTATGTGCCCTTTTTCCGAATATGCTTGGTTAAAGAAATAATATACTGATAATACATCACAACAATGTCTTTATTTTATAAAAAATAAGTGAACCTATTATTACATATGTTAAGGGTGTTATGGATTTACCCTAGCCTACTCTTGTTTATGTTCATTAAGGATGAATTCAATCCAGTCGCCGTCTTCTGGTGATAGTAACTTCAGTAAGGAGCGAACATCTTTCTCCTTTTCTTGGCTTACTCCAGAAAAAGGGATAGGTTTTGGGTCAATGTTTTTTAGTTCATTGATGTTACTTTTTGATAGATAATTAAACGGGATATATGTTGGAATGTATGTATTAGAACAAAGCAGAGCACCTGACACGGTATATTTCATCATTACATATTTCATAATGGTGCACTTGGATTGTTTTGATGTTGCGTGTGGAGAAAATAAAGAGGCCAGAGCCCTGTCCCAGTCCTTAACCATATATTTATCCATAGTCAATTCAAAGGAAAATGGATTCTGCCGACATGTGACTATGGCTTCTAACCATGGCTTCACTGACCCGATTCTCTCCATGTTTTGCACTTTGTTCCGAACAAGTCCAAAGTTATGGTCGCACTGGCTGAAAGAGTGTCCGCGCACAGGATATAAAAATACTATTTCCTCTTTGTGAACTTTAGCAAACCAAGAACAAAATTTAGTTATTATACTGTTACGGTTTTGGCTGCCGGTAGCATCTGATAATAATATTACTGTTTTTTTATCCCGGGAAACTTGCTGAGGTTCATTTTTAAACAATCATATATAAAAGAAGCAACTGAGTTTCCATTTTTACTGGAATGAGTTTCCATGTGGCAGTAGAAATATGACAAGTTGTCATTATACACATGTACATTGAACACATATAGCCACAGCATTCTTTTGTAGAATTGGCTGTTAACATTGAGCCGAGGGATTGGATAATTCTGACCATAGTCAAACTCAAGCACTAGATGAGATGGGCTGACAGTACCTTCATTATTAGTTTGTGGTGATTTAGAAATAAAATCGTTATTCAAAGTCTTGCGTTTATCAGCTTTCCTTTTGTGTAACTGATAGTTAACTTTACATGGGTCATTAGGATCTCTAGAAAAATTTTCCTCGCATTTTGCACAAAAGTCACATTTGTATGTTTTAGGTTTGACAGATCCATAGTTAAAACGTTCCTTAAACATTTTAAAGTATTTC
This sequence comes from Meconema thalassinum, assembly GCA_946902985.2. Taxonomy (NCBI): domain Eukaryota; kingdom Metazoa; phylum Arthropoda; class Insecta; order Orthoptera; family Tettigoniidae; genus Meconema; species Meconema thalassinum. The sequence goes on from OX336389.2 coordinate 182,496,398, forward strand.
ACATAGCTTAGTTTCAATGATTCATTGTCTTTTTTTCCTTATAGTAATCTAGAAACATTGTGAACAATGTCGTAAGGTTAAGATGTGGATTTTCAAAATATTTAAATTTTGTTTTATGCCCACAATAATGACTGTAATCACTTGGGAATAACTGCGAGAGATTCTCCATCAGTTCTAAGGCATTGTCTTAATTTATGTGGACGATTCATGTACGTACCTCGTCTTTCTTGGAAATCAGCTCCATCCAATATTTTAGACTGAATCACTCGCATACGTTTCATGGAGATATTAAATAAGTTAAAGATATATTTCTGACATACCTCAGTAGCTATTCCACCATCCTTAACACAATACTGCCATGAATGGAGCCGTGGTTTCTTTTGGTCAAGATTACATTTTGTGTTATCTGACAGTCATGCAGGAAGCTAGGAATGAACTTTGGAGAGACTTTTGTTGACCACCATAAAAGGAATCATACATATTGCACTGAGTTTGAAGAGAAAACTTCTCATAGCACTTATTCTTACAACACTGATTAACCAAGGAAAACACTTTAGCCGGTACTTCATTATTGCTTGAGTTGACGTAACCTTCGCCACGAACCCTTTTATTTTTCTGTTCTTCGCGTTTCAAATTCTTGTTACAGTAAACTTTACGCCTTTTTCTTATAAACAGGTTCACTTTCATTATCCATTTTAAATTAAAACAACAAGTATAGGTTTGGTTAATAATAGAAAATGAAACCAACAAATCAGTAAACAGTAACCACTACTACACATTGAACGTCAGCTGTACGCCAAAACAGGTGTCCAAACACTTACAAAAATAATTTTCAAGCTGGCCACTGTTAAGATATCAAGATAAAATTTTCGGAGCACCTACAGCATAACATGGCTGATCGTTTTAGATGGTTTCCGGAAAAAGGGCACATAGGCTATGTGCCCTTCTTCCAGAATAGGCCTCAATTAAACTAAATTAGATATCAGGGTATTACAATTTGTATACATATTTGTTGTACCATGTCCATTGTGCTCGGGTGGATAAATCGTGAGAAAAGTCGATTTCAATGCTTCATCTTCGCTTGACCGCCATGTTCGTTTTGTACATAATAGGTTTTTAGAAATTACATAGGTGAACTTTTATTAGTGGCCTTTAACACCGTACCATATTTCAGGGTGATATCGGTAATTGTTTCGGAGATACAGAATTCCGTTGAAATAATTCGCACAGTCGCCATGTTTGATTGGTGAGACGTTATGAAATTTGAAGGGCACGGTCGGGGTCGGAAAAAATAGTACTATAACCTTACTGAATTTCTTTGAAAGCGCTCCCGCCGTTAGATTTTATCAGGGACACACACACACACACACACACACATACATACACACACACACGGACAAAAGGTGATCTCATAAGCCAATTTTTTATAAATAAAAATTGGATTAAATAGAGAAGAGTGAAGCATTTGAGAATAATATCAGTGTAGTGTGGATTTTAAAGGATATACAGTACGTTAGCTGTATATTAGCGGAATAATTTGTATTGTAAGAAGTAAAGCATTGTAATTGAGTATGGAAATGCAGTAATTGGTGCAGAAATGGAAGTCACGAATACGCTCTATTTACTGTTTCGATAGGTATTAGCCTGAGTTGATAGCTTAGATGGATCATATATCTTTGCAAGATTTGTTATTGAAGTAGTATGACGAATGTTGAGTATACAAGCTTCATAATTGTAGAAATTTGAATATTAGGTTTTACAAAAATATCATGCCAGTAATATGTGAATGTTACATTGACTCCACAATCGTCATTGAAAAGTTTGTATTTAAGCGACCCTTTCTCAGATGATGTCTATGGAAATTAAGAGTGTGATGATGAGTGATTTTCAAGTATTGAAGTAATTGAATTCAGTAATTACCAGTTCCCTAAACAGCATTCTTACTGTATTTATGACATTAAAATATTGTAATGGTGCACGATTAATAGTCACCAAGGACATGTGATACATTGAAAAGCTTTAATAACAATAATGGAACAGATTTAGCTGTTGAATTGATGCTCTAATGAATATTAACCCATATGTATGTTTGAATATATTTTGAATAATGCAAAACTATTTTTTGGAAGTTAATAGCTCAGTTTTATTATAAAATGCTGTAACATTGTTATGTTACGATGTTTGAGGGTAAATCAGACTTGAGTAACTGACGGATAAATTCCACTAAAAAATTGCGAGAATTATTTTAAATAGACAATAGAACAATAGAATAGAGTGCTAATGTAAATAATTCAGATATCTAGATAATTAACCATCGTTTTAAAATCACAGTAGTATTGTGAATTCATTTCATATTGTGAGTGAAAATAATAGTTAAGTGACATTGACTACTTCGGAACTTTGACAAATCTACAGTGGACAATAGAATTTATATCTTTTGGACAGAATAGGAACAAGCAGTTCCGTAAGGAACTGAATAATCTATTTTCATATATCCCAGTGCTTTTTAAATTAAAGTTATCCTGCCTATTACAAGAATTGTCTATGTGATATACCAAATAGCTTTGGGTTCACGACCCATGTCTACACAAACACCATTACATTGAGACGTTATGTGCTAGAATATACAGCTTTCAATATCGGTGATTAATTAAGACTCCTACCGTGAAATGACATATTTATGCAACGAACCACGGGAATTAATTTTTAGAAATATCAAATGATGGATCCTATGATCTACGAAAAGTATGCTTCAGCATTTAGTGCCTTTAGATAAAGATTGTTGATTATACAAGCTTCGTAATTGTAATTATTGTAATATTACGTTACACAAATATCATACCAGAGTACGAATCATCTATTCAATCAAATGAATGAGATACGAGATATAAAAAATAAGGTTCAAAAATTTCGAACAGACACATCTTGAATATTTAAAAACAATTAAACATATTTAGATGTCTCTATACTGAGCTCTGAATCAAGATTCACTTTGCTGAGTTTCATTGCACTCAAATGATTACATCACCACTGAAGTTATTTGCAATATTTGAAAATCACTACGCCGCAATGATGTTTTGTATTTTCAGGATTACGGAAAGTCACATATTTGCCTTTACTTAACAGTCCTCTACCACCATTAAAATTTTCAGCTTCATTGCTTAAATCGTTTCAGAGATATTGAGAACCGGTAAAATGTACCGAATGGACGCCATGTTGTATTGTTATATATATATATATATACATGTATGCTATATAAGTATATGTCGGCTGATGATTATTATAATCGTGGCTATTTATACCAACAGTTCAATTGCATGTTTAGGACACGAGATATATGAACGTGATTTAGAAAATTGAGCACTGACGCCATTTTGAAGTTCTCGTAGAAATTGAATTAAAATTAACGCCAATATATTAATCCTTTTATGGAAATTTACCGTGCTAAGTGTTACTGTTCACAGATAATTAATCCACGAGAAAAATCTATATAAATATTCAAATTTCAGGTCACCGCTATGTTGAATTTGAGTACATCAGGTTATTAAAAGGCCCATATGTAAATTTATGTTAATATCCTCTATCAACATACAAAATGTTACTTTCATAGCTGTAATAGATTTACACACATTGAGAATCGTCTAAATAGCTCGGTTGATAGCCATGTTGGATTGTTCTATATGTAGGCCATAGAATAATAGATCATTAGATGAAGATTACTGCGTAGGTTCAATATTGAAACGTTGAGATTGATCGCAATAGTTGGACGCAATAAATAAAAGCGTAATTTTAAAATTTCCCACAACCACCATCTTGCTTCTATAAGAACAATTGAATTGAATTAGATGCCATAAATCTAATGCTGTATACACATGTTGGGTGTTAGATTTCACTGCGCTTGGTTGATTAAAACTCAATAGAATGCCTTTGAAATATTTACTTTCCTTGGCAAACCATGTTGGTTTTGTAATTCATATGTTTTATACCTTACAAAACTGAACGTACTTAAGAATTCTCTATCATCATACGAACGTTTAGGGTGATATGAGTAATAGTTTTAGAGATATAGAATGAAATATTTCGCACAGCCGCCATGTTACATTAGCGAAGGGCACGGCCGGAGTCGAACAAAATAGTACTATGTCCTTACCGAGATTCAATAAAATCGCTCTAGCTGTTTAGACGTTATTCGGGGGAGTCACACACTCGCTTATATATACACACACATACGGTTAAAACTGACCTCATATGCCGATTTTAGCCTACTTTCATTAATGATAAAAATAGGCTTGGGTGATCACCTTTTGTCCGTGTGTGTGTATGTGTGTGTGGATGGGTGTGAGTGTGCTATGTGTGTGTGTGTGTATGTATGTATGTATGTATGTATTCTTTATTGTTAGACAGATAGGCTCCACTAGTGATAATATAATAATTAACAATAACATTTACAAGTATCAACAAAACGAAAAGAGCAAACATGAACAAAAATAGAAATACACTATTATATTATATCAACAACCACAAAACATACAGACACGCACTCAAACATCCTATCTCAAGCATTCATTACATAAAAATCAAAAAAAGATAAGAAGAAAAAGTTCAGAAACTGGGTAAAAAGGAATACTAGGATCTAGATAACATCAAACAAAAAATGCATTACTTCAGTCGCTCGTACATTCAATCAAAACATCAATCAACCATTCATTCAACCACATGTTCAATCTATCAATCAAACGCAAATAGAAATGAACACAATATACATTATACTATTTTATTGCCCACTTGAGATGTTTCTCATAACAGTTGACAGAGAGTCGAACAGAATATCATTAGATCTTTTACTCTCTATAAGGCTATATGTTGACTAAAACCGGATCAGACATCTAAACGGCTGGAGTTATTTCAATGAAACTCCGCAAGGTCATAAACTTAATTTGTCCGACCCCGACCGTGCCCTTAAAATTTATTTACGTCGCACCAATCCTAATATTTCACCGGCATTCTATATATCCGCAACTATTACGAGTACTAATATCGTCCTGAAATTTTGTACAGTGATAAAGGGCACTACTAAAATTATATGCATGTGACTTTCAAAAACTTGTTCAGTATAAAATATACATGGCGGCCAAGCGAAATTGAAACATTTAAATAGACTTTTCTTGCGATTTAACCATGCAAGCACAGTGAAACATGGTAGAGCAAATGTTTATATTGAGCACGCTGAGCTTAGGCTCATGTGATATTTTTCACTACAACGCATTTTTGATGTATCATCTTAGAACGCACCCACTGACCAGCCATGCTGCTGCATGCTGTCATACTTTGGAATTATTAATGGTTGCACTTCTGACTTTGGAGAAAGCCATTATATTTTTATCTGAGACCATATTATCATATTTCAACTTTCCACAAGGCTCAGATCTTTACATTTCGTCATTCTGTATCATCGGAACATTACCGGGTGAGTTAGCCGTGGTCGTTACGGCATGACTGTTGGCAGTCGCTCACATCCGGGAGGCGAGGAGGTTCGAATCCCCCCGCCGGCAACCTTGAAGATGGTCTTCTGTGGTTTCCCATCTTCCTTCCAGGCAAATGCCGGGGTTGGTCCCTCACTATAGGCCACAGCGGCTACCTTCCAATTCCTCGTCCTTCCATTCCAACTTTCCTCCCCAACGGTACTTGTAGCTCACCCATTGGGTGTCCGTCTCGAAGCAGCTACAAAAACTGGCGAGCCGAACATGTCCTCGGACACTCCCGGCACTAAAAGCCATACGCTAAAAAAAAAAACGGAACATTCTGGAGAATGTTATTTATATTTTTGGTAAGGTGTTATCATCGCAGACACGCGAACCGGAACTAATCAGTCGCTACACGACTAGAGTATTTGCTAGATCCAGCAACGTAGGACCGAGCTCCTGCCACTCATGTACGATTATCCATCCTAGTTGGATGTGTTCTTAAGTCCGTCTTGAAAGACGCAGGAAATAGTCCGCCGATAGGCGAAGAAAGTGATCGATTTACATCGTGCATTAATTAGCACCGAACAGTAAAGTAATCGAGTGGAAATTAAAGCCAGTGTAGGCTTGTGCTGCAATTATTTCGAGTTTATCGACAAGTGATAATATTTCCATAACGTGGAACACCACATTTTCAGCCACGTGCTTGTGTAAAACTTATGTCTTCGTGTGAAACGAAAGATATAAGTAACAGTGAATCAATGTTTAATAGAGTGAATTATTTCAACGCTAATGGTCATAAATGTTACTATAATCGCCAGAGCGAGTGAATTTTTACGTGGATGACATCGATGCCACGAGATTTAATAGAATCTGTGATAGTGAAAGCAGATAAGTGCATGGCCAATTGTATCATAATCTGCGCCGTGTACCTTCAGTGAGCTTGTTACCACAATTAGAACTAGCTTCAGTGAAAGCAGTGCTATAAAATTCTGTATTTTCCAGTGGTTATTTTTCACCAAAATGATTTACTTAAATAACCACGTGTTCGACGCATTTCACCGTACGTTAATCGTGGGAATGATGAGATAAACCCCCATGATGTGAAGGAGCATTCTTAAGAACTTCAGCATGACAGAAGACCCAGGAACTTAGCACGAGAGTAGGAGATGAACGTACCAAACCAAGGATTATGACAACCACTATGATGGGAAGGAGTCAGATGACATCACGACGTCAACGTCGGGGACGAATTAAGGCCATGGTAATGGATAGAGCCTATGAGGAGGCCCAGTTTGGACAACCCTTGTCTGGAGACCAGTGGCCCATTTTATCTCAATTCGTTGGAATGAGTGAGATGTAGACGTCCTGATCTTGTGAGTTTGTTCATTTCTTTCCATGTAAGGTAATTTTGTGGTATAATTTAGATTAGAGTAGATTGTAGAACCAACCGAACTTCTTGACAAGCCGATATGTAGGGTTTGTAATGTTAGAACTAATTTTTGCCATTCACTTCCAGTGATTGTTAGACACCCTGTGATTAAACTCTGTTTAATCATGGTGCATTCTGATGGACATCGCTCAGATGTTAATTCTACCCCTACTAAACGTGACTGTAGTCTTTGTTACTACTTTGTTCAACCCTTACGCGGGTGATTTTGTGTACAGTTTACTTTGATATGACGAATGGACGTCATAGTCAGTGTTATTTTATAACACCCCTTTTAGTTAAATGTTTGTCACGCCACTGATATCGTTAGAAAAGTTCGTATCGCTTGGTTGTCGACAGAAACCATCAGTTTTGTAAATGTGATATTATATTTCATTAAGATGAGCTATGAATCCATCCTATTTAAGTGTGGAACATAGGTAAATAGTATTTGAATGCAACTTAGCGTCGAAACCTGTACTCATCGTATCATTGGCAAACTCAGCGAATGTGAGATTTTGCGCCTTTTATCTTGTATATTTGCGTCAGGTGAATTCGACACATATTTGTTTGGTTATTAAATACAGAGCAGTTATGAAGTGACATATCTGCGGATTGCAAAGACTTTTAGAAGAAGTGTTATCACTATCATTTACTTTTCTTTGATTTGAAAGACATTCTACATCTTTGTGTATAGCTTTATGGCGCGCTTTTAAGCCTAATGTTTATTATATTTGAATGTTATACTGGGATTAAGCAACAAGGACAGTTTTCTAATGGACTTTATTTGGAGAGTACTGCCAGCATTCAGTCTATTATGTCATTACAACCGTCCGCGAGGCGACTGTAAGTTGAGAGTCTAGCTCAAGTCACGGACAGGTGATACTAGTTCCCAGCATGCAACGAGAGCACACTCATATTGTGAGACAGATTTATCAGACCTTTTGACAAATGCTTGGAGCATTATTTACCGTTAGCTTGTGTATTTCATTAGTAGGTCAAGGTCTAGGCTGCCATTTTGTAATAATTACATGTTTTTTGTTATGATGAATTGATTGGCAAATGCCATACGCTTGCATCGCTACATGAGCGAATACTTTTCTACTCTATTTGAGAGTGTAATTACTTGTTATGTCGAGGTTTATTTGTTGTGTTATAGGCTAGTGAGAGACGCCTGTGTTAGAGGCTATTCATGTATTTAGTGCATACTGCACTGTGTCCAGAAATCGTTCTGTAGACTAGGTATTTATGGGAGGTAACTGCAGTGTTTACCAGGCCTACCCGAGGTAATTTAAGTGAGCCGTGAGCCACTAATAACCTGTGTTATTGTTTGTCCGAGCCTGGAGAGCTCGATGAAGGTATTGATAGCAGAGATTTGATCTCGCACGAGACGCTACTGCTAAGCCAAGGTATTAGGAATGTCAGCACTATTCGCCAAAAACCAACGAAAAATTAAACCGACAACTTATTAATCAAGCGCATAATTATTATAAACAAATAATAACTAAGTGTGTATTGCTTCTAAACTTGATCCATTTGCATTTTGGTCCAGCTGACCGACGCCTTGCTGTTGTTTACACTTCTTAGTGGAAGTAATCTAGGACAGATGACACTACTTTTTATCGACGGAGTGTTTACTTAACCTATAGTTCGTAGCTGGTGGAGCTTGAACCTCATGCGACATAAGTCGTGGTTTTCACTACGCAATCGCCAACGTAAATGACATGCATTTAGATGACACTGGTTTACAAAGAGTAATCCAAGGCGCAGGCAGGAATATAACAAATCATTGTCTTGTTCTTTTATTCATGATTATGCTGTATAAATCCCATTGTTTACCATGCTGTGCTGATGAGCACTTAGCTCATAAGAGTGTATTTAATGTTGTTTTTTTATGGCTTTTCATGTAGATTTTGTTGTAATTGTTTTGTCTTACGGACGTCATCGCCGTAAATTTTGTATTAAATGTCAGGAATTAGCTAAATTATTTAACACTAAATGTAAATGAGGAAATGGTATCATCCTAACTTAGATTTGTTCTTGCTACCCTGTTAAATGTAAATTCCGTTATTAGCTTGATCTTTTGTAACTTGACTTAGGGTTTATTGCCGTACAATTTTCCTAGCGTTGCTGTTGATGCTTAACTTGGTAAAATAGATCTTTCGCGAGGGTTTACCATAGTTTACAGGTAGGGTCCTGATCTTTATTTTTATTATTTATTAGTTTGCGGATTAGCTGATAAAAACCCTCCGAACTAGGATAGGTGCTTGCATATTTTAAATATTTTTTTACAAGTTTTCCATAAGTCTGGATGTTTCTTTTCTCAGTCTAGCTTCTTAAGGTGTATTTTCTTAGGCCGTCTATGACCTTAGCTACCATCTCACCACGGATCCCTTGGATCATGGATTCTCGTGCCGCTTTGGCTATAAGAAATTTACCTGATCCTCTAGGCACATGGGGTCCGGCAGGTGAGGTGTTTAGGATGTCATTTCGGTTGTTGGCAACCCTGAGAGCTCCTCATAACCTCATAATGGAGGCTGTGCAAAATTTTAAAATTAAGTTATAATTTCTTGTGTTCTTATCAATCGCAATAATCGCAATCTAATACAGTAGTACCAAACTCTACGGCAAACAAATAAAAATCAAACATGGCGACCATCCGAAATATTTAGACGGTTCTCAATATCAACTAATCCATGTCAGCAATCAAACTGAAATTTTGTATGAGATAAAGGTTAGTAACTTAAGTTCACCTATTGGATTTTCGATAATCTGGTGAAAACATAGCCAACAATATGGCGGCGCGAAATTTAAATATTTATATTGACGTTTCTCGTGATTTAACCATCCGAACACAGTGAAACTTGGTACGGTAAATGCTGAACCCTAGATACTAAAATTATTCAATAGATGCTTAGTACTAACAATTCTTTAAATTTACGTACATTACGAACTTTGGGATAAGGCACCAATTAGTTAAATGTTTGAAACTAATATACAGGGTTTCTATAAAATAACTCCGGGGTTTTAAAAATTCATATTTTAATAACTGTAGAAGGTAGCAAAATGTAGTTAATTTCTCTGAAACGAGTAGCTCATCACGTTTTACTATACCAATTGGGAATGTTTTCATCAACAGTTGGCAGCGCTGCGGAGCGTTGACCTTGAAACAACTTAGCGGCAGTCAGTGCTGTCTGGATTGCCGCGCTATGGCGACGCCGCAAAAAAGGCTCAATGCGTTAATTGGTTAATAGAAAGTAATTCTGTTATTACGGTACAAATAAACTTTCGAAATAATTATGGTGTTGATCCGCTTACGGATAAAACCATTCGCCAATGTTTAAATGCTTTCAAACAAACAGGAAGTGTTTTAAAACAAAAGTCGCCTGGTAGGCCGCGTGTATCACCAGAGAATGTGGACCGAATCCGAGCTTCATGCCTTCGAAGCCCTATGAAATAATTGACATGACGCAGTCTGGAGTTGGGGTTACCAAGATCAACAGTTCATAAGGTAGTTCATAAATGATTTCGCTTAACTGCTTACAAAATTCAACTGTTACAGCACATTTAACCGGCAGACAAGATTAAGAGATTAGACTTTTCTGTTTCTATGCTAAACGAAATCGATGAAAATAATGATTTTTTAAATGTTATTTTTAGTGATGAAGCGACTTTTCATGTGAACGGGTCTGTAAACAGTCATAATTGCACAATTTGGGGATCAGAGCCGCCCCATGAGTTCATAGAGTATGAACGTGACACGCCAAAAGTGAAAGTTTGGTGTGGTCTTATGCATGATAGAGTAATAGGTCCCTTCATTTTTGTTGAAATAAATATCAATGGTGAGGTCTATTGTGACATGTTACAGGAATATGTTCATTCTCACTAAGATGACATTGAGACGGAGAAAGGTTTAGTCCACTTCCAACAAGATGGGGTACCGCCACAGTTCAGTTTGCGTGTGCGTGAGGCACTTGACGCTCGACTCGGCAACAGATGGATTTGAAGGGAAGGACCTATTCCATGGCCTCCAAGGAGCCCTGATATGACTCAGTTGGACTTTTTCTTCTGGGGGCATATCAAGAATCTTGTGTATGCGGAGAAAATGCATGAAGTTGGCCATCTCAGGGAACGATTAATCAATTTTGTGGCAAACGTCCCCCCCCCCCCCCCCCCCCCCCCCCCGAGAAATGCTGGCCAGGACATGAGAAGAGGTGGGATACCGTTACGATGTGTGCCGTGCCACAAGGGGGCTCATATTGAACTTTATTAAATTGTTAAAAAAACTTGAAAAAGCAACATTTCAATCATGTATTAAACATTAATATTACTTTTTTACTTCATTACAATATTTTGTCTCAAAGCCCTGGAGTTCTTTTATGTATGTAACACTTTAATTATATACACTGAATCCTCTGTGGTCATTGAAGTTTAACACGTTAAGTTATATCTTAAATACAACTAATACATAAGTCATTTACTTTGGCGTAAATGGCAGTACGTAGTCTCTCCAGCCTCTTGTACTGTCTCTGGTTCTTATTAGGTATTTTTATAATTCCTCTGAAGTGGTGTGATATATTGTTCCCGATGGAGAAGGTGATCGGGGGATCATCATTCGCTAATGATCTTCCCGACTTCCTTAACCTTCAGGTCCACAAGCTGAGAGGATGGGATGTGTCCTCAGACCAGCTCCGGCACAAGACCGATAACATCGGGGATCTGGGCAAAGTGTGGATCAGTCATAGACAGGCCAAGGAAACACGCCCCCAAACACAAAGCTAGAAATGATTAGTCCAGACTTAGATAAAATTCGTTAAATATTTATTCAAATGAATAAACCCCTAGCCTACTTTGGAGGGTTTACATTTCGGCTAGCCCACAGGAGAAAAATAAAATATCAGTGAAGTTAAGTTAGCCCTCTGAAAGGTCCTAATACAAAGAAAGTGAAATAGAACAAGAAGTTCCGTGACGAACTAAACAGCCTACTTTTCTTAAAATTTAAATATCGAAATTTCTAATTAGTTCTAAATACTGTATAACTGGCATAATATAGCCTAATAGAGAACTACAGTTGGCAGCCCTGGTGACTGAATATATTCATAGTTCCATCTCTCAAGGTACAGAATACAAAATTTGGCTGAAGTCCAATGGATAGCATGGACGTTACATGTAGTTAACATTGGATCTAACAGCGCGCGTTAAATCATATTGGCAACAATGAAATACATGTATTGGTCAGAAATAATCTGAAATAATATGATCTATTGTTGTGCCAATTTTAAATGAAATCCATTAGTTAGTATAGAAGTTACATGCATTTTAAAATTGGATCTATCAGCAGGCTAAGAATAAAGTTGGCAGCACTGACGTATATTAGTTACTCCAAATTAATCTAGAATGTCAGGTACTATACGTGTGCAAAGTTTAGAACTATTGGCTTGCATACTTTCTGATATATTGATATTAGGGTAACAAAAATAGAGACAGTATTTATTAACAGTTGGCAGCCCTGGTTACTCTTAAGAATCGGCATAGTCATATCTGTTATGGTACACATAGCACCCACGAAATTTGATTGAAATCCAAATGATAGTATAGAAGTTACATGTACTTAAATTTGGAATCCTCAGCAGGATTAGAATCATTTTGGTAGCACTGACGTAGGCTATATAAGTTACTCCAAATTAATATAGAATATCAGGTACTATACGTGTGCATAGTTTAAAGCTGTCGGCTTGCATACTTTCTGATATATGGGTATTTGGATAAAATAATTGAGAGCATTTATTAACAGTTGGCAGACCTGGTGGCTCTTAAGAATACGCTCAGTCATATCTGTTTATGTACACATAGCACATACGAAATTTGGTTGAAATCCAATTGATAGTGTAGAAGTTATATGCATTTAAATTTTGGACCTATCAGCAGGCTTATAATCATTTTGGCAACACTGCCATGTATGGCCTCCTGGGAATTAATCTGCAGTATTATTATCTATACTTGAGCCAATTTTGAAATAGCTCGCATTCATACCTTCCAAGATATCCAACATGGAGCTCAAATTTAAATTGCGATTTTTCAGCAGTTGGTAGCACTGACATAATTTTCAAATATGGCCGTGAGATATTCAGGTATAGATCTTTACTCCTACCAAATTTTGTTTCGATTGCTGCAGCCGTTTAGGAGTTGATAGGGGGAAACACACACACAGCCAGACAGACAGACAGACAGAAGGACAGACAGACAGATAGACAGACAGACACACATTTGCCCGATCTCATAAGTATACTTTTTCCTCATTTTTGCAAAATGTGAAAAGTAGGCTAAAAATCTAACTAGGAATGTGACACGTAATGATGGCCCCCTAAGAAATTACAGACAAATCATTAAAATACTAATAGTCACAGGTGGTGATTCTACATCAAGGAAAGACATTTAATTTGCTTACAAGCTATCATGAATTACGTTTACTGCAGCAATAAAAATAAGCTAAGCTATGATGTGTCACTTTCAACATTTACGTTATTATTAATGTGATAGCTAAGTCCTAACTGAATGAAACACACGACGAGAGACATCGGTGGCAAAATACAAAGCTAAACAAGCAACCAGCCTAATTAAAATGACGATTTAAAAAAAATATACAAAAAAACAAAAACAACAACAAAGCTAATTTGATTACACACATGATACAATTTTACCTAATACACACATTGAAACAATCTTTATTTAATCAATGACATTCCTGCCTGCACAAAGTCATGCCCTATTTGCAATGAATCGTCATCTAAGTGAGTGAAAAAAGAGAAGGCTTGGCTTGTCAAAGCGGCTTGCCCTCTAACGTTGTCAGATAAAAACAATATTCTGACATTCAGTAGTATCGCAACTCGTCGTCTTGAAGGTCGTGTCAGCTTTCCTAAAATATTGGTACTTTATAACAAAATGTTCCCTTTTAGCCCAGGCATTTAAGTCAAAATATCGCCTTACCCTCAAAAAAAAATGTTATAAAGCTAATTCTTTCAGAATCCATTAATTCGTCCCTAGGGAACAGCATATCAAAATACTCGGCCGTACATGTGCCGGCTTACTTGATTTCCAGGCCTGGAAACCTGGAATTCCAGGAATTTTTCATCGTTGTCCTGGAACGCCCATAAAAACCGAACGACTTGGCCTAGGTAGACAAAAGTGGTGTCAAATGAAAGAGAAAAGCATGCAGACTCCATATATATGGTTTTAGGTAATGTTTTTCTCATTTCGGGGTAAATCGTAACAAAACAAACAAGCGAAATTCAAACTTTTTGTAAGTTTGAATTCATTTGCACGTTTATTAGAGACTAAGGCGGCAGCTCATGCAAAAAATGCTGAAGTGAAAATTTCCATAAAGTCATAGGTTGTCCCCCTATCAGCTATGAACGTTACTGTGTACGATCAGAAATTAAGTAACGCCCGTAAACTCGAGTCAGCTATTTATGAGAATAGAGTGTGTTTTGAAAAACGAAACTGAAAAAGCGGAGTACTTTCATTATGAGCTGGCGCCAACTCCACCCTCTCTTTTTGACGGATGTTCAATGCGCAAAACGGACAAGTCAGCGTTTGCGTCTCTCTTTAAGCACTCAGAAATTGGCGATCAACTTTGTCCAGAGAACACGTATGTCATTGACGGAGGCTATCTCATGTACGCTGTTAGTTGGCCTCGACTGGCAACATACGGAGAAATTTGCGACCTTTACGTCAGACACGTTATGACTCGATACCCATCTGCAGTTGTTTTCGACGGATACAATGGCCAGCCAACTATGAATGAAGCGGAGCAAAGGCGACGCGCTGCAAGAAGGGCCTGTTTTGATATCGACTTGACTGAACATTCGACATCGACAACAACAATCACAGGCGGACTTTCTGACGAACAGGAGAAACAAATTTCGACTTATTGATGTACTTGTTTCAAGATTTGAAGCTGTAAAAGTTCGAGTATACCAGGCAACTGGGAACGCCGATCCTCTCATCGTGCACACTGCTTTGGGGATAGAGAGCTTGGGGAAGTCTGTAGTTGTAGTCGGCAACGATACCGATCTTCTGGCAATGCTGATTGCTAGGCGTCAGACGGCAGATGTCTTCATGCTGCACCGAGGGACTTCCAAGTGCCCCGGAAATCTGTACGATATTGGTGCTATTCAAGATGAAATAGGTGACATGAAGAATTGCGTGTTGTACTCCCATGCTGTCTCATGTGGTGATAAAACATCTGCAATCTACGGGAATGGGAAAAAGAAGGCTTACAAATTGCTTCAAAAAAGTGTGGATTTTCGGGAAGAAATTGTCAAAACATACACAAATCCATCTGCGAGTCGCAAAGAAGTTTGCACTGTCGGAGAAAAGTTCATAAGGGCACTGTATCCTGGAGGAAATGAATTGGAGAATATCGATTATCTTCGACATCGTGTATATCTCAGGAGAGTTAAATATGTTGAGTTGATTTTAGGTTCAAGAATGTCTGGGAAGAAACCTCAATCCTACAGAGTGGGGCTGGCAAGCCATTGACAACTCTCTTTTGCTCGTTCCCACAACCCTGCCAACAGCTCCTGACTCTCTTCTCCTCCTAATTGCCTGCGATTGCAAGACGGACTGTGGTGTGCGTTGTGGATGTAGACGATCCGGCCAAGAGTGCTCAGAAATGTGCTCTCAATGTCACGGACAAAATTGTCATAACGCAGTACATCGTTATGAAACAGATCAGGATCTAGTTACACCCGATGTCACTTAAACTACCAGTTTCTTGTATTACACCTTTTAATCCAATGCCTTTTTCCTATGATTTCGAAGGCTTAACGCATAATTAATTATTATGTGTGTAAATACAAATTTCATCTTGTGTTTCTTCCGTAGAAAAAAAAAATCATTAACTCAACCTTTACTTTCCAGGTGCTAACCGATTAGGCTAAAACCCCGACGACACAACGCAACCCTGCACTGTCAACTGACAGCTACTACACGTTTAATTTTCGCTTTACGTTTACAATAATAAACGTAAAGCAAACATGATAGATGGTCTTAAAAGCTACAAATGTGGTCTTAGTTATATCACGCCTGATTTTTTGGTATATACTTCATTTTCAGTCGTTGCTGTACCTGCAGCAAAAATCAAACCTCAAAAATTTTGAATTTCGCGCGTTTTTTTTTGTTACAATCTACCCCGAAAGGAGAAAAACATTGCCTGCATGCTTTTTCTTGCAACTTGATACTACTTTTGTCTACCTAGGACGAGTCGTTCGTTTTTTACGGGCCTTCCAGGACGGCGATGAGGAATTCCTGGAATTCCAGTTTTCCAGGCCTGGAAATCAAGGAAGCCGGCACATGTACGCCCGAGTATTTTGATATGTTGCTCCTTATGGTCGAATTAATGGGTTGTGAAAAAATTAGCTTTATAAAAATTTTTGGACCTAAAAACCTTATTTTCATGGGCTATATGTCGGTCATGATGATGCTATTATTATTTCAAAACTGTTATCAAAGTTCAAATAATTTAATATAATTAATTATTGAATCAATCTCGTCAGTTTAGAATAGTTATGTTTCTTGATTTAGTTGTTGGTTTATATTCCATTATTATTCCCTAAGTTAAATTCACCTATATGACCATCTCGACATGGAACCATGACAGCAAAATCACTGCCCAGTTGTCGGCCTTACCAGAAATAATGTGATCCTTCTATAAGGCATCACCACCATATGTGATCAATAGCAAAACACTGCAGCCAATAAGCTTGCAAAATACCTCGGTCGATTGTATAAAACCCATCTTCATCGCCGGAAATAATCACCTCGGCAATACCACGTCTGACATCGCACACACAGCAATAACATTCACTGTTAAATGTATACATTAATACTGGTCATCAAGAAAGTGAACAAGAGAGGTCTAACTCCATGGAATACCAAAGAAAACGTCGCTTAACATCGTAAGCCGAACCAATTTTAAATACGACCTTTACTAGGTCTTCATAATAATCATATCATGCACTATGTGCCACCTGCATTCTGTTACATAATGAAGAAGGCATGAATCCAATATTGACAGTCAAAGTCATAACAGTAGTCTCGTATAGTTGCGTAAGAATTATGGGTAATCAGCCAGCTGTAACAGCTGTTGGTCCGCCAAGGACTCTCCTACAATATACGTGAACTGCGCAGGCACACCCAGCCTCGGTTCACTATACAGTTACATTTCAGAAATAATGAGCAGATAATTATAAAATGCAGTTTCTTCTGCCTGCTCGAAAGCGTTCACAAAATCACTAGCAATACACTCATATAACTGTCCTAGCAGTGTGCTAGTTATAAAGCTTCACGTTTCAATGAATGGAAAAGTCAAAGAGAACAAAATGAAAGACGTTCCCACTACACTGTGTAATGTTGCCCTTCGTTCAAACACATTGGAACTGCAAAGATATTCCCAGAGTCTCTGACATTGCATAAGGTTTTGATACACTTAGTGTCGTCTGAATACTATAACATAATGAAAACAACGGTGTCATCACTCGTACCGTCAATTGATACGTCGATAAGATGTACTGTATTCGTGCCTCTGCACGTTGGCTGATGTTCTACTCGAACATTCCTGTTCCCTCATATTTACATTGTTCGTAACATAAAATGAAGGCATCAGAGCCCATCAAACTACAGTTCTGTAAAGCGGGTGTGTTAAACTCCTGCACTAGCCAAATGATACGGCTATTTTCGCAATACATCCTGCATGATCCCTGCAGGTCCTAACTTGTAACTTGTAGAAAATGGAATGTCTAACTTAAGATAACAGAGGCGTATTTATTACTCATGGGTAGGCTTGCCAGACGTCCCCGTTTGACCGGGACAGTCCCGGTTTTCAGACAACGTCCCGGTGTCCCGGCCGGTTTCCTTCCGGTTTCCGGAAAAAATTAAATGTGATTTTTAGATGACCAAAAATGTCTAGAGTAATTAATTGTGTAGGATTATTAAGGATAATCATAATATTGTCATTTAATTCTGCACTGTATGAAAAGTAAAACTATAGAAGAGTGATGGTTTTCTAGTAAATAATATTGTCATCGTATGGTCTTGTTTTGCCAACCGTGACAATACGCGATGGGATAGTCTCTCCGGGCGAGTCTAGTACTGGGTACTCGCTGCACAGTACACCCCCTCGTGCAATAACATTGGACTCGCTTACGTCGGCACTAGGGTTGCGATAGAGATGAAGATGAAACTCAGTCAGTTGTCAGTCTTTGTCAGCGGTGCGTGTTGTGTTAGCGAACTAGCGCTGTTTTATTTATGTTTTAAGTTAAAAGTTTATCTTTTTCTGTTAAAATGCCAAAACGATCGTGTAAATTTACCGATGATGTACAGAATGAATTCCCTTTTTTGAAGGAGGTATGTACTGGTAATCAAGATCAAACGATAGAGTTAAATCTTCACATTGTAATTCTGAGTTTTCGGTTGCTCATGGTGGTCGATCTGATATAAAAAATCATTTGCAATCGAGTAAACACAAAAAGAGTTTAGCATGTGCTGCTAGCTCTTCAAAACTGACCAGTTTTTTAAGCCTGCGAGTTCTAATGACAAAAACTTAGATTTAGCAGCAAAAGAGGCGACCTTTGCTTACCACACAGCAAACCATAGCTTAAGTTTCAATTCCAATTCTTTTTCATCAAAATTAAATTCTAAGTTTTTTGAACCTAAATTCTCACTCGGAAAAACTAAGTGTGAAGCAATAGTTTTAAATGGCATAGCTCCATTAGCTCAGGAAGAGCTTAAAGAAGACTTGACCAAGTCAAACTACGTATCTGTAAGTATGAATGCATCAAACAGAAAAGATATAAAACTTGTGCCAATTGTTGTGCGCTACTTTAATCCTAATTCAGGTGTGCAAGTAATGCTGTTAGATTTCAAATCTGTGGAGGGTGAAACATCTGAAATTCTTACAAATCACTTATGCTCTGTCCTGTTGCAAAACGATTTGAACAACAAAGTGGTTGGCTATTTTGGCGATAACTGCAACACTAACTTCGGTGGCGTGAAAAGAGCAGGGAAAAACAATGTTTTCCATCGACTCAAGAATAGCCTAGGACGGGAAATCAATGGAATCGGATGGGGAGCACACATTGTGCACAACTGTGTGCAAACTGCAGTAGATAGTCTCCCAATCGATATTGGGGCCTTATGGTGAAGATTTATAAATACTTCTACATATACACAGTCCGTGTAACTAAACTAAAATCATTTTGTGATTATTGTACCGTAAACTAATTCAACACGGAAACACTCGGTTTCTATCAATGATGCCGGCACTGGAAAGAATTCTACAGATGTTTGAAGGTCTGAAAGCGGTTTTTTTTACCAAGAAATATGCCCATCAATAATAAAAAACTTATTTACTGATTCAAAGGGCGAGCTCTACTTGTGGTTTGTCCACGGACAGCTTGCACTTTTTAACAAGGTCATCCTGGTAATGGAAAAAAATAACACGACAGCTTTTGAGGTTGCACGCGTGCTCTCTAGCGACGGGCTGTGACCTTCCACGCTCTGGTCGGAACCACACCTAGTTACACTCGCCACGATTAGCAATGTCGTCACCGGTTTGCGCATTACAGCCTCCTGCTCGTTACTTTTTGAACGCACCTTATATATAAATGCCTACCTATGGTTACTTACAGTGCGACACTAATACTAGTCAACAGTTAATTGGGGCCTTGTCATGTGTAATGACAAGCTTTTATAACTCACATTTTCGATGTGACATCATCCTGGATTTGGGTTTCCAAATCATCGATTCCTGGAATTCAGAGTCGGGTTCGACCCTGTCCTCCCATCCTTTCTTCCGCCTCATTGTGGACTTTAAGGAATCGGCATCTCCCTCATCATGGCATTTAGAACTGCCCCATAACGAACTGGATACACAGGTCTCTCACCTTGGTCATCTCATCATTGGAAATACACAACATGATGTTCTGGAAGTTCCCTGATGTTCTGATTAATTATATATTTGATTTATTCGCTGGTGTGGTCATTGGAATATTAGTGACCAACCACGTGGTAATGGCGTCTGCTTCACTTTGCACCTCTTAAATACCACCTCAAAATTTAAATTAACGTTATAATGCACTGGGTGAAGATTCTCCACTGTTATTATAAATGGTGTACTGTGCTTGCTACTTAATAAGCACCTCTTTACGCCTCACCTCGTGGTCTTTCGCTAATGGACATTTGACACAAAGTCAAACACTTTCACATAAATTAATGTACCTTGAAAAATCACTCATTTCACTCGTTAAGCATTCAAGAGGTATTGTGTGTGGTTGCCGGCATGCAACTCACAATTTCTAAATAAATATAGCCTATTGTACTTCGCAATCACTTTCAATTCGCGTTTTCCGAGAGTAAAATAACGCGAGCCTTGCTTGGGCAATCGCAGACAAGGAGTTTTTGTTCGGTGTGCCATCTTCTCGACGTAGACCAGGGTTCCGGAAAACTACGCTAGTCAGTTAGCGACTATCAGTCCCTTTAATCATTCGTTTCATACACGATTTATCATCTCCCATATCCAATCAAGGTTCTCAAAAATCCACAAATCATCCAATATGATTCGTATGACCAGCAGACGTCTTTTATCTGCAGTGGCGTGAATTCTACACATAAAAAGTTTTCCTCGTGAACAAGTAATTCTGGAAAATTACTAAGGGTAAGCACGGCTTGTCCTGGCCTGCTCAAAATAATACCAACTTCTGAGTCCATAAAAGTATCGCCACCATGAGATACTCGGGCTCAATATCTACATCAAATTCTCCACCTCTTTGTTATTGCCATGGAGGGACCAATATGTTGTTAAATTCAAGGATAGTTTCCTGGTAATGCTGTGCCCCATGATTATGCCTCTAGAACTGATTGGCATTAATAACAAAAGCATTGACCTCATCACCATAAACCAGTAGAAGCACTGTTGGAAGATAGTGAAGTAGGGACATATTGAACACTTATTACTCTTATCATATAATAATTTTTCATGTTTTATTGTATGCTGCATTGGAGGTATCAGTAAGGCCGGATGAAGAAGCCACCTGATGGGTCAGTGGACGGGACGCGTGGCGTTATTGATGACGTAGGGAGTCTAGGCACCTTTGGGTGAGCATGCAAGAGTGAGAGCGCAGTGATTGAGCAAGCGAGAAGGAAAATGATTTGTGACGTCAAGGGGGCGAAGTCTTCGTGACTGGTACAACGAATTGAACTTGAATCGACGAATCAGAGAAATGATGCTTTCTAAGGAGGGAAAATCAGCGTGGGATCAAAAAGCGAGGGAAATTGATATTGAATTAAACTACGGTGGAATTTTATTCCGCATGGCAGATCTATAACATGCATGATAAGAGAAGAACAATGATCCCACCCGCAAATCTGTACGCCAATTTCTTAAATTTATTGTAATTTTATCGTCCCCACTCTTGTGATATCTGCCAGTTCTGTATAAATTAGGTCACTGTGCAAGCCTAACTAGCATTCTATTTTGCGTCTCAGAGGAGACAAGTGACAACTTTACTTCTTTTTGCGTCTCTGAGGAGACAAGTGTAATTTCTAATTTGCGTCTCTGAGGAGACTTTGAAATTTGGATCTCTGATGAGATATTACTCTGCATTTGAACTTAATTATTTGAGAGCAGGCATTGGTCCGACTACACTAATATTCAAACACTTTAAATATTACTGTAAAATGATTATAGCGTGTGACATCTTGCGTGTGCAATTAGAGCATAAATTGCTAATTAGGGAAACTGTCGTCGAGAGTAATTGCATAGAACTATGAGTGAAAATAGTAACTCTGATCGCAATTCTAGTAGGATATTGTAGTGTATTTTTAATGAATCTGAACTTTTATTTTCATCATTAAGAAGATATCAAGATGATTGGTACGAGGCCAATTACTGGGATGATGACCATTCGATGTACCGTAGCGATGATGATGGCTGAGTAAACATCCGATTGGGTCATGAACGGTGACGTATGCTGAAGTGATGTTGCCAATATGGTTGAGTACTAAACATTGGATTTATTCAATTATGTAGACAGATATTGGCGTGGGAACGTTGTATATATTTTCTTGTGATTTTAATTTTGTTTTTGGTAAAATGTAGTGTTTCTGACACTCAGATGTAAATGTGTGAGGACGCGTGACCACTAGTTAGTTTGTATGTATTTTATTGGTGTAATGTAATCCTTGTACTACGTGTACATGTTGCGAATATTTTGGTTTTGCATACGCATGAGTTACGGCTCGGGTGATAAGTGAAGCTGCATTAGAGTAACAATAAATAATTAGATATGGGGGGGGGATGAGCTATCTTTTGTTGCTGTTTTGATTGAACAGGCATGTAATGGGTTGCCGGTGTTGCAACAACTTGGAAAGGACCATCCGTTCTTATTTTGAAGTATGAGTTTATTTGATGATAGTATTTATTTTGATTCTACGGTCGGAAGCTTAGATCAGACGACGCACGGTGAGTATAGAAAATATATGTGATTTTATTTCTAGGTGATTGTCAAACCCATCCGTGTGATATTGTGTGTTTGTGTGCCATATTGTGTGTGTATTTGAATTTGCGTGGAAGATTGGCATTGTGTCCAAGTCTTTGACTGCAGCACCTCGGATGGCGGGTGGAGCTTTGCGATGAGCCCGACCAGTCCTATTGAATCTTGTAATTCCAAAGGGAAATAATGAGATAATTGTATTTGTGACTCACACATTTAGCTGGGTGACGGCTGTAATTCTTCGTTGTCTTGGAGCCGTGCAAGGGCAGGCCCGAGATATTATTGACACACGTGGGTGATTGACAGGTGGCAGTGAGGGTCCACACTGAGCGCTGGTCTAAGTTATTTCGAGACACTAATTAGGCAGGGGGAACGGCCCGGCCGTGACCTAGTTAAAGATGATCGCCTGTTCGGTTAAAGCCTTGAATATCTTCATGCCCGCACGGTAATCTCATGTGTTACGTCAAAATGAAAATGCTTGTATTGTAAATAAGTGCATTTTTTGTGCATTGCGTTTTGTATTCATTATATTTTATTTTGATACATGTAACTTTATGACACCTTGGTGTGTCTTATGTGGTTGCGTGGTCACGTTAATCATACTTGTGTTATTTTGTGAAGTCCTGTTTGAGGCAATCTTTGTCGTGCTTTGGCACATGGGTTCAGATTTCATACGGAAATCTTTGTTGTAAATATTTTAAGTTAGTGAGTGTCGGTATTGTATTTTCTTGTAATGTTTAGTTCCCATCGCTATTCTATCTCGTTACATACGGATTGGTAACTTGACGGCTTCACATGATGGTCACGAATCACGTATAACAATACTCATACCATATTTTGCATGCATTTACATCACTCACGCACATGATTTTGGAGAAGTAGATTTTATCAGGCTAAGTCTCAGGTCCTGAATTTGTGGGAATCTCTGGGAGAGATATTTTTTATGTGAATTACTCCTTGATTAATTGAGGGTGTAAGATTGGGAGATGTTTTACTTTGTTATTGTTATTTTGTTCTGATATTAAATTCGTTTTTGTTAATTCCGGCTTCACTTTTCTTTATTTATGTCATATATTTAGGCTATGTTACCTTGTATTTTGATAAGAAGCACATTTTAGCAACTTCGTTATGAACCAAAACACTACCCCGAAACAGAGTCTCATAAAAGATTCTTCGCAAGGGTTCAATATATAGAGGGAATTCTAAGCAGTTAAATTATTTATACACGTAAAATTTTAGGTATGTTAGTATTGTAGGGTTAAATACATTTTTATGCACTGACAACTAATTTATTTCAATTGTTTTCATGATCTCAAGATGGTTGCTGTGTAACATTTTAAAAGCTCGTTTTTATTTATTGTGTCCTGATCATGCGATTGAAGTTTAAATAATAAACCTACGCAAAAATCATCATGTAATAGTACACAACTATATGGCCTACAAAGATAGAAATCCAATATGGCAACCACCCGAAATAATTGGACGGTTCTCAATATCTACGAATCTATTATAGCAAAACAATCTCAAATTTTGTTTGTTGATGGAGGCAATTGACATAAATAGGATAAATGGAATGAGGCTATTTAGTTATTCGCGGAACTAGTTGTTTCATATGATGAAATTGGGCTTAAATAGGACTTCTGAGGGATACGGATCAGGATGTTATTTTTTCGAGGGGTGCTATTATATTTGGTTAGAGAACATCCTCACAGGGAAGGAGAGTATGTTATAGGTGTTTTTGAATCGGTATTTAAAAAAACTGAACTACGATTTCATCATAACACTTGTTCTGGTGTATTTGATTTATCCTTTTTCCACGTACTCTATGACGTGAGGACTGTGCATATAATCGATACCAAACTGGATAAATCACCGTGAACACTCCGGGATCCGATCTCATTTTCGCAGTATTCTCAGGTTTCACATATGTGTCTGGTGGTTTATTATTACAAGGTGGTTAGGCACCAAGTGATGGTGGAATGGCGGGCGCACTACTAAGTTTGCATGTAAGCGAGCGACACGTCAATGTATTTCGGTAGCACACCATCCAATGTCATCAAGCAAGCGGCTAGTGGCTCACTGTTTACGTAGATGCAGAATTTGCGCTTGACTGAACATACATTTCACCATCAATTTACTAGTGAACTTTCATTTGGAGGACAAGAGAACTATTGCATATCGAACTATGGTGCTCAGAAGGTTGTACTACAGTATTATTTTTTCCGCGAGTTATTTCCAGATACCATATATAGAGTGACGTCCTTCTCTATGGGACGGAGATTTGCAGGGGAAGCATGGTGGGGGGATCGAGGTGAGTCAGAGCCAGATAACTAGCATGTACCGAGTACAATTCAACGGGTCGGGAAGCCCTGGATGCTGCCATAGCATTTATTACAAACGCTGCTGCCAAGATACCGTAGTTGAGATAATTTAGACTTGTGGTGAAGTACTGTAGCCTATATCATATCCCGTAAACAGGCATACGTGTACAAAAATAACGAATTTTCTTGGTGGAAACCTATCTTCTGAAAGAGAAGTCTTACAGTAAATGTGTTCGTAAATTTTAGTGGCATGCGATTTTCACTTGTGGGAGAACCTCAAACAAAAGTTTTACAGGAACAATCCGCATATTATGGAGGCTCTCGAGAACGAAAAAACTGCATTGAAACGAAATATCAGTCAGGTTAAATTGCAGCGAGTGTACCAAAAGTTCCTACGTCGGTGCAACTTGTGTCTAGAAAATGAAGGTCAGTTTTCCCATCAACTACTCTGAAATTCGTGGAGGTTTTGATTATTAAATATGTAAAAATGTGTAAATGAATCAAACTAGTTGGGCGCTACGATGCTGCTAGTGGCAATATCTTGCTCGACACGCTGCTACACACAGTGACCCGCTCGCCAGGCGACTCCTGTGGCATTTCGTCTTATGGAAAAGAACCTCACGGCAGAAAGAATATGGAAAAAATGCTATTGTTTCCCCTGCTATAGTCTATACGTAAACGAAAATAAGGTGAGGTGGTTTATTGGAGAACCTCACGGCAAAAAGAATATGAAGAAATTGCTATCGTTTCCCCTGCTATAATCTATACGTAAACGAAAATAAGGTGAGGTGGTTTATTGGATCATTCTATCATATATTGTTTTATAAAAAAATCAGGAATATTTAGTGGACATGATGGACAGAGGTCTTGGCGTTGAAAGTTGTGTTAATCTGGAGATACAATATAGGCAGACTAGATAATCACATTTACACAATATTTTGGCACAAATATGTAGTATCATTGTTATTATAACGATTACTATTAACAAGGATAATATCATCATCATCATCTATTGAGAGCTGCAATGGGAATGAGAAGCACTCCACCTCGTGGTGTAGTGGCTAGTATTCTTGGCTGTCGCCCCGAGGGTCCTGGTTGAATTCTAGACCCTGCCAAGGAATGTAATTCTAAGGGGTAGAAAGATGTACACTTATCATCGTGGGGCAAAACTGATGAGGTGATATCGATTCCCACCTCAGCAATCCTGGAAGTGGATTTCTGTGGTTTTCCCACTTCTGCTCCAGGAAACTTTCGGACTAGTTCTTAACTCAAGGCCACGGACGCCTCCTTCCCAATCCTCACCTGAATTACAAATGAACACAGACTACTACAGACACCACAATAACACAGGTTATCAGACAAGTCCTACACATATTCAAGTACATGGGGCTAAATGACCACGATGTCCTAAAGCCCCTGAATGATTTTCAACAACAAAACCTGTTTTTGGGAGACATATAGAATCAGATACGAAAGAGAAATGTAGTCTGCGACCAAACCAGCATTCTTAACAGCACACGACTGCTCCAAAGTGACCCTCAATTTACCCCGCTTTTATATAGACTCACAATAGCTCGCAGATACGTGAAGCAGCTCCCGTAATATGAGTCAAAAAACAACACGTAGCGACTATATAAAACTTAGTCTCCACTCTACTACTGAGAGATCCAGTTTCACAATGTGTGTTTTTGTACACTATTTTACTTTCCTGCACTGCGTTTCAGATGTCCATAGATTTCTGGGTTGGCTTTATAATGCTTCGGAATGGTTTTCTTTATTGTGTCTTCCTTATCCAAGAGTTCCGTTGTCGTTAATTCCTCTTGGCTTGACGTTTATGATATTGAAGCTCTGCTCCAACCGGGATCTCAGTTCAGTAGCTGGACTTCTTTGGTGTACGCAAGTGAACGAGGCAGTATGGAATACAGTCTCGGATTTGTATAAAATATGAATCGCTGATGGACCAGCAAACTTCTCACTAATAGGAAGTGGCCGTGTAGTATAAGATGGTAGAATGTGCAGTGGTACATTTTACGTAAAGAACACTGTTTGGACCACTTTCTGACTAAAGATATTTTTGAGAAGTTTATGAGAAATTATTCATCCAAGTATTTTTCCAGGTTAGCATGTGAGTAGATAATTTAATTGAAAAATGTACGTGTTGACGTGTTACTTTCTAACTATCCATTCGGTTATACACGAACTTTCTTGTCCAACATTGACACATACATATTTAAAAGCTATTCTATTATGATATTTGGCTATCACATCATAGCTGTGAAATCTTTTCAGGTCAGGTTATCATGACAATTCCACACACACCTAAATACACGGAGCTATATTACCACGAAGTTGCAGCCCCCAAAATAAACAACAAGAACTCTTTCCAGATGAAAGGAGTTAAGCCTTTTCATGGACTCCTACTAGTCTTTCTTTCAGGGCTAGATAACTTAACCGTAACCATAACGTAACGTAATTAGGGAATGTACCGGAAAACTCCATGAGTGCATTTAGGTAAATGCGTTGCAGAACGAATTACTTCGTTTCCACAAGAATACCGTATTTATCATATACTATCACAATAACGTTATATTCAATAACCGAATTGAAGAACGCTATTATTCCGGTCCCTACCAATAACGTTATTGGGAGGGTGGCTCACATAGTGAATAACTGAATAACGTTATTGGCATCATTTCGTTATTAGTTCAACCTGATGTCGAAGAACGAAATTGAACGAACTGCTGACAATAACGTTATTCGAAAGGCGGGTAAAGGAAGTTCCTCATAAAAACGTTATTCGCCGGTTTTCGTTATTTGTCTTACCCAATCTTTAAGGAACAAAATTGTGAGTACTACCGACGATAACGTTGTTTAAAAGACGGCTAAAATTGAGTTCTACAAATTAATGTTATTCCCATTTCTTGTTTATTATTAATCAAATCCAATCTTAATGACAAGAAATTATGTATATTCCGTCAAGAACGTTATTAAGGAAACATCTCGAACAGAGGGCCATAACGTTGTTACTAAATGTGATGTAGAAAGAGCGACGTTGTGTGGAATTAGTCACATTATACAAAGAAGGGTCATATGAAATATTTGAGCACATTGCAA
Organism: Meconema thalassinum; assembly: GCA_946902985.2. NCBI lineage: Eukaryota > Metazoa > Arthropoda > Insecta > Orthoptera > Tettigoniidae > Meconema > Meconema thalassinum. The sequence continues at coordinate 182,524,275 of OX336389.2, forward strand.
TAATAAAGTAGGTGCCTTTTCCCATGACAAAATTTAATAGGTAATAGGCCTACTAACATTTCTAATTAGATTGGAATATACCTGAAATATTCTAATACAGCACTACAGTTGGTAGCCTAGGTGACTCTGAATATATCCTTAGTTCCATCTCTTAAGGTACATAATGCACATATAACATTCGGTTGAAGTCCAATGGATAGTATGGACGTTGCATGTTATGAAATATTGGATCTACCAGTGTATGTAGAATCATATTGGCAACAAAGTCATGCACGTGTGCTCAGAATTAATCTGAAATAATACTATATTTTATAGTGCCAATTTTGGATAACATCCATTTGTTGGTATAGAAGTTACATGCATTTTCAGCAGGCTTAGAATTATGTTGGCAGCACTGACGTACATTAGTTACTCGAAATTAATCTGAAATTTCAGGTATCATACGTGTGCAAAATTTAGAGCTGTTGGCTTGCATACTTTATTATATATATGTATTAGGATAAAGAAAGAGAATGAGCATTCATTAGAAGTTGGCAGCCCTGCTGGCTCTCAAGTATGAGCATAGTCATATCTGTTACAGTAACAATAGCGCATACGAAATTCGGATAAAATCCAATTGATAGTTAGAAGTTAGATGCACTTAAACATTGGACTTATCCGCTGGCTTAAAATCATGTTTGCACCACTGTCATATATGCGCTACCTAAAATATATATCTGGAATGTTATTATCTCTATCTGTACTAATTTTGGAAGGGTTCGCATGCATAACGTCCGATAAATCCAACATAGAGCTCAAAAGTGAATTGTGAATTTTCAGCAGTTACTAGCACTAAAATAATTTTCAAAAATGCCCGTGAGATATTCAAATATAGGTCTTTACTTATACCAAATTGGGTTTCAATAACTGCAGCCGTCTAGGAGGGACAGACAGACATTTGCCTGGACCGATGCCATAAGTCTACTTTTCCCTCATTTTTACAAAATGTGAAAAGTAGGCTAAAATATTACGAAGAATATACGATAGCTACTGTATAACATCCAACATTAGGTGTTTCGATACTGTGCTGATCAGTACCCTCTGCTTATGGACATATCACATGTGTTGTACCGCAATCATTGACCATCAGAATACAAATGGTACAGATTATAACGTTAAAGCTTGTATACAGGCACAATTCCGGTATAGGCTTGAATAACGTTATTCGCAGCAGCATTCCGTGTTCCGATTGGCTAAGCTGCAAGAAATCAAACATGGAGGAAAGTTGTGGATTGAGAGTAATATTTGAAGTTCATTGGCATTATTAATGCAAACCAGTCATTAAGATGCGTTACGTTGAATACATGAAGGGGCACTGACTGATTGAACGCATTCCTGTCAGTATTTACGATTTAACTGAAATAATTCGACATTTAGCTATACGCATGAAGTTACGTAACTATGAGCTAGGCTACAAAGTGAGAAGTGTACGGGTGCTATAGCTGCAACTTAGTGTCCAATGAGTCTCGGGTTCGAGACGCGCTAGGGCCAAATTTTTTATTCTTTTTGAATTATTATGTTGCATTCACACTACATTCCTTGTGAGTTTCCAACTACGATTTATTCGCATAATCTACGGAGATGATGTTAATAATGGATATTGGAAGGGAAAATTATTCTATTCTATCATTCAAATTTGTACTTCCCCATACAAAACCATGAATATTTGTACTATTCATGAAAGTATACTAATATTTTCATACCTCAATAATAGTCTATGTTTACTCCACAATAGATAATAATATTAAGAATAAGGAGAAATAGTTTCGTGACGATCTAAAGAGCATACTTTTCTTTATATTTAAGATTCACGCCAATTTTTATTTTATTTTTAGTCGTTTACCCTCCAGGTTGGTGGAATCCACGGACTCAGTGAGGGAACTCACCACTACCGCCTCTATGGGCAGTGTCCTAGAGCTAGGAACATCGAATCGGAAGGGATACAACTGGTGAGGTGGGATTGGCACCTCGCCAAGGCGGCCTCACCTGCAAAGCGAACAGGGGCCTCATGAGGGATGGTAAGGGATGGGTAGGATGGATAGGCAAGGAAGAGGGAAGGAGGCAGCCGTGGCCTTGAAGAAGGTACCATCCCGGCATTTTCCCGAAGACGAAGTGGGAAACCACGGAAAACCACTTCGAGGATGGCTGAAGGGGAATCGAACACCCTCTACTCATTTGGGCCACCCGAGGCTGAGTAGCTCCCGTTCCAGTCCTCGTACCACTTTTCAAATTTCGTGGCAGAGCCGGGAATCAAACCCAGGACCTCCGGGGCGGCAGCTAACCATGCTGACCGCTACGCTACTGAGGCGATATCTGAAATAATACTTTATCTAATAGTGCCAATTTTGGATAACATCCATTTGTTGGTATAGAAGTTACATGCATTTTCAGCAGGCTTAGAATTATGGTGGCAGCACTGATGTACATTAGTTACTCGAAGTTAATCTGAAATTTTAGGTACCATACGTGTGCAACATTCAGAGGTGTTGGCTAGCATACTTTCTGATATATTTATTGGTATTAGGATAAAGAAAGAGAATGAGCATTCATTAGCAGTTGGCAGCCCTGCTGGCTCTCAAGTATGAGCATAGTCATATCTGTTACAGTAACAATAGCGCATACGAAATTCGGATAAAATCCAATTGATAGTTAGAAGTTAGATGCACTTAAACATTGGACTTATCCGCTGGCTTAAAATCATGTTTGCACCACTGTCATATATGAAAAATCCACAGCCTGCTTCCAGTCTCCGACCGGGTCAGGAATGGAATGAATGAAGCCCCTATCTAGCGGCGAGGATAACTGTCATATATGCGCTACCTAAAATATATATCTGGAATGTTATTATCTCTATCTGTACTAATTTTGGAAGGGTTCGCATGCATAACGTCTGATAAATCCAACATAGAGCTCAAAAGTGAATTGTGAATTTTCAGCAGTTACTAGCACTAAAATAATTTTCAAAAATGCCCGTGAGATATTCAAATATAGGTCTTTACTTATACCAAATTGGGTTTCAATAACTGCAGCCGTCTAGGAGGGACAGACAGACATTTGCCTGGACCGATGCCATAAGTCTACTTTTCCCTCATTTTTACAAAATGTGAAAAGTAGGCTAAAATATTACGAAGAATATACGATAGCTACTGTATAACATCCAACCGTAGGTGTTTCGATACTGTGCTGATCAGTACCCTCTGCTTATGGACATATCACATGTGTTGTACCGCAATCATTGACCATCAGAATACAAATGGTACAGATTATAACGTTAAAGCTTGTATACAGGCACAATTCCGGTATAGGCTTGAATAACGTTATTCGCAGCAGCATTCCGTGTTCTGATTGGCTAAGCTGCAAGAAATCAAACATGGAGGAAAGTTGTGGATTGAGAGTAATATTTGCAGTTCATTGGCATTATTAATGCAAACCAGTCATTAAGATGCGTTACGTTGAATACATGAAGGGGCACTGACTGATTGAACGCATTCCTGTCAGTATTTACGATTTAACTGAAATAATTCGACATTTAGCTATACGCATGAAGTTACGTAACTATGAGCTAGGCCACAAAGTGAGAAGTGTACGGGTGCTATAGCTGCAACTTAGTGTCCAATGAGTCTCGGGTTCGAGACGCGCTAGGGCCGAGTTTTTTATTCTTTTTGAATTATTATGTTGCATTCACACTACATTCCTTGTGAGTTTCCAACTACGATTTATTCGCATAATCTACGGAGATGATGTTAATAATGGATATTGGAAGGGAAAATTATTCTATTCTATCATTCAAATTTGTACTTCCCCATACACAACCATGAATATTTGTACTATTCATGAAAGTATACTAATATTTTCATACCTCAATAATAGTCTATGTTTACTCCACAATAGATAATAATATTAAGAATAAGGAGAAATAGTTTCGTGACGATCTAAAGAGCATACTTTTCTTTATATTTAAGATTCACGCCAATTTTTATTTTATTTTTAGTCGTTTACCCTCCAGGTTGGTGGAATCCACGGACTCAGTGAGAGAACTCACCACTACCGCCTCTATGGGCAGTGTCCTAGAGCTAGGAACATCGAATCGGAAGGGATACAACTGGTGAGGTGGGATTGGCACCTCGCCCAGGCGGCCTCACCTGCAAAGCGAACAGGGGCCTCATGAGGGATGGTAAGGGATGGGTAGGATGGATAGGCAAGGAAGAGGGAAGGAGGCAGCCGTGGCCTTGAAGAAGGTACCATCCCGGCATTTTCCCGAAGACGAAGTGGGAAACCACGGAAAACCACTTCGAGGATGGCTGAAGGGGAATCGAACACCCTCTACTCATTTGGGCCACCCGAGACTGAGTAGCTCCCGTTCCAGTCCTCGTACCACTTTTCAAATTTCGTGGCAGAGCCGGGAATCAAACCCAGGACCTCCGGGGCGGCAGCTAACCATGCTGACCGCTACGCTACTGAGGCGATATCTGAAATAATACTTTATCTAATAGTGCCAATTTTGGATAACATCCATTTGTTGGTATAGAAGTTACATGCATTTTCAGCAGGCTTAGAATTATGTTGGCAGCACTGATGTACATTAGTTACTCGAAGTTAATCTGAAATTTTAGGTACCATACGTGTGCAACATTCAGAGGTGTTGGCTAGCATACTTTCTGATATATTTATTGGTATTAGGATAAAGAAAGAGAATGAGCATTCATTAGCAGTTGGCAGCCCTGCTGGCTCTCAAGTATGAGCATGGTCATATCTGTTACAGTAACAATAGCGCATACGAAATTCGGATAAAATCCAATTGATAGTTAGAAGTTAGATGCACTTAAACATTGGACTTATCCGCTGGCTTAAAATCATGTTTGCACCACTGTCATATATGCGCTACCTAAAATATATATCTGGAATGTTATTATCTCTATCTGTACTAATTTTGGAAGGGTTCGCATGCATAACGTCTGATAAATCCAACATAGAGCTCAAAAGTGAATTGTGAATTTTCATCAGTTACTAGCACTAAAATAATTTTCAAAAATGCCCGTGAGATATTCAAATATAGGTCTTTACTTATACCAAATTGGGTTTCAATAACTGCAGCCGTCTAGGAGGGACAGACAGACATTTGCCTGGACCGATGCCATAAGTCTACTTTTCCCTCATTTTTACAAAATGTGAAAAGTAGGCTAAAATATTACGAAGAATATACGATAGCTACTGTATAACATCCAACCTTAGGTGTTTCGATACTGTGCTGATCAGTACCCTCTGCTTATGGACATATCACATGTGTTGTACCGCAATCATTGACCATCAGAATACAAATGGTACAGATTATAACGTTAAAGCTTGTATACAGGCACAATTCCGGTATAGGCTTGAATAACGTTATTCGCAGCAGCATTCCGTGTTCCGATTGGCTAAGCTGCAAGAAATCAAACATGGAGGAAAGTTGTGGATTGAGAGTAATATTTGCAGTTCATTGGCATTATTAATGCAAACCAGTCATTAAGATGCGTTACGTTGAATACATGAAGGGGCACTGACTGATTGAACGCATTCCTGTCAGTATTTACGATTTAACTGAAATAATTCGACATTTAGCTATACGCATGAAGTTACGTAACTATGAGCTGGGACACAAAGTGAGAAGTGTACGGGTGCTATAGCTGCAACTTAGTGTCCAATGAGTCTCGGGTTCGAGACGCGCTAGGGCCGAATTTTTTATTCTTTTTGAATTATTATGTTGCATTCACACTACATTCCTTGTGAGTTTCCAACTACGATTTATTCGCATAATCTAAGCTTACGGAGATGATGTTAATAATGGATATTGGAAGGGAAAATTATTCTATTCTATCATTCAAATTTGTACTTCCCCATACAAAACCATGAATATTTGTACTATTCATGAAAGTATACTAATATTTTCATACCTCAACTAGTTGAAACCCGTCAATACATGACGGCCAATAAGAAAATATTTACTGAAGAATTTTATTATATACTTTCTTTGTACAATTATTTTTTGGCACTATTGAAACTTTAAGGGCGTCAAAAGATTGCACTCGAGACATTGCAACATACTGCTGGCCATGATTGAAAACTTGATGAGGAAAATTGAGACCTATACGTTCCCGAGTTCCCCCTTGAGCTTTATTGATTGTGATAAAGTATGCCAAGCGAATCGGAAAATGTTGCCTCTTAAAAGAAAATGATTGTTTTATCCGGTAGTGTTAAATCAAGTCGAAGTATTAGACCTCTCTGCTAATTTTAACTGCACTTATTTCCAAATCCAAGCATTTTCATGCATATTTCATATAATTAATATGGAATCAAGTCGAAGGGTTAGATCTCTCCGCCTAATTTTAACTGCACTTATTATTTCCAAATTCAAGCAATTTTCGTACATATTTCTTATAATTAATATGGTAGCATTTAGATGCCCTTCGGAAACTTCAGATTTCTAAGGAGCATATCTATGGGTCAATCGTTTGGAGTATGTGGAAGCAAATCACTTAATTCCAAGGAATTCAAGAATTCTTAGGAGTCTAATATATACAACTGGCCGCAGGAACCGTCGCTTATAATTTTGGAATATACATTAACGAAGACATGCGATGATGTGCAATTCCATACATTTTAAAACAACATGGACCGTATGCATGTGGCACAGTGACATTGGCACCAAATGAAACCAAGGACATAGCATTTGTTCTACTGCCGATTATTCTCTCTTAAATTCCTTGAGATATCATTTCCAGTGAAAAATTGTTGCAGTCTGTCAAATATTTTATATTTAGTAAAATTAATTTTGCCATTACAACACCAAAGGTCAAAGTAACCAAGCGTAGATTTCTCGCTACAGAAATACAGTACAGAAAAATGTTTACATTTGTTCGTCAAGGACCATCCACTGTAAGGCATAATATCTGGAATTGTTTCTGAAATTGCATTTTTATATTAGATTTTAAAAGTGGCTTCGTATTTTTCAACGATTTCCCACTTTTTTGTGGCTAATGTTCTTTTTCGTCAAATGGGTATATTTATTGCAGCATTTCTCTCCAAATTAACGTCATATTCAATAACATTATAGTGGCCTGCCTCAACGCAGCCGCCAAATATTAAATGGCAAATAATACTTCCATTGCCAAAATCAACAGCGTGGTTAGACTCATTGTTATGTACTCTAAACAAATAATCAATAAACAATAATATTCACGTATACAATGAAGTTCAGATACTTTCATTCTCAAGTTTGTTGCTGATGAGAATGCGATGATACTGCTCGCCAATAATAAAATCCTTATAATTATTCATGCCAGCAACAATTTTTGCAATTTTCTTGCAAACGCAGCTCAGGATAACGTCCTGCATTTTGGAATAACCACTACGAAACTGCTCTAAATAAGCAATTTCCATCACCTGATGTAGGTACAATCCTTTGCATTTCCATGACAGTAAATTAAGCAAGGGAGCATACTTCACCAACTACTGGAATGAGCATAGACTCACTTCGACAGCCACCGTAATGGAGGGAGTTTAAGAGTTAGACTGTATGTTCAGTGTTTGTCAAAAATCGTACTAACACAGGAAAGCCCAGTCTGAAGGCTACAGTACACTCTGAGCTATCGCCCCGGATTCCAGGTTCGATCCCTGGTTTGCCAAGAAATTTACTTCTGGTCTGAGGGCTGGAACGGGGCGCACTCTTGAGCCAAAACTCAGGAGAGCAAGGTTAGATTCCTATTTCAACAATCTGGGATGTGGTTTTCCGTGGTTTGCCACGTCCACTGCAGGTAAATACCGGGATAGTTCGTAACTTAAAGCCTCGGTCGTCAATTCCCTATTCCCCACTTGAATTACAAATGCACACATCAGTACAGCCATCACAATAACAGAGGTTATCAGAGAAAATTTGACACACACACACCAAAGTAGACGGGGCTGAGTGACCACGATGTCTGAGTCCATCAAATGAATTATACTCGACAATTGTCTCTCATGGCGAAAGCGATTGTGGCCATCTTTTTTTTTTTTAGTCGTTTATCCTCCAGGTTGGTGGAACCCACGGACCCAGCGAGGGAACTCACCACTACCGCCTCTACGGGCAGTGTCCTAGAGCTGGGAACATCGAATCGGAAGGGATACAACTGGTGAGGTGGGATTGGCACCTCGCCCAGGCGGCCTCGCCTGCAAAGCGAACAGGGGCCTCATGAGGGAAGGTAAGGGATGGTTAGGATGGATAGGCAAGGAAGAGGGAAGGAGGCGGCCGTGGCCTTGAAGAACGTACCATCCCGGCATTTGCCCGAAGACGAAGTGGGAAAACACGAAAAACCACGTCGAGGATGGCTGAGGGGGAATCGAACCCCCTCTACTCATTTGGGCCACCCGAGGCTGAGTAGACCCCGTTCCAGTCCTCGTACCACTTTTCAAATTTCGTGGCAGAGCCGGGAATCGAACCCAGGACCTCCGGGGTGGCAGCTAACCATGCTGACCACTACGCTACGTAGGCGACTCTTCTTTTATTTATTAATTTAAAATTATATGGCAATGTAAATCGTGGAGAATTCCTTACTGTACGGGAATAATACAAGTAAAATATGTTAAGACAATGAATTACCAATAGCCAGAAAGAATAATTAGGAAATAAAAATACATGTCTGAGGTGAGACCCCTTCGACTATGCAAAATTCATTCCTGGGTAATCAATGTTCCCCCTGAGCCACCCAGTCAACAGACTTCTAAACCAATATTAAGTTACTTAAACAACAAACGAACTCAAACGCCTGTTGAAGTTCTTCAATCCCCTCTTTTTAATTCTCAAAAACAAAGATCACACTACGATACGGTACGATACGGTGAATCCGCCATTTCTCTAGAAATGTAATTCTGGTCTGAGGGCTGGAACGGGGCGCACTCTTGAGGCAAAACTAAGAAGGGCATGGTTCGATTCCCATCTCAACAATCTGGGATTTGGTTTTCCGTGGTTTGCCACTTCCACTGCAGGTGCAATTCTGATCTGAGGGCTGGAACGGGGCGCACTCTTGAGGCAAAACTAGGTAGGGCAAGGTTCGATTCCCATCTTAACAATCTGGGATGTGGTTTTCCGTGGTTTGCCACTTCCACTGCAGGTAAATACCGGGATAGTTCCTAACTTAAAGCCTCGGTCGCCAATTTCCCATTCCCCACTTTAATTACAAATGCACACATCAGTACAGCCATCACAATAACAGAGGTTATCACAGAAAATTTGACACACACACACCAAAGTAGACGGGGCTGAGTGACCACGATGTCTGAGTCCAGCAAATGAATTATGTTCGTCAATTGTCTCTCATGGCGAAAGCGATTGTGGCCATCTTTTATTTAATAATTTAAAAGTATATGGGAACGTAAATCGTGGGGAATTCCTTACTTTATGGGAATAATAAAAGTAAAATATGTTAAGACAATGTATTACCAATAGGCAGAAAGAATAATTGAGAAATAAAAATATATATCGGAGGTGGGATTCGAACTGCTTCCATTGCGCGATGTATAAATTAAGAGTTAAGAACTGTGCCGTCTGAGCTACCGAATCACTAGTAGAGCAGTGCAATATTAAGTTACTTAAATAACATTCACTCTCAACAGTCCGTATACGTTCTTCTACATTTCCCGTTTTTTATAATATTCTATTCCTGTTTAGATCGTGGAAACTTCATAATCAATATTCCCCCCCTTTATTATAATTCTTATAAATAACTATTACATTAAAACGCGGTGGACATCCGCCATGTCTGTCATTAACCAAGGTGATTCTGCGCATGCGCTTGAGTCAACAATTTTGCAGTTTTGTTTATACATTTAAAAATATGTGGTGACATATTTGTTTATTTTAAAGACACTCTGCAAATCTACAGGCCTACAGCTTTCGACAGATTGCTCTACGAAGTGAATCGGTTCTACCGTTGCCTCAATCTCGCGGTAACAAAAATCAGCTTAGTGTTTTAAATATATAGATAGATAATAGTCTATGTTTACTCCACAATAGATAATAATATTAAGAATAAGGAGAAATAGTTTCGTGACGATCTAAAGAGCATACTTTTCTTTATATTTAAGATTCACGCCAATTTTTATTTTATTTTTAGTCGTTTACCCTCCAGGTTGGTGGAATCCACGGACTCAGTGAGGGAACTCACCACTACCGCCTCTATGGGCAGTGTCCTAGAGCTAGGAACATCGAATCGGAAGGGATACAACTGGTGAGGTGGGATTGGCACCTCGCCCAGGCGGCCTCACCTGCAAAGCGAACAGGGGCCTCATGAGGGATGGTAAGGGATGGGTAGGATGGATAGGCAAGGAAGAGGGAAGGAGGCAGCCGTGGCCTTGAAGAAGGTACCATCCCGGCATTTTCCCGAAGACGAAGTGGGAAACCACGGAAAACCACTTCGAGGATGGCTGAAGGGGAATCGAACACCCTCTACTCATTTGGGCCACCCGAGGCTGAGTAGCTCCCGTTCCAGTCCTCGTACCACTTTTCAAATTTCGTGGCAGAGCCGGGAATCAAACCCAGGACCTCCGGGGCGGCAGCTAACCATGCTGACCGCTACGCTACTGAGGCGATATCTGAAATAATACTTTATCTAATAGTGCCAATTTTGGATAACATCCATTTGTTGGTATAGAAGTTACATGCATTTTCAGCAGGCTTAGAATTATGGTGGCAGCACTGATGTACATTAGTTACTCGAAGTTAATCTGAAATTTTAGGTACCATACGTGTGCAACATTCAGAGGTGTTGGCTAGCATACTTTCTGATATATTTATTGGTATTAGGATAAAGAAAGAGAATGAGCATTCATTAGCAGTTGGCAGCCCTGCTGGCTCTCAAGTATGAGCATAGTCATATCTGTTACAGTAACAATAGCGCATACGAAATTCGGATAAAATCCAATTGATAGTTAGAAGTTAGATGCACTTAAACATTGGACTTATCCGCTGGCTTAAAATCATGTTTGCACCACTGTCATATATGCGCTACCTAAAATATATATCTGGAATGTTATTATCTCTATCTGTACTAATTTTGGAAGGGTTCGCATGCATAACGTCTGATAAATCCAACATAGAGCTCAAAAGTGAATTGTGAATTTTCAGCAGTTACTAGCACTAAAATAATTTTCAAAAATGCCCGTGAGATATTCAAATATAGGTCTTTACTTATACCAAATTGGGTTTCAATAACTGCAGCCGTCTAGGAGGGACAGACAGACATTTGCCTGGACCGATGCCATAAGTCTACTTTTCCCTCATTTTTACAAAATGTGAAAAGTAGGCTAAAATATTACGAAGAATATACGATAGCTACTGTATAACATCCAACCTTAGGTGTTTCGATACTGTGCTGATCAGTACCCTCTGCTTATGGACATATCACATGTGTTGTACCGCAATCATTGACCATCAGAATACAAATGGTACAGATTATAACGTTAAAGCTTGTATACAGGCACAATTCCGGTATAGGCTTGAATAACGTTATTCGCAGCAGCATTCCGTGTTCCGATTGGCTAAGCTGCAAGAAATCAAACATGGAGGAAAGTTGTGGATTGAGAGTAATATTTGCAGTTCATTGGCATTATTAATGCAAACCAGTCATTAAGATGCGTTACGTTGAATACATGAAGGGGCACTGACTGATTGAACGCATTCCTGTCAGTATTTACGATTTAACTGAAATAATTCGACATTTAGCTATACGCATGAAGTTACGTAACTATGAGCTAGGCTACAAAGTGAGAAGTGTACGGGTGCTATAGCTGCAACTTAGTGTCCAATGAGTCTCGGGTTCGAGACGCGCTAGGGCCGAATTTTTTATTCTTTTTGAATTATTATGTTGCATTCACACTACATTCCTTGTGAGTTTCCAACTACGATTTATTCGCATAATCTACGGAGATGATGTTAATAATGGATATTGGAAGGGAAAATTATTCTATTCTATCATTCAAATTTGTACTTCCCCATACAAAACCATGAATATTTGTACTATTCATGAAAGTATACTAATATTTTCATACCTCAATAATAGTCTATGTTTACTCCACAATAGATAATAATATTAAGAATAAGGAGAAATAGTTTCGTGACGATCTAAAGAGCATACTTTTCTTTATATTTAAGATTCACGCCAATTTTTATTTTATTTTTAGTCGTTTACCCTCCAGGTTGGTGGTATCCACGGACTCAGTGAGGGAACTCACCACTACCGCCTCTATGGGCAGTGTCCTAGAGCTAGGAACATCGAATCGGAAGGGATACAACTGGTGAGGTGGGATTGGCACCTCGCCCAGGCGGCCTCACCTGCAAAGCGAACAGGGGCCTCATGAGGGATGGTAAGGGATGGGTAGGATGGATAGGCAAGGAAGAGGGAAGGAGGCAGCCGTGGCCTTGAAGAAGGTACCATCCCGGCATTTTCCCGAAGACGAAGTGGGAAACCACGGAAAACCACTTCGAGGATGGCTGAAGGGGAATCGAACACCCTCTACTCATTTGGGCCACCCGAGGCTGAGTAGCTCCCGTTCCAGTCCTCGTACCACTTTTCAAATTTCGTCGCAGAGCCGGGAATCAAACCCAGGACCTCCGGGGCGGCAGCTAACCATGCTGACCGCTACGCTACTGAGGCGATATCTGAAATAATACTTTATCTAATAGTGCCAATTTTGGATAACATCCATTTGTTGGTATAGAAGTTACATGCATTTTCAGCAGGCTTAGAATTATGTTGGCAGCACTGATGTACATTAGTTACTCGAAGTTAATCTGAAATTTTAGGTACCATTTGTGTGCAACATTCAGAGGTGTTGGCTAGCATACTTTCTGATATATTTATTGGTATTAGGATAAAGAAAGAGAATGAGCATTCATTAGCAGTTGGCAGCCCTGCTGACTATCAAGTATAAGCATAGTCATATCTGTTATAGTACACAAAGCACGTACGAAATTCGGTTAAAATCCAATTGATAGTATAGATGTTAGATGTACTTAAACATTGGACTTATCAGTAGGCTTAGAATCATCTTGGCAACACTGTCATATATGGGCTCCTTAAAATGTATCTGGAATGTTATTATCCCTGTGTGTGCTAATTTTGGAAAATTTCGCATGCATAACGTCTGAGATATCCAACGTAGAGCTTAAAAGTGAATTGTGATTTTTAGCAGTTGGTAACTCTGAAATCATTTACAATTATGTCCCTGAGATATTCAGATTTAGATATTTCCTTAAACCGAATTTGGTTTCGATAACTGCAGTCTTTTAGGGGTTGATAGGGGGAGACACACAAAGACAGACAGACAGACAGACATTTGCCTGGATCGATGTCATTGGTCTATCTCATCATCATTTTAAAAAAAAGTGAAAACTAAGCTAAAATACCACGTAGAATATACGATAGCTAATGTATAACATCCTACCTTAGGTGCTTCGATACTGTGCTGACCAGTACCCTCAGCTTATTGACATTACACATGTGTTGTACCGCAATCATTTGCCATCAGCGTTCAGATGTTACAGATCGTAACGTAAAAGCTTGTATACAAGCACAATTCCGGTATAGGCTTCAATAACGTTATTCGTACCTGCATTACGAGTTCTTATTGGCTCAGCTGCAAGAAATCAAAGATGGAGGAAACTTGTGGATTGAGATTAATAGTTGCAGTTCATTGGCATTATTAATGCAAATCAGTCATTTAGTTCCGTTACGTTGAATACAGGAAAAGGCACTGACTGATTAAACGCATTTCTGACAGTATTTAAGATTTAACTGAAATCATTCGACATTTAGCCATATGGATGAAGCTGTGAACCTGCATAGTACGTGAAACGTGTACGTGTGCTAAGGCGTAAACTTGGTACCTACGGGGTCCTGGGTTCGAGACGCTCCATGGCCAGAATTTTTATTCTTTTTGAATTATTTCGTTGTGTCAACACTACTGTGTGATGCAACTTTTCAACTTCGATTTACTCGCATGTTCTAGGGGGGCGGTGTTAATAATGGATATTGGTAGGGAAAAATCATTCTATTTTATCATTCGTATTTGTACTTTCCAAATCAAAACCATGAATATTTGTACTATTAGTGAAACTAATATAATTTTCACAGCACTGATTACTCCACAGTAAAATAATAATAATAATAATATTAACAATAATATGAAGTAGTTCCGTGACGATCTAAAGGACCTAATTTTCTTTATACTTAACATTCATGCCAATGATTAATCTACATAGACCTATCTAGAATAATTACGAGATTAAGTTGGTAATACTAACTTTTCTATTTAGATTGGAATATATCTGAAGTAATGTATTCCAATACAGATCTACAGTTGGCAGCCTTGGTGACTCTGAATATATTCTTAGTTCCATATCTTAAGGTAAAGAATGCTCATGCTAAATTTGGTAAAGTCCAATGGATAGTATGGACGTTGCATGCTGTGAAATATTTGATGTATCAGTGCGAGTAAAATCATATTGGCAACAACATCAAGAAGGCGTTTTCAGAATTAATCTGAATTATTCCTATATTTTATAGTGCCAATTTTGGATAAAATCCATTTCTTAGTATAGAAGTTACATGCATTTAAAAAATGGCCCTATAAACAGGCTTAGAATTATGTTGGCAGCACTGATGTGCATTAGTTGCTCCCAAATAATCTAAAATTTCAGGAACTATTCATGCGCAAAATTTAGAGCTGTTGGCTTGCATACTTTCTGATATATTGGTATTAGGATAAAGAGAGTGAGCATTTATTAACAAATAATAATAATAATGCTAACTGCGCCAGGATACGAACCTGCAACCTTGGGTTCAGCAAGGGAGAACGTTACCCCTGAGCCACGCAGTCAGCCGCATTTATTAACAGCTGGCAGCGCTAATGGCTCTTAAGTATAAGCATAGTCATATCTGTTATAGTACACAAAGCACGTACGAAATTTGGTTAAAATCCAATTGATAGTATAGATGTTAGATGTACTTAAACATTGGACTTATCAGCAGGCTTAGAATCATCTTGGCAACACTGTCATACATGGGATCCTTAAAATGTATCTGGAATGTTATTATCCCTGTGTGTGCTAATTTTGGAAAATTTCGCATTTATAACGTCTGAGATATCCAACGTAGAGGTTAAAAGTGAATTGTGATTTTTAGCAGTTGGTAGCACTGACATCATTTTCAAATATGGGCGTGAGATATTCCGGTATACATCTTTACTCATACTAAATTTGGTTTCGATTTCTGCAGCCGTTTAGGAGTTGACAGGGGGGGGGGGGGGGCACACACACACAGCCTGACAGACGGACAGACAGACAGACTCACATTCTCCCGGATCGATCTCATAAGTGTACTTTTTCCTCATTTTTGCAGAATGTGAAAAGTAGGCTAATAAGGAGTGGTGAAGCAGCTGCCTTTAAAGCAGAATGGGAAAAATTATTTTTCTGTACAGCTTATAAAGGGCATGCCAAATGTTTAGTGTGCCACCGAGATTTAATGAGTAAAAAAAAAACACAATTTGGAACGGCACTGCAGTGCCAACCACAGGGATGATTACGGTGACTTGACAGACGCCAGTCGGCAATCGAAGTTGGAAGAATTGAAAGAAAATTTCAAGCAGCACTTTCCTGTAAGTATTATTGCCTTAATTTTAAAATGCTTGCTTACAAATGGGAATGAACAAATGATTTAATTATCTGAAGAACACTAAAATTGTGACTTGCCGTATTTTTGTCTGACAGGAGATAGAGGAGAGTGAGGTTGGTGGACCGATTTTACGAGCAAGCTACAAATGTTCGATGCGAATTGCCGAAGCTGGGAAGCCCTTCGCGGAAGGGAATTTCATCAAGGAGTGCCTAATGGACGTGGCGGCATGTATTTGTCCTACGGAGGTAGTTGAGAAATTTGAAAACATCTCTCTTTCTCCTCAAACTGTGGCTCGCAGAATAGACGATATGTCCGTTGATATGGAACAGCAATTAATGGAGATGGCAGCAAAATTTGTATAATTTTTCATCGCCCTCGACGAATCAACCGACATTGCGGACATAGCATAGCTCGTTATTTTTATTCGAGGGGTGGATGACGATCTTCGGGTCACCGAGAATTTCCTCGACTTGGTAACACTCAAAGTCACCACTACCGGTTTCGATATTTTCCAAGCTGTGGAGGGTGCTTTTGAATCAATGGGATTAAAATGGGAGCGGTTGACGAGTATAACGACGGATGGAGCTCCTGCTTTACGATGTGTACGCATGGGGTTCCTCAGATATGTAAAGTTAAAAATGGCTGAGAACGGTAGTACCCTAATGGTGGCGATCCATTGCTTCATACACCAGGAGGCAATCTGTGCAAAAGTCGCCAAGCGCAAAGATGTAATGGGAACAGTTGTGCGAATGGTAAATTATCTTCACTCCCATGAACTCACGCACCGTCAATTCAAAGAGTTCTTGGATGACATCGAAGCGGAGTGTCCGGATATCCCGTACCATGCAGAAGTAAGATGGCTGAGCAAGGCGAAGGTGCTGAATCGTGTGTTTTTCTTGCGGAACGCAATACATACATTCTGTGACATGAAAGGGCGGCCCGAAGTTCTTTTGCGTGACCCTAAGTGGGTGGCGGACTTGGATTTTTATGTGACATTACTGCCCATCTGAATAATTTGAACACTTCGCTTCAGGGCGAAAAGCACAACATCTGCGATTTGGTGGAAAAAATTGAAGCGTTCACAAGAAAATTGATTTTGCGGGAAAACCAGTTACGTGCAAGGAACACAGGACATTTTCCATCGTTTGAAACAGTGAAAGGTGTCGACTTTGATGAGTAGCCTACTTGGAGGTAATTCGCCAAATACAAGAAGAGTTTGACAAGCGATTTTCAGAATTATCAGAACTCCAAGCGGTGTTAGATGTATTTGTTCGACCATTTTCTATTAGTGCAGACAGTGTTCCACAGCTATTTCAATTAGAGCTGATTGAACTGCAATGCAATGTTCGTCTTAAATACCTCTTTCTAAATGTCACGAAGTTAAGAAAACTGCAATGAAATGTTCGTCTTAATGACCGCTTTCTAATGTCACGAAGTTTAGAAGAATTTTACAGTGGCTTTCCGCAAGGAGAATATCCCCTTTTGTAAAGACATGCAAGTGAAGTTCTGTCAATGTTCGACTCAACGTACATTTATGAGCGCTTCTCTTCAGTTCTTAAGCTTACCAAAAGTAAACATCATGCAACGATGAGTGATAGAAACTTGCGCAATTGTTTACGAATAGCTGTGTCCAGAAATATTGTACCCAATTTGGAGAAGATTGTTTCCTCCAAAACTAGAAATTCGTAAAAACGACGGAGAAAGAGTCACTCAAGGCCTGTACTATCTGTTCATATTGGTAAAATGTTGTTGAATTTTCCTCTCTAATATGTTCTCATTTCATTTTGTAATAAAGCACAATATTCTTTACTTAACACTTGCGTTCGTTTCCTACACATTCCATGCATCGGAGTACCATTCGATTTGTATACATATATATTATGGCAGTATATATCCTATTATGGTAAAACAGCCCTATCAATATGATGTCAACAATGCCACAAAAGCCGTCGCCTGCATCTGTGCGTTCGTATCTAGTTATTGCGGTACGAACATAGTCCGTGTGTCTCAGATCTCCTCGCTGCCACAGTGTAGTGGTGGTAGGGGAAGGAGCGCTAGTCTGACTGCCCAGTGCTCCCCGAGCGCGGCCGCGCTCTCGGAGCGCAATGACTGGATGGTCCTGATCTAGGCTTACAGGATAGAGCCACATCGGTGAAGTGGGATACATACTTGTTATTCCCCACCCCATTTAATTGCGCACGTTAATGTGCTGACCCACTGAAAAGCGATTCGTTTATCAGATGTGAAAAAAAAGGCAGCAGAAATCTTCACTCAGATAAAAGAAAGGGTTATACTGAGATTACAGTTTCAAACATGATATCTGATTACTTCATGTTATATTGGCATAACAAATGCCAAGTCTCACTTTTCTAAACAACATACTTCTTGAACCTTCCAACACAAAATTCTAATCACTAGTCTACATTCCCGATCTTTATCATAATGTTCAGACGTCACTGCCGTGGAACTCCCAATCGTCCTCTTTAATAAACATGAATGAATGTAGTGAATTATCCCCTGGAATAAGCTGTAAAATATAGTTATTAGAGAGTAAACCGCATTTGAAATAGTAAGTAGGCTAATGCAATGTGTCCGGTCCTAATCTTGAACACCTCCTGTTTAGTCTCTATCTTGCCATTTCAGCAATTTGTCTTCAACTTGGGTCGAGCTTCTACAGATATATTTTTGTATTTTTTTTAAATATTTAAAAATGTTTGGCCATATCTCAGAAATTCTTTCACACTTGCAATGGAGATGGATCGTATATCATGGACACATACCTCCACACTGATTTTACGATGATTTTGTCACACATACATCAATATAATTTCACCTTCTGGTCATGAACATCTGTGCCTAATCATATACTACGTACTCTTCCTCTTGAAAATTAACTATTAACATTGAACACAATCAACAACCCATTTGCCTAATACAATATTAAAACGTATGTGTCACCCCTTCCATTTGCTATTTCTCTTATGAATGCTGTTCTCTATTTCCTCCTCCCTTTATTTAAAATTGAAATCCATTGGCAGATTAATCACTCCCGCACCTGGGCACAACACTACTGTGAGCGAGGCTCCGCTTGGACAGAACGTGCTCATGAGATGACTCAATTCAAGAAGTCTCGTCATAACAGGTGGGACACCTCAAGTCTCTCTATCGCTTTAACAGTAGAAAGTGCCGGGTGGGTTGTCGTATTCATTAACAGCAGTGTAATTCTGGTTTAAAAGTAAATAATGCCATTCATACCGTTGACGACAAATCGCAGCGTAAATTTAAACGTACCACCACATCAAACAACATGGAGTAGTGGGCTACGCGTTGGAGCAACTTAGCCATTTTCCGTCTTGTCTTTAAATGAATAATGGCATTTGCTCTTTGTTCCCTTTCATTTCACACAGTACATTTATTGTTACAAGAAAAATTATTTCGTATTGGAATGCTGTGAATGATACACAACCCGTTGCTGATATGATCTCTAAAGCCTAAACATACCGTACTGAAAAATCAATTATGTCGAAGAAGAAGTTAAAATATTGTTTACTAATTATCATATACTGTACTAACATACGCTCTACCAGTAGCATACCAGTAATCCTATCATAACCAACCAGAGGTTTCCTCTGAAATATCAAAAACTTTGATTGCGTCAAATATTATACATAATGTTGTAGGCTATATACTATATACAGGATGAAGAACAAATCCCGTAGTTGGAGGTCAGCATGCGGTTCCTCGTCGAAATTCATGGCAAAGGCTTATCTAGGAAGGCCTGGTCCGGCCAATACGTTTAATAGAAATGCGAGTTAAGAAACGAGGCTCTGGCAACGCTGTAACTGCGTGCAGCATGGCCAAGAGAACAGCACGCATGAAGTCTGCGCTGTGCCGGTGCTGTCTCATTAGCTCAGTGCGGAAAGGTATGCCGTGAAGGTCGGTTATGGTCCAATGGCGTTCGCGTCAAAGAGTTCTTCAGTTAAAGTCTCAAATTGTATCCAATGTACACCTCCACAATGCAATCAATACATTATGTTGTGTACTGTGTCTTACATTGCTGTTACTTCTCTACTTCTTTCTTATTTCGATGAGACCCGCTACGGACCACGCACCAATTTCAATTCTTCACTCTTTGTTGTTTTCTTCCCAATATTTCTTCGTTCTTAGACTATGTTGCTTCTTTCTGTCCTCAGACCACTTCGCCCCAGGTTTCCTTTCCACTCTACCCTGGCGTACTTCCAAACATAACACCTTCTCTGTCCAAAGTGTCTTCATCTCTTATATTATTTCCTTCTGTTACCTTTATTTAAACATTAAAACATAACATGAGCCTCTTACATACGTAAACGACCACTTAGTTTCGTCCATGGCACAAATAAAGCCAGTAACATCGTCTGCATCCAATGATATACACTAGATTGCCCATTATGATACGCACAATAATTCCATTCCGTACGCTGCCACGAAATTTGAAAAGTGGTATGAGGACTGGAACGGGATCTACTCAGCCTCGGGTGGTCCAAATGAGTAGATGGGGTTCGATTCCCACCACATCCATCCTCGAAGTGGTTTTTCGTGGTTGCCCGCTTCATCTTCGGGCACATGCCGGTATGGTCCCTACCGTCAGGTCACGGCCGCCTCCTTCCCTCTTCCTTGTCTATCCTTTCTATTCTTCCCATCCCGTCCCATCCCACATGAGGCCCCCTGTTCGCTTTGAAGGTGAGGCCGCATTGGGTGAGGTGCTAGTCCCGCCTCCCCAGTTGGATCCCCCGACTCACTCTCAAGCGCCAGGACACTGCCCGTAGAGGAGGTAAAGGTGGGATCTCTCGCTGAGTCCGTGGGAAAAGCCTACTTGGAGGGTAAACTGACTACGAAAGAAAAATCGTTTGAAGTCCAGTCTTATCTTCACAGAGCCACGAACTGACGTCACACAAAACGACGACCTGACGTAGATTCGAACCGTAGTTCGTTGGTGGTTGTGGTTTGGATAATACAGCAGTATACTCAGTGAGCTACGACGGCTGGTACGGTGGTATGATACACATTCCGCCGCAGGATGCGACAGTGTTGCCGGCTTCTCGTTTTCATACTCGTCTTTTCAAATAACACCCGCTCCGATTTTGCTATAGAAACTTTTGTCTTGCATTTGGATGAGAAGTCGCATGACGACCTCCAAGTACGGCATATTTCTTCACCCTGTATTACTTCTATAAGGGGCTTCGGTGGCGTGGTCGATAGCATGCTGAACTGCTAAGCCCAAGATGGCGTGTTCAAACCCGGCCGAAGTCGTCGGATTGGTTAAGAGCGTTAAAATTCTTCAGTATGCCTTTCTTCGAAGGGGAAATAAAGCAGGCGTGCCCATGTCATAGATTTATGGCAGGTAAAAGCACCTACCATTACAATTGGTAGTGTGTAGAAAAGTTTTTAGGTTATATTTGGCGAGTTAGAAACGCTCTATCAAGTTCCAACGTTCTCCGCCAGTGTTAGAGACAGAAGCATCTGGTAGCCACAGTTGGAAATAGTTGAAATTGAACTTCCATACTAAGAAATGGATTTTATCCAAAATTGGCACTATAAAATATAGGAATAAATCAGATTAATTCTGAAAACGCCTTCTTGACATGTTGCCAATATGATTTTACTCGCACTGATACATCCAATATTTCACAGCATGCAACGTCCATACTATCCATTGGACTTCAACCAATTTTGTATGTGCATTCTGTACCTTAAAATATGGAACTAAGAATATATTCAGAGTCACCAAGGCTGCCAACTGTAGAGCTGTATTGGAATACATTACTTCAGATATATTCCAATCTAAATAGAAAAGTTAGTATAACCAACTTAATCTCGTCATTATTCTAGATAGGTCTATGTAGATTAATCATTGGCATGAATCTTAAATATAAAGAAAATTAGGCTCTTTAGATCGTCACGGAACTACTTTCATATTATTGTTAATATTATTATTATTATTATTTTACTGTGGAGTAATCAGTGCTGTGAAAATTATATTAGTTTCAAGAATAGTACAAATATTCATGGTTTTGATTGGGAAAGTTCAAATTCGAATGATAAAATAGAAAGATGTTTCCCTACCAATATCCATTATTAACATCGCCCCCTAGATCATGCGAGTAAATCGAAGTTGAAAAGTTGCATCACACAGTAGTGTTGACACAACGAAATAATTCAAAAAGAATAAAAATTCTGGCCATGGAGCGTCTCGAACCCAGAACCCATTAAGTACCAAGTTAACGCCTTAGCACTCGTACACATTTCACGTACTGTGCAGAATCACAGCTTCATCCATATGGCTAAATGTCGAATGATTTCAGTTAAATCTTAAATACTGACAGAAATGCGTTTAATCAGTCAGTGCCTTTTCCTGTATTCAAAGTAACGGACCTAAATGACTGATTTGCATTAATAATGCCAATGAACTGCAACTATTAATCTCAATCAACAAGTTTCCTCCATCTTTGATTTCTTGCAGCTGAGCCAATAAGAACTCGTAATGCAGGTACGAATAACGTTATTGAAGCCTATACCGGAATTGTGCTTGTATACAAGCTTTTACGTTACGATCTGTAACATCTGAACGCTGATGGCCAATGATTGCGGTACAACACATGTGAAATGTCCATAAGCAGAGGGTACTGGTCAGCACAGTATCGAAGCACCTAAGGTAGGATGTTATACATTAGCTATCGTATATTCTACTTGCTATTTTTAGCTTACTTTTCACTTTTTTTTTAAATGATGATGAGATAGACTTATGGCATCGATCCAGGCAAATGTCTGTCTGTCTGTCTTTGTGTGTCTCCCCCTATAAACCCATAAAGATTGCAGTTATCGAAACCAAATTCGGTTTAAGGAAATATATATCTGAATATCTCAGGGACATAATTGGAAATGATTTCAGAGTTACCAACTGCTAAAAATCACAATTCACTTTTAAGCTCTACGTTGGATATCTCAGAGGTTATGCATGCGAAATTTTCCAAAATTAGCACACACAGGGATAATAACATTCCAGATACATTTTAAGGATCCCATATATGACAGTGTGCCAAGATCATTCTAAGCCTGCTGATAAGTCCAATGTTTAAGTACATCTAACACCTATACTATTAATTGGATTTTAACCAAATTTCGTACGTGCTTTGTGTACTATAACAGATATGACTATGCTTATACTTGAGAGCCATTAGGGCTGCAACTGTTAATTAATGCGGCTGGCTGCGTGGCTCAGGGGTAACGTTCTCCCTTTCTGGGCCCAAGGTTGCAGGTTCGTATCCTGGCGCAGTCAGCTGGCATTTGAGTGTGCGCAAATGCGAGAGAGCCGTGTCAGTAGATTTACTGGCACGTTGAAGATCCCCTTCTGGACAAAATTACGGCACCCCGGAGTCTCTAAAAGCCAGAGTAGTTAAAAGGGACGTAAAACCAATAACATTAATATTATTTGTTATTAAATGCTCACTCTCTTTATCCTAATTCCAATATATAAGAAAGTATGCAAGCCACAGCTCTAAATTTTGCGCACGAATAGTTCCGGAAATTTTAGATTATTTGGGAGCAACTAATGCACATCAGTGCTGCCAACATAATTCTAAGCCTGTTTATAGGGCCAATTTTTAATGCATGTAACTTCTATACTAAGAAATGGATTTTATCCAAAATTGGCACTATAAAATATAGGAATAATTCAGATTAATTCTGAGCACGCCTTCTTGACGTTGTTGCCAATATGATTTTACTCGCACTGATACATCCAATATTCCACAGCATGCAACGTTCATACTATCCATTGGACTTCAACCAAATTTTGTATGTGCATTCTGTACCTTTGAGATATGGAATTAAGAATATATTTAGAGTCACCAAGGCTGCCAACTGTAGAGCTGTACTGGAATACATTACTTCAGATATATTCCAATCTAAATAGAAAAGTTAGTATAACCAACTTAATCTCGTCATTATTCTAGATAGGTCTATGTAGATTAATCATTGGCATGAATCATAAATATAAAGAAAATTAGGTTCATTAGATCGTCACGGAACTACTTCATATATTATTGTTAATATTATTATTATTATTATTATTATTTTACTGTGGAGTGATCAGTGCTGTGAAAATTATATTAGTTTCACGAATAGTACAAATATTCATGGTTTTGATTGGGAAAGTACAAATTCGAATGATAATATAGAATGATTTTTCCCTACCAATATCCATTATTAACATCGCCCCCCTAGATCATTCGAGTAAATCGAAGTTGAAAAGTTGCATCGCACAGTAGTGTTGACACAACGAAATAATTCAAAAAGAATAAAAATTCTGACCATGGAGCGTCTCGAACCCAAGACCCATTAGGTACCAAGTTAACGCCTTAGCACTCGTACACATTTCATATACTGTGCTGATTCACAGCTTCATCCATATGGCTAAATGTCGAATGATTTCAGTTAAACCTTAAATACTGACAGAAATGCGTTTAATCAGTCAGTGCCTTTTCCTGTATTCAACGTAACGGTACTAAATGACTGATTTGCATTAATAATGCCAATGAACTGCAACTATTAATCTCAATCCACAAGTTTCCTCCATCTTTGATTTCTTGCAGCTGAGCCAATAAGAACTCGTAATGCAGGTACGAATAACGTTATTGAAGCCTATACCGGAATTGTGCTTGTATACAAGCTTTTACGTTACGATCTGTAACATCTGTACGCTGATGGCCAATGATTGCGGTACAACACATGTGAAATGTCCATAAGCAGAGGGTACTGGTCAGCACAGTATCGAAGCACCTAAGGTAGGATGTTATACATTAGCTATCGTATATTCTACTTGTTATTTTTAGCTTACTTTTCACTTTTTTTTTAAATGATGATGAGATAGACTTATGGCTTCGATCCAGGCAAATGTCTGTCTGTCTGTCTTTGTGTGTCTCCCCCTATCAACCCCTAAAAGACAGCAGTTATCGAAACCAAATTCGGTTTAAGAAAATATCTATATCTGAATATCTCAGGGACATAATTGAAAATTATTTCAGAGTTACCAACTGCTAAAAATCACAATTCACTTTTAAGCTCTACGTTGGATATCTCAGACGTTATGCATGCGAAATTTTCCAAAATTAGCACACACAGGGATAATAACATTCCAGATACATTTTAAGGTGTCCATATATGACAGTGTTGCCAAGATGATTCTAAGCCTGCTGATAAGTCCAATGTTTAAGTACATCTAACATCTATACTATCAATTGGATTGTAACCAAATTTCGTACGTGCTTTGTGTACTATAACAGATATGACTATGCTTATGCTTGAGAGCCATTAGGGCTGCCAACTGTTAATAAATGCGGCTGGCTGCGTGGCTCAGGGGTAACGTTCTCGCTTGCTGGGCCCAAGGTTGCTCGTTCGTATCCTGGCGCAGTCAGCTGGCATTTGAGTGTGCGCAAATGCCAGAGAGCCGTGTCAGTAGATTTACTGGCACGTTGAAGATCCCCGTATGGACAAAATTACGGCACCCCAGAGTCTCTAAAAGCCAGAGTAGTTAAAAGGGACGTAAAACCAATAACATTATTATTATTTGTTATTAAATGCTCACTCTCTCTATCCTAATACCAATATATAAGAAAGTATGCAAGCCACAGCTCTAAATTTTGCGCACGAATAGTTCCGGAAATTTTAGATTATTTGGGAGCAACTAATGCACATCAGTGCTGCCAACATAATTCTAAGCCTGTTTATAGGGCCAATTTTTTAATGCATGTAACTTCTATACTAAGAAATGGATTTTATCCAAAATTGGCACTATAAAATATAGGAATAATTCAGATTAATTCTGAGCACGCCTTCTTGACGTTGTTGCCAATATGATTTTACTCGCACTGATACATCCAATATTTCACAGCATGCAACGTTCATACTATCCATTGGACTTCAACCAAATTTTGTATGTGCATTCTGTACCTTAAGATATGGAATTAAGAATATATTTAGAGTCACCAAGGCTGCCAACTGTAGAGCTGTACTGGAATGCATTACTTCAGATATATTCCAATCTAAATAGAAAAGTTAGTATTACCAACTTAATCTCGTCATTATTCTAGATAGTTCTATGTAGATTAATCATTGGCATGAATCATAAATATAAAGAAAATTAGGTTCATTAGATCGTCACGGAACTACTTCATATTATTGTTAATATTATTATTATTATTATTTTACTGTGGAGTAATCAGTGCTGTGAAAATTATATTAGTTTCACGAATAATACAAATATTCATGGTTTTGATTGGGAAAGTACAAATTCGAATGATAAAATAGAAAGATTTTTCCCTACCAATATCCATTATTAACATCGCCCCCCTAGATCATTCGAGTAAATCGAAGTTGAAAAGTTGCATCGCACAGTAGTGTTGACACAACGAAATAATTCAAAAAGAATAAAAATTCTGACCATGGAGCGTCTCGAACCCAAGACCCATTAGGTACCAAGTTAACGCCTTAGCACTCGTACACATTTCATGTACTGTGCAGATTCACAGCTTCATCCATATGGCTAAATTACGAATGATTTCAGTTAAATCTTAAATACTGACAGAAATGCGTTTAATCAGTCAGTGCCCTTTCCTGTATTCAACGTAACGGTACTAAATGACTGATTTGCATTAATAATGCCAATGAACTGCAACTATTAATCTCAATCCACAAGTTTCCTCCATCTTTGATTTCTTGCAGCTGAGCCAATAAGAACTCGTAATGCAGGTACGAATAACGTTATTGAAGCCTATACCGGAATTGTGCTTGTATACAAGCTTTTACGTTACGATCTGTAACATCTGTACGCTGATGGCCAATGATTGCGGTACAACACATGTGAAATGTCCATAAGCAGAGGGTACTGGTCAGCACAGTATCGAAGCACCTAAGGTAGGATGTTATACATTAGCTATCGTATATTCTACTTGCTATTTTTAGCTTACTTTTCACTTTTTTTAAAATGATGATGAGATAGACTTATGGCATCGATCCAGGCAAATGTCTGTCTGTCTGTCTTTGTGTGTCTCCCCCTATAAACCCCTAAAGATTGCAGTTATCGAAACCAAATTCGGTTTAAGGAAATATATATCTGAATATCTCAGGGACATAATTGGAAATGGTTTCAGAGTTACCAACTGCTAAAAATCACAATTCACTTTTAAGCTCTACGTTGGATATCTCAGAGGTTATGCATGCGAAATTTTCCAAAATTAGCACACACAGGGATAATAACATTCCAGATACATTTTAAGGATCCCATATATGACAGTGTGCCAAGATCATTCTAAGCCTGCTGATAAGTCCAATGTTTAAGTACATCTAACACCTATACTATTAATTGGATTTTAACCAAATTTCGTACGTGCTTTGTGTACTATAACAGATATGACTATGCTTATGCTTGAGAGCCATTAGGGCTGCCAACTGTTAATAAATGCGGCTGGCTGCGTGGCTCAGGGGTAACGTTCTCGCTTGCTGGGCCCAAGGTTGCTCGTTCGTATCCTGGCGCAGTCAGCTGGCATTTGAGTGTGCGCAAATGCCAGAGAGCCGTGTCAGTAGATTTACTGGCACGTTGAAGATCCCCTTATGGACAAAATTATGGCACCCCGGAGTCTCTAAAAGCCAGAGTAGTTAAAAGGGACGCAAAACCATTAACATTATTATTATTTGTTAATAAATGCTCACTCTCTTTATCCTAATACCAATATATCAGAATGTATGTAAGCCAACAGCTCTAAATTTTGCGCACGAATAGTTCCGGAAATTTTAGATTATTTGGGAGCAACTAATGCACATCAGTGCTGCCAACATAATTCTAAGCCTGTTTATAGGGCCAATTTTTTAATGCATGTAACTTCTATACTAAGAAATGGATTTTATCCAAAATTGGCACTATAAAATATAGGAATAATTCAGATTAATTCTGAGCACGCCTTCTTGACGTTGTTGCCAATATGATTTTACTCGCACTGATACATCCAATATTTCACAGCATGCAACGTTCATACTATCCATTGGACTTCAACAAAATTTTGTATGTGGATTATGTACCTTAAGATATGGAACTAAGAATATATTCAGAGTCACCATGGTTGCCAAATGTAGAGCTGTATTTGAATACATTACTTCAGATATATTCCAATCTAAATAGAAAAGTTATTATTGCCAACTTAATCTCGTCATTATTCTATATAGGTCTATGTAGATTAATCATTGGCATGAATCTTAAATATAAAGAAAATCAGGCTCTTTAGATCGTCACGGAACTACTTCATATTATTGTTATTATTATTATTATTATTATTATTATTTTACTGTGGAGTAATCAGTGCTGTGAAAATTATATTAGTTTCACGAATTGTACAAATATTCATGGTTTTGATTGGGAAAGTACAAATTCGAATGATAAAATAGAAAGATTTTTCCCTACCAATATCCATTATTAACATCGCCCCCCTAGATCATGCGAGTAAATCGAAGTTGAAAAGTTGCATCACACAGTAGTGTTGACACAACGAAATAATTCAAAAAGAATAAAAATTCTGGCCATGGAGCGTCTCGAACCCCGGACCCATTAGGTACCAAGTTAACGCCTTAGCACTCGTACACATTTCATGTTCTATGCAGATTCACAGCTTCATCCATATGGCTAAATGGCGAATGATTTCAGTTAAATCATAAATACTGACAGAAATGCGTTTAATCAGTCAGTGCCTTTTCCAGTATTCAACGTAACGGTACTAAATGACTGATTTGCATTAATAATGCCAATGAACTGCAACTATTAATCTCAATCCACAAGTTTCCTCCATCTTTGATTTCTTGCAGCTGAGCCAATAAGAACTCGTAATGCAGGTACGAATAACGTTATTGAAGCCTATACCGGAATTGTGCTTGTATACAAGCTTTTACGTTACGATCCTAGTACGAGGCTAAAAACGTTATTCAACCCGGGACCCATACAACAGAACACGACGTTAATAACGTTATTCGACCTGCGAGGCATGCAGCATAACACAATGCTATCCGGTCTTGTGAATAACGTTATTTGATGTTCGGAATGAGTGGTAGTTGTTCGCGACGTGTTAGAGCACGAATAACGTTATTCGACCTGCGAGGCATGCAGCATAACACAATGCTATCCGGTCTTGTCAATAACGTTATTTAAAACAACTGAGTGAATGGGGTACATTTGATTGTGTTACAACGCCAATAACGTTATTCGACTTGTGTCTCCTGCGATAACTAAAATGGTATCCGGTATGATAATAAAATATTTAAAATAACGGTATATATACAGTATCCGTTTATTCGTTCTTCGTATGAATAACGTTACAACAAACTTTCTGTTATACGTTACGCGATGTATACCGTAACGCCAAACAATTCGTTATTGAAGGCCATTATGTTAAGTTATCCAGCCCTGCTTTCTTTTGAAGATATATGTCACATGGTAGTGCAATTTTTGGAGTAATTAACTTGCTCTTAGGGAATGCCTTGTGTTTTACTTGTTTGTAATTATACGATGTCTTTGTTCATTTAATTAAGCTCTTTACGAAATCTTTGCCATTCAACTCCGTGTACTTCAATGTGTGTGGAATGAACCTCATAACCTGTGTTATCATGAAGGCTACACTAGTGTATGTATTTGTAATCAGGGCTCACGATTGGCATTTGCTATGAGTAGAATAGGGAAATTGCGCAAATGAACTTCCAGAATTAATTTGGTCGGAATCTATCACACCTCTTCTCAATTTTGCCTCAAGTGCTTAAGTGCACTCCGTTATAGCCCTCAGATCAGAAATATGTTGTATAAATTACAAATTTAGGCGGAACTGTTATAGCCGGCTCCATGGTGTTGGGGTAGGGTGCCTGACTCTCACCCGGAGGCCCTGGGTTCAATTCCCGGCTCTGTCAGTGTTATTAGAAACTGACGTGAGGGCTGGAACGGGGTGCACTAATCCTCGTGAGGACAGTTGAGTAGCTGTCTGACAGTGAGGCAGCGCCCCAATCACGAAAACCAAGATTAACGGCCGAGGGGACCCGATGCGCTGACGACGCGTCACCCCAATATCTGCAGGCCAAATAGCTGGGCAGTGGTAGCTTGGTAGGCCTAGGCCCTTCATGGGCTGTAGTGCCAGGGGTTAAAAGAAAATGCGGGACTGTTAATGTTGTCTTGTCGTATGTCAGGCGCCACCAAAAAATTACGGCAACATGGTGAAACGCTGAATCATGCCACCGTATATACAACAGCAGAACTCGGCGTTAATCAGAGATCCGTGTATGGCAGATCAGTGAATGTTGCCAGGCAGAAAAGAAAAACACTCACAGGACGGGAAGCCAAGCTATAGGTGATGGATCCATTCGGATACCACTCACTATCTTGTATTCAGCGACCATGGATCGGGCAAAGTAGTCACAAATTGAGAATAATGAATTTAATAATAATAAAAATTATAATTAGTCATAAGGCTGGCCATGGCCAAAGACGATATCTAGACTCGAAAGACGAATGGGCTCGAAACCCACTGTCGACAGTTTTTGGAGAGATTAGCTCTGGATTTCCCTTTGGAGTTCCAGGCAAATACCGGCACTGTATTCGTCTACACTTTATTATCCCGATATCAAGTAAGTCGGGGATGAGATGCAATGAAAATCTATGTGGCGGGTAGTTTTGATAGCCGGATGCCCTTCCTGACGCCAACCTCGTAAGACGAGTTAATGAGAGATGAAATGAAAGATGATGAATGAAGTTGGACAAGGGTGTGGAAGGAAGCGGCAGTGGTCTATTAGAACGTACCATCCCAGCATTCGCCTATAGTTGAAAATAGGAAACCACGGAAAATCATTTCAACGACGGCTGACTGTGGGGTTCGAACCCACGTCTATCGATTCCTCAGAGAGCTTGGACCCAAGGCCTAGCGCTGCGCGTTAGCGAGCGTAGCTACCGCTGTTGGTAGGCAAATACCGGCACTGAGCTTGCTAATAAACTACAGCCCACAGCTGTCAACGTTGTGACCAGTTTCATTAATTTTCATTATTTTCGCCTTCTATGAAATCCTGCCATGAACTCACTTGCGAAGCCGGGATACTGGCGATGAATTTAACCAAAGATGCTGATAGTTGGATCCTCCAGATTTATTTTAACGAATTTTCTTGTGAATGCGCTAATATTCCTAAAAAAACATAAAAATCTGTATCTCCTTGAAACATGGTACGGTACTGGAAACAAATGTTAAAAATACAAAACTAAAATGTAAAAATTTAAATTTAAATTAATCACATCAAATTTATAGAAATGTACATTAAAATATAGAAAAAACAAAATATATATTAAAATCAACGAGATGAAACACATATAAAAACTAAAACAAGACTATTAAATGAAAATCAGTAAGGAACATACAGCCTGCTTTCTCTTAAATGTATGGATATAAGTGTAATCCTTTGTCCTTATCAAGGAGTATAAAATTGTATGTTCTTGTCATGAACGTCAAGAGTTGTATCTTACATAAGACTCCACATTTACTATGTTTCGTTGGTATTCCTATTTTTCATCCGGAGGAATTCATTAGAAAATTAGTATAGTAGCTACTCCCATCCACCATCTTGAAAGTATGAAATCGTATATCTTGTGCCTCCTAAAGAGAATGCATTCAACGTGAGACCACACACTTGCTGATTTCGTAAGAATAATGCATTGTAGAAATAAATGTTTTATGTATTCAATATGGCGGCTCCACGCTAAATGCAGAGTAACTGTCTTATCTATAATGGAAGGGAGGTATCCTATCAGTACCTACTCTCTTAAAAAGTGCGCAGTTGTGTACAGATATATTGATATTTATGTTCGACCATGGCAAAATGTAAATATTATATGTCAGAAAACTGTACTATAATGAGGCTCATTATAGTACAAGTTTACATTATGATACAGTTTCTTTAACCAATCAGAGCTCAAGAAACAGTTGTGTGACCAATTAGGTAAGGATGGCATCGCACCTGCGCTGACTTCCACGGTCTCCTATTTTAAACTTCACTACGTGGCTAGTGTCATAGTGGCGTGTTCAAGGAGGCTATGTTCGAAAACAAGGTATTCTCTGAGTCCCATGCAATCTGCCTGTACATAAAACTGGCAAAATTTCGAAAATAAAAAAAGATATAATTATCGTCGAACATAGACAGTCGTATGTAAACTGGTGAAATCTCGAACATAAAATGTTCGAACATAAAATTGATATAATTATCGTCGAACATAAAGAGTCGTATGCAACTCGCCTATAATGGTAATTAAAACACTCGTTTGGAAATTATAAAACTCGCTTCGCTCGTTTCATAAACATACTCGTGACTTAATTATTGCCATTATAAGCTTGTTGCATAATGTAGAAAAATTATAACAAAAGAAATCGTTAAGTTTCATTGTTTAGTGACCTTGCCTTTGGCATACAAGGCCCATATACGTTTCTACATTTCATCCTAATTTGAGGTAGACCCAATTGTATACATAAATTATACAGGATTATATGTTTGTATAGTTTACAATTTCAAGATGGCCACTGTGGGCTACTGCAGTTATACTGATAATGAATAATTGTAATGAGGTTTTTGTATGGTACTCCTCTCTCACTAAATTTAGCGTAATTGTGCCATTATGTCGTGAGATAAATATATCCAGGTGTTAAGAATACGCCTAGCCGCCATTATGAACATATGGAGTCGCTGATATTTTGAATTAGTCAGAGGAAGCCACTTACAAGATTCTACATTACTGCGAAATTTCGTTATCATATTCTATATTTTCAAGATGACTGCCGTGCGTGGCACTCAATGTGTTATACTTATGGCTTACTTCAGCAACATCCCATATATGGTAAATCTTTCTTACTAAGTTTCGTTTTAATTGCGCAATTACAGTGTGAAGGATTCACAATTACGTTTTAATGTTACGCGTAGCCACCATTTTAAAATAGTTTAGTCGCTGTTATTTTGCTTTAAGCATGGCCACTGTAGATTTTTATCTTATCATTAATTTTCGTTATTGTAGTTCTAAATCAAGGAAACCAATTTTCTTTTAAATTATGAAATTTCAGGATGGTTGCTGCGCGCTACATACAGTGTAATACATTTATTACTAACGCTAACGACGCCTCTTATATACTACTCCTCTTTTATCAAGTTTCGTCTTAATTGCGCATTAACAGCCTGAGTTACGAAATTGTTCACTTTAATAGTACGTCTAGCAACCATATTGAATCTATGGAGGCGACTTATAAGTTTCTATTTTAGTACTAAATTTCTAGGAAACAGAATGTTATTAATTTATTTTAAAACTTTAAGATGGCTGCTATGCACTATATTAAGTCTGATAATCTTTTTACTGGCGCAGTTGAGAGCTCTTATATGATACCCACCTCATGGCAAGATTCTTCTTAATTGCCCCGTTTCATTTTGACTTTTCGATTTGAATGTTCCAATATTTTGCGCAGCCGCTATCCTGCATGTATGGGGAATCTGTTATTTTGCCTTGACGATTCAATGCCACAAATATGGTCTTACCTTGTCACTAGTTTTCGTTACAGTAATTCCTAAACGCAGTGAGTTATTCATTTTTATATTTTATAATTTTAGGATGGCAGCTGTGCGCAATATGGACTCTCGTATACTCATCATGTAAATAATAGATAGCCTTCATATAAATATATCCGAAGGCCAAATACTGTGAACATACGTTATGGATTATACCGCTTGCATTACACACACGGCCGCCATCTTGAAATGATTTGCCTGAGGACCTTGTAGCTTTGGCGCAAGACGCTTTGCCATCGATGGTATGTTCTTCTACCATTTGGTAGAGATCCACATATTGGTTTAGACGTAATTTGATTTAAGCTTTGAACATTTGGGTGGCCACCAGTTTGTTTTGGTTATGTTGGCGGTGATATAAAACATGACACTGAGGTGTCCTCTACTAGTGCTATCTCAGTATCAAATTTGTTTCAATTCTCTTCCATCGTGTTTGAAATGATAGGTCGGAGGAGGGGGAGACATACATACATACATACATACTTACATACCGACATACTGTGCCCGTTAACTACCGGTACGCCATGGCAAGCCACTTTGCACCGATGAGCCACCATACACATATATGAAATTTGAGAACAATACGGGCACGAGATAGATCTCGGGTCGTCCTGGGCGTATAATCGAGATGTTTGCAACATTGTCATCAGTTTCCACGCAAAGTAAGGGATGAAATGAAGAATAATAATAACACATCAGAACATAATTTTTGTTGAAATGTTGTAGCCAAACTTTTATTTTCAAATAATTTGTAGCAATTCATATGGTCAAACCCTCCTAAGACTTGTAGGGATTTTAAAACATCGAAATAAAATATACACTCCTGTGTAGAAAAACACCCTACTCGTTAATCCCCACAGTCGACATATCCTGGTCGATCTAGTGTCCAAAAAAACTCTGATTGAAAGAAAAATGAAATTAAATGGATGTATTTTAAATAGGTAAGTCACGTTGAAAGTGGACAAGTCACAGTTCAAATTTACTTGATATTCCAATCCTATGGCTATAGCATGAGCCACTAAGTCGCGTGAGATATCCTCATTTACACAACGGCATGAATATGATGCGTTTCTCAACCAAAAATTAAGTGTGCTTTGAGAATTTGAAATACGCTAGAAAATCTAAGTTGCACTAAAAACAAAATCAAAGGCGCTTATTTGAAGTCTTCCTGACTAGCTACGATGTTTAATTGAAATGTAGGGAAAATGAAATAATTTTCCTGCAAGTAGATTATTATTATTAATTAGTATATGTTATTTAAACAAAATTTTATAAATAGGCAAGATTTCATGCCTCAATATGGGCATAAATAATTATTTAACAATCAGTATGACAAAAATATTCTTCAGTTTCATCAAGTTGATTAGGAAATGGTACAATGCAACTTATTGCATGGCTTCGTCTAAACTAGTTTGATGGCTTTAAATCACTGGCATAATCCTGTTAGTCTTAACAGATTACTCGGCTCACATGTTAACAAGGCAGGTTTCACACAAATTCATAAATAAGCAATTTTATATAATAAAAAAATCTCTCTGCCATAGTTAAATTTTAGTGTGGACAATATTTCGTTAGATAGTTTGGACGGTATGGTGCTTGTGGATCTTAATTCACTGTAAAAATATTGTTATTATTAATACATAATCATCATCATGTATGCTCAATGGACTGACATCCCACAAATTGAGGAAAATTCTTGGAAAAAACAAACACTACACAACTCAGAGATCAGAGAATTCCACTCCTCCCAAGACTCAAGACAAAATATTCGTGACGTCTATTACAATAATCTTTAAGAATTAATAATACCATTTTGAGCTCTAAAAACCTCCGATTTTCATCACTAATTTGTCATCATTCTATTATTTACAGTGTTAAACAATTACTTCCCGATCCTAGCAACAATTACCTCCTTTCTCTTTTGACCATTGAATTTGTTACTAACAAATTCGTTAAAACACTTTAACTTATGTCGAATAAAATACAAAACTAGGCTGTTTGTTTCGACAATTACTGAAATACGACTAGCGGCCGTTTAAAGGAACAAATATCTAAAATTGAAAATGTGCTACCTATTTATCACATTAGGCGAAAAAACATAAAAAAGCGCTTTTAACCATGAATCAGATACTAGTGACGTAGCGCCAGACGTAATGTCTGTGTAAACAAATAAATGTAACACTCCTGCGTCGAAAATATGAACTATTGTTATCCTACCAATGTCAATACGGTGGAGTGCATGACGTGTTATTTAGATTTCAACACACAGTAAACAGTGGTTACGAAATAGGGCTACAAGTTGTGACTACACTACACCTACATGATCTGTTCCCAAATAGTACTTCTACTAATTAATGCAAGTTTGTGTCAGACTTTCATTAAATCAGCTGTGGCAGGAGAATCCCGTAGCTTATTGCTTCTTGGTGATGCAATCCATAGTTTCATTTGTTGTATTCTCCAGAATAATCCGGCCGGCTGGTTTGACTCTGTTTCCATATCCAGTACCATCATCCTGGATGATGATTCCTCGGCAGGGGTCGTCCGTGTTCTTCTTAGGAAACAGGTGGGCTACAGATTCCCTCTGACAGATGTCAGGGTTAGCTTGAGGTGTTTACTGCTACTCGTTGATCCTCTCGTCCGCGAATCCACATCTTTCTGTTCGTCCATGGTAAAGCACATGTTACCAGATGTTGAAATGATTAAGGGCTTTAGATCCGTAGATATCGTTGTCATGTAACAAATAAGCATTTCATCGTAGTGGCTGATTGCTTACGAAGGAAACCTATTGTTATAGAATTTATAGTTCTAATAATGTTGAATATTCAGGATTTGGCACACTTATAATGTTTTAGCCATAATTAAAGTCAAATACTTATGACACTCGAAGAACTTCGAAGTATGTGCTTCTTAAACTCGTAAACTGTAATTATATAAAGATTTTCCACTTTTACGAAGATACGGTAGGCATAACTGCGTCCACGCTTCTCGCCTCGTGTAACTTGTGCTGATCAAGCGCGTCATCTCACCCGGAACAAGCGGGAGCGTAGTAGCTGTCTCCTCGGAGACTGATTTTTGAGGTTACGTAAAAAGCCTCCACCCATGAAGGTCTTGGCCCTGACCACTTTTGTTCTAATCCTATTATTATATACAAATCAGGCAAAATTATGCACACACCTAGGTACTGTACCCGTGGTCCAGGGACGTCATGTCGTAATACTATTTTGAATGGAGTGCCAATCGGAGTTTTGAACTAGCGCTCATGGGCGTAGATCCAATCGGAGGAACGCGCGTGCCAGCGTCGCCAATGAGGAAACGCCGAATGCGCTGGAACATTATTTGGGCTACATATTTCTTTATGCTGGAAAGAAGAATGTTATGACACGACGTAGCCCATGAATGTACACTAATTATATCGAAGGAGTCAGGATGAAAGCATAACGCACTCACAAGCTATCAATGAAGGAAGTGTGGAGTATGACATGACTGCAGACTCACGTGACGCGCCTGAGCGGTATATAAGATGCGAGGAACAGTCTACCAGATACAGTATACAGTATTCAGTATCGAAGCTTAGCTAGTCTCTCTTATCCAGTATGAGGAAGTGCGGTCTATAGTGCGTCTCTACCTTAAAAGACAGTATGCATTAAATGGCACGCGCTGCATATACAAGGTTCTGCAAGGCCGGGCACATGATGTAACATAAGTCGTATACAGGCGTGCTTTTACGCAAAACTCGGGAAATTTCCTAAATATTTGTTTGTTGTATATAATTGTACCTCATGCCTTGAAGCGAAAGACGGTACAATATTTAGATTATGATACACCGAAGCTCAGAGCGCGATTTTAATGCACACATTATAATAATTTATAATTTTCAATTATTCAATTATTCATGAATATGATAAGGCCTTTTTCTCGAATATCATAGGTTATAATAAATTATGATATGACATATTATTATTATTATTATTATTATTAATAATAATAATAATAATATATTGTGGTTCGCGTAATTTACCCAATTTTGTGTGGTCAAGTGGGGGTATGCAGCCGAATTATTTATTTCTTGTTTCTTGAATGAGACGTTGTTCAATTTTATATAGTTCTTCACTTGCGCCCATACCATTTCGATGGGATTAAGTTCACTGTGGTATGGTGGTGTGATAAGGTGGCAAGCAAGAACATATTTCTCTGCTGTGATAGCCTACATTGTCTATTACTAGGCTAGATCCTTCGGGAACATTGAGCAACAATATTGCTCGGCGAACCACTTTTCATATACTTCACCTGTAATTTTGTCGTGTGTGTCTACCGTGTTCTTTTTGGCACAGAAACGTTAACTCTGAAACCATTAACGAACCCTTGTTAATTCCCGGGACGAACAAAGGCAAACTACGGAAACCACTTCGAGGATGGCTGAGGTAGGAATCGAACCCGCCTCTTCTCAGTTTTGTCTCATGGAGTTGAGTACACCCCGTTCCAGCCCTCAGACCAGAATTACATTTCTTGGCAGAGTCGGGATTCAAACCCGGGCCTCCACGGTGACAGCACAGTGATAGCCAAGAACGCAACGAGGCGGACAATTTATAAAGAACACAAAATCCACTTCATTTCATAGTTTTACTTCACATCATCACCTACCCTCCTTCAAACGTAGTCGAGGGAGATAGCCTGAGGGCCACATTAGTAAACAAAGTTCCGGTGCGTCAGCGCTGAGCGGGAGGACTAAGCGAAGTGCTATAACTTATGAATGCTACCTGATATTGAGCTCTGGTTTGTTTTAAAAACTATTTCAGACATTATTAACATTTCTTCTCGCTTAGTCACCAACGTAAAGTCAACAGCAAAAAACTTTCTCGCTAGCTAACTTTCATGTGACACCATTCCAGATTTTTCAAGTAACATTTAAGAAAAAAAAATCATAACTTTCTTATTATGAAAATAATTACTGCCCTGAGAAGTAGGGTATCTTCTACCAACATCAGGCAATCTAAAAATAAATTCTTGATCTGTTGCGATCATTAGTTCATTATCTATGGCGTGATAAGTTTTATAAATGCAAAAATATAGATTCGCGCTAAAATATCGTAATTGTGAAAACTGGGCCAAGTGTTAATTATTTATGGCTTTTATTTTTACATCATCATAAAGAGCGGGAAATTCTCTATAATACCACGCAAACATTTTCTTAGATTTGTCACTTTCAATTATTGGGAAATGGCAACATCGCCGGGGTAGAAGAGGACGAAGCTAATTGCAGGACATAGGAGTGCGAGTGAGAGGCAAATACTACATTTAATTCCATACTGTCTTTTAAGGTAGAGACGCACTATAGATGTGTGAAAGTAAACGTCATCGCCGTGAATGTTACGGGTTGCCGAGATGCGCGGAGCGGAATATTCTGGAAGCCCTGGAAATTTTCTAAGTGTAAGCTACGACCGTATTGCTTGTGGAATGGTGGACTTAGAATTCTTCAAACAGAAGTGAGTTAAAACATTATTAATATTGTGAACTGTTATGTTAGAAGTGCTAGTCGTTAGATATGGGCCAGTAACTTTGTTTTTGGACAGTGCATTACATTTGTGTGTGGAGACAGTGAATGGAACATACAGGCAGCTATTATGTGAAGCAAATATTTCGAAGTATTACCGCATAGGAGAACATGTATGGTGAGGTTGAGGATATCAGGCCACAACACTTTAAACTTAACCACCTGTTAATCCAGTGTATGAAAGTCGTAATGCCCATTAATCAATTTTGGCCATGTGCAAGAGGACTTTAGAGAGGCATTACCAGTTTATGCAAGCATTAGCCGTGCGCACTCAGGACTTTGACATTCTTTGTGCGACTCGTAAGCCGAGCGTGCTTAGCGCAGTGTGAGATACCAGTATCTAATGGAACGAATAACCATATGGTTAAGGACAGTGAAGGACACTCTAAAATCATGTGTGCGGAACATCGTGAACATCGTACGAGTTGTATATTGGGACTTTTTGATGAAATGACCAGGCACTAAAAACCAAGGATGAGTTAGATACAAGGAAATAAAAAAGGACATCGCCGGTACCAGCCCATGTGGGAAGCCGGAGAAAGGACATCGCCGATACCAGCACGTGAGGGAAAGTTCCAGAACATCATGATGGGGCAGGCAGATAGAGCGCTACCCGAGGTCACTGGAAGTGCGGACCAGGGCGTGGCACGGATTTCGTGGACACCTGCTTGCGCCACATTGAGGAACTATTTGCTGAAATTTTCACCACCAGGCAGACGGTACAAATCTACATCATGGATGATTTGGAAGTAAGATCTCTACATGTTATTGTAGTCATGCTGTGGTCTAGTCATGTTGTATTGTGCCAAACTTATAGGTCAGTGTATTCTAGAATTAATTTTTCGATTTCTGAACAAGTCGCATGAGTTCAGACAAGCAGTGATTGTCAGTAAACAGTTCCTTTCGTATTTCTATTTAGTAACATTGTGTGGATATTATCGCATCGTTTTCGCTTCAGGATTCGTTACAGTGATAGGAGTAATATTGGTGATTCATGAGTAGATATTTTGAATGAGGAATTATTTAATAATATTAGGCAATTGATAATAATAATAATAATAATAATAATAATAATAGAGTACACGAATTCTTGAGTGTAGGGATAGTGGGAAACAAATAATAATAAAAATAATGAAATAATGGTAAATTAATATAAGTAATGAATTATTACTACAAATGTAATTAATAATTATAATAAATGAGGAAAAATCATTAAAAATGATCATGATGTTTGAATATGTTCAGATGTGGAGTTGGAAACATGAGACAATAGTTGTCAATTAAATTAGTTGTAAAATTTATTTATTTATTGATAAATAGCTCAGACCAGATGATGAATAAGAATTCCAAGTTGAATAGGGGATTATTTCAAGTAACAGCTAAAAGTAGTTGAGGACTGAGTTAACTAAAGATGGTGTTTCGAGTATAATTAATGAAAGTTAATATCCCTATTGTTGTCGGAAGTAATGACATCAGATCGTGACAAATGTGTAATATTGGAGTTAGGCATTCAGTTTTCTAAATGGGCATGTCGTGGACATTGCACCGATAGGTAATGTGATATTTGGGCATCAGGCAATGGAGCGCCATGAATTTTGGAGTAATGGTTGTTGTTAATAATGAATATATGGGACACACAGTGACGATTCATTTTTCTGAATGCA
The DNA here is from genome assembly GCA_946902985.2 of Meconema thalassinum. NCBI lineage: Eukaryota > Metazoa > Arthropoda > Insecta > Orthoptera > Tettigoniidae > Meconema > Meconema thalassinum. The sequence continues at coordinate 182,564,858 of OX336389.2, forward strand.
TAAGTATGTGGTTTAAGTAGGTCACAATAGATCTGAAACACAAAGGGAATCATTTCTTTCATGTATAATCAAATGGCATCTGATTCAGTTAAGGTCAGATTGATACGTCTTACTGATCTGAAAATTACGAGACAGGATTATTTCATTGCAATAAGATCAAATCCTTAATTTATGACATGCTGATAATTATGTAAAAATAATTTTTGCAACAGTTCTTTTGATATTGCAAGTTAATTATTCATGAGTGGATAATTTATGATATTTGGTGGATAGTGAAGCATATATTCAAGTATTTTCTGAATAATGTCAAACCGAAGTGAAATAGATTTTCTACAGTGCCTCGTGTGAAAAATAAAATGGTAACAAATGTGTAAATAATATTCAACGTAAATTTATAAATGAATGTGGACATGATGGACACGCTTAAATATTAAGACATTTACCCAGTAGGAAGTGCATTTAGATTATTTTCTTTCATTCATATCAGAAATCTCAAGGTGAGAGACTGATATTAATACACCCTGCAGATGTAGGTAGGAGAGTGTTTTCTACTTGTGACCTGGTTTTCTCCTTTTATTTAATAAAAGTGGTGTGTGTTTTTTAGGAAATTTTGTGTGTTATTCGTCCTTACTATATTCAGGCATGATACTCGGACACAGTTCAGCACCACCTAGCCCTTACCCGTTAACTCCTGAGATTTTCAGAGTCTTGTGTTCAACTGTCTTCGAGGCTCCCGCATATGTGGGCGTTTGTTTTCGGATAAACGGGCACAGTACGTGGAGCTGATGACTACGATATCCAAGGACCAAAATAAAAATAACAAAAAAGACAATCATACAAAGGAAGTGTTTTTCCGTTTCACAAATTATTTCTGACTGGGAAAATTGTCCATCCTTTTTTTCTCGTGAAATAATGGCTATTATTGTATGTTCTTACATTATGAAGATGAATTTATGAGCGAATTACTTGCCATTAGAATAATATATTCCTTATTTCTGTAATCTTCTTGCTTTGTAATATGTGAATCCAAGAAGGACAGAATTCACTGGCAATGAAAGGAAGGACTGTGAGCGGTGATCACCGGTAGATAGTTTCCATTTGGTTTCAATTTCCCTTCTTTGTGCGAAGACGGGAGAAATTGAGAGCAGCAACACGCAAAGAGGTTGTTGAAGCTCTCCCTTAATGACGTCTGGAAGACATTTCAACGGATTATGAATGTCAATATACAGGACGAAATTAAGGGGACAAAATGGATTTTTGCATTAGAAACGAGTCCAGGGATAAAATAAAAGCAAAGAAGCAGCAGAAGAAAAAATAAATCCTTGTCATATCTGGGATGCATTGTTGAATAGTAACCACTGATGTAGCTTATCTCTCCGCTGCTGGGGAGCTTATATTCGTTGGAATTGATGTTGATGACATCATTTTTTACGTCTCCAAAGCACAAAATGCTACAAAAATGAGGCAGGAGACATCGTGGTCTAATAACGGGAAATTCAAGCGGAGACTGGACGTTGCTGTGTTCGGCCGTCACTGCGTTTCATGCAGAAGCATATTTCCCCACTTTTGTTTTTGCTCCTTTGTCTAGAGTGAGATGGATGTCCCTCGCGTAAATAGCATGGGTCAATCCTATACAATGAATTAAGGACTTAATAATTTGCAACGTGCAAAATAAATATATATATAAATAAATAAATAAATAAATATTGAAATCTTTAAATAATAAATAAATATATAAAAATATTCACAAAAATAAACAAAAACTCTTGAATACATAAATAAATATTCAATAAATATTTAAATGAATGGATATTCCAATGAATGAGTGAATGAATAAATGAGTGAATAATTTAAAGTAACGTAGTTAGTTGCCTACATTTGTATAAAACCTCTTGTGGAGGAGAAACTTCACCAACTTGCCACTTAAATGTTGTATTTTCTCTGTTTCTGCGGTATTATCTATTGATTCCGTTTTTCTTGCTAGAATAGAAACCATATAGAATAGAATAGAAACAGTATTTTTATTCTAAATCAATAGAAAGGGAGCTGCGTTACTCAGTGGTCAGAGCCAGCCAGTACGTATGTCTCAACAGAAGTGGAAGCCATTACCTTTCACTGCACCATTGTCCTGCATGACCTGTACAGGGTTCGCTTTGCTTAGCTCTTTAAATAAATACATTCTTCTCTAATGTCTTATAAAATCTCGTCCTTCTCTTTCTTTTCTGTCTTTCTTGACATAGGCGATGTACTAACGGATCCAAGTAAAGTTACATCCATGAAATTACTACACACATCAAAAAAAGTTTTGCATCACCTCGGTTCCCAGATCTCCGGCATATAGACGTTGACTGTGTATATTGTATCAAAGATACAGTCCCTTTGACTGTTCATAGATGTCACTAAAACTGCTCAAAGATGTAAACAACCATGCATGAGCAGGGCCTATTAGACGGAGGGGGTACGACAGCCGATCAGTTCCAGTCATTCCACCAGGACGAAGGTACGCTGCTCATGTTGTCTGTAGTTCTACCATGCCTAGAAGGTCAATACCGCAGTTCGATCGCTTCCGCATTGTTACTTTGTGTCAAGAAGGGCTCTCAACAAGGGAAGTTTCCAGGCGTCTCAGAGTGAACCAAAGCGATGTTGTTCGGACATGGAGGAGGTACAGAGATACAGGAACTGTCGATGACAGGCCTCGCTCAGGCCGCCCAAGGGCTACTACTGTAGTGGATGACCGCTACTTACGGATTGCCGCTCGGAGGAACCCTGACAGCAATGCCACCATGTTGAATAATGCGTTTCGTTCAGCCACAGGACGTCGTGTTTCAACTCAAACTGTGCGCAATAGGCTGCATGATGCGCAACTTCACTCCCGACGTCCATGGCGAGGTCCAGCTTTGCAACCCCGACACCATGCAGCGCGGTACAGATGGGCCCAACAACATGCTGAATGGACCCCACAGAATTGGCATCACGTTCTCTTCACCGATGAGTGTCGCATATGCCTTCAACCAGACAATCGTCGGAGACGTGTTTGGAGGCACCCTGGTCAGGCTGAACGTCTTAGACACACTGTCCAGCGAGTGCAGCAAGGTGGTGGTTCCCTGATGTTTTGGGGTGGCATTATGTGGGGCCGACGTACGCCACTGGTGGTCATGGAAGGCTCCGAAACGGCTTTACGATACCTGAATGACATCCTCCGACCCATAGTGCACCCATATCGGCAGAATATTGGAGAGGCATTTGTCTTCATGGACGACAATTCTCGACCTCATCGTGCACATCTTGTGAATGCGTTCCTTCAAGATAACGACATCGCTCGACTACAGTGGCCAGCATGTTCGCCAGACATGAACCCTATCGAACATGCCTGGGATATGTTGAAAAGGGCTGTTTATGGACGTCTTGACCCACCAACCACTCTGAGAGATTTACGCCGAATTGTCGTTGAGGAGTGGGACAATTTGGACCAACAGTGTCTTGATGAACTTGTGGATAGTATGCCACGACGAATACAGGCATGCATCAATGCAAGAGGACGTGCTACTGGGTATTAGAGGTAGTGGTGTGTACTGCAATCTGGACCACAAATGCTGAAAGTCTAGCTGTATGATGGTACAACATGCAATGTGTGGGTCTCATGAGCAATAAAACGAGCTGAAATGTTGTTTGTGTTGATCTCTATTCCCTTTGTATTTAAAGGTTCCGGAACTCTTGGAACCGAGGTGATGCAAAACTTTTTTTGATGTGTGTATGTTTCTTTCATTTAATTTTTTCCACACCTGAATTTCCCTTCCTAGACTACTTTCGAATTTTCTGAGAAATGAAAGTACACATAGGAGGGTGTGTATGTATATGCTGTGTGTGTGCATGATTCTCCCTTTTTAATTGCCAGTATAAAGAATTGAATTGTATGAAATTTGGTACAGAAGTAGTACTAGTAAAGGACACCTCAATGCCATGCATCATGCCATCTTAACGAATAATAAATGGTGGCCATCCGATTGTTAAACGCTAAAACCGAATAACAACTAATCATCGGATAAGTACGAAATTTTGGACAAGCAAACTTAATGCGAGAAGCGTCTGAAACACAAACGACAAGGTTATCAGGCAAATAATTTTAAGATGACGGCCGTGTGAATCGTGCAGGCATATGATCCAAAGAATCAATGCTCACAGTACTAGGCGTTCAGGTAGTTTTATGTAAGGATCGTATGTTACCTACGTGATAATTACATGAGTCTGTACTCCATGGTTCACGCAGCCGCCTTTTAGAAATTATTAAATATAAAAAAATAACTCACCACTCATTGAAGGTACAGTTACGAAACATAGAAACAATGTAGGACCATGTATGTGACCCCGCATGACCAACTCAAAAGAATAGACTCTCCGTATATTTAAGATAGTGGTTGTGCGAACTACCAGATCATAAAAATGGATAAGTTAAGAACATATTTGCGTAATTAGGCAGAATCTTGGCAAGTGATGAGTAACATATTAGGGTTCACACTTGCGTTAGTCAACTGATTATCACACTGAATATAGCAAACAACCGCTAATTTGAAACTTCAAAATAAACCTATAGCCTTCTGCATCTTAGAGCTATTATAACGAAATTTAGTAATACGGTAGAACCTGATAAGTCACTACGTATGACCAAAGCCAATGAACAGCGATTGCAAGCATTCAAGAAGGCGGCTAGGCGTATTCTACCGTAAAAATATACAAATTAGTAACTCAGGATTTAATTGTACAATTAAGACTAATCTTGGTCAGAGAAGAGTGTATATAACAGGCTTCAGTAGCGTGAGTAATACATTTATTACATTGAATATAGCAGGCAGCGGCCATTCTGAAAGTCCACAAGTTAAAAATAAATACCTCTCTATAATATTTAACTACAACAATAAAAATTACGGATAAGATAGAACCTTATTTTTGAATTGCAAAATAACTGTGAAAGCACATTTTCAAGATGGTGGTAGGGTGTACTATGAAAACGTAATAACGATCATTCATGATGTAAATACACAATTAAAACGTAACTTAGTACGAACGAATTATCACATGAGGAGCATTGGTGAAATAGGCAATAAGAAAAACAGACTGAATACAACGTGCAGTAGCCATCCTTAAAATGTGGAATGTAATAATGCCTAACTCAAATTATTTTGAAGTTACAAACAAAATTGTAACAATGTAAAAACCCATATGTGGCTTCCTAAGAGTAAGTCCAAAGGACAGCGACTCCATATATTCACGATAGCAGGTGAGGGAATTCCTAAAACTTAAGTATCATTAGCTCTATGACATAATAGCACAATTAACGTGATTATATTTTGAGAGAGGAGTGCCATTTATAACACCTCTCTACAATTACATATAAGAATAACATACTGAATATGGTGCGCAATGGTCACCTTGAAAATATACGACATTAACATTACTAATCCACTGTTTGTTAACAGTTACAATGACGAAACGCTGCAAGTATGTAGTCACAGATAAGAAGCTTTCTTTTCATAAGGTACAAGATCAACGATCCTATATATTGAAAATTGTGGAGAGATATACTATTCTAATGTTATAATCAATTCCTCTGGACGCAAGAATGAATTACAACTTAGTAAAGGAGGCCAGACATTTTATGGTACAACTCTTAACGTTCATCTCAACAATATTCAATTATACTGCTCAAGGGCAAGAATATACCTATACCCATACATTTAAGAGATTGTAGGCTACATGATCTTTAATGAACATCTTGTTTTCAGAATTGCATTCATAAAGAAATGTACTCAAAATTTAACTTTAAGTGAACTGGGTCCAAATCTTGAAAATCGTTTAAAAATACTGTGTGTTGTTCATCTGAAATTGTTATCTCCGAAATGTATGACAAACTCTTTTCGTCAGTTTTTGTAGTGTATGCATTAATGTTGGTATCTTTCCTAAATTATTTTGTTTTTTGTGACCGTAGAGTTGTGAATCTTTTTGTTTTTGTGATGGTTTTTATTTCTAAAAGTTCCAAATATTTCTGTCAAAAGCCCAGTGTTTAAGGCTTAATTATTTTACGTCCATTTTAACTGCTGTGGCATTTAGAAATGCTCGAGTGTCGGAATGTTGTTCCGAGGTGATGTGTAACGTGCCTGTAAATTTACTGATTCGGCTCCCTCACATTTGCACATCCTCAAATGCCAATTGACTGTGCCAGGTTTCAAACCTTCAACCTTCGGCACACCAGACAAGAACATTTTTTCTGTGCCACGCACCCATTCGACTATTACAGAGTGAGTAGCCATAGTTATCATTTCTTTAATACGCTCAGCTAAAAAATATATATTTGTTATATGAATTGAAGCGCTGTTATCCTGTCCTCTTATTACGGTATGTTTATTGTTTTTATTATAATTATTATTATGTAGCTATTGTTTCATTCTGAATTCAATTTCACGAAAAGAAGAAGCGCTCTATTCATTCTGGGAAAGAAGACTTACAACCGACTGGTATATCACTAAAGAGGTAGCTTTCCGTATTATGGAGATAAGCTGATTTAGTATTCCAATCAAATTGAGGTTAACTTTCTGCCTTCTTGTCGCTTCGCCGTCGGAGATGATGAGAGGACCGTTGTTCACATTATTTCCACAGGAGTTTAATTTCCATTTCTGGCTTCTTGTATTTACGGTTCTTTTTTCTTTCGCTTCTCGTAAATTATGGGTGAGATTAACTGTCGTGAAAATTACCCATTCAGTTTCGTATTGGTTTCCAATTGGCACATTATCACAGAGATTAGCCCATGCCGTTTTGGATGCAGGATCGACAATATAAGCAGCATTCTACTTTATGTTCTTCATAATACTCATGACGGTGTACACGAGGTGTGTCTGTCATGCCAATAACTTCTAAAGATTTATTATTATTATTGTTGTTATTATTATTGTTATTATTATTAATAATAATATTGTTATTATTATATTATTATTACCTGCTGGGGCAGCTGCAAGACAATGGGACTAGGATATCTCCATATCCAGAATAGGGGTGGGGTTAATTCACGACGTCAGCCGATCTGGAAATGTTTCCTTTTTTTTCCACATTTTGAAGTCCAGGCTAATATCCGGACGATACCTTTTAATGGATCACGGTCGCTTCCATAGCCTGACCCATATCTATTTATTTTCAACGATCCATTTCCTCTCATTAACTCCTGTGATTAAGGTGACGTCTGTAGGGTTATCCGGCAACAACAAAAAAACATTCACCAGCTACAATATTCATCTAACCCCAAACCCGGCCCACAATAATTGTGAATAATAAGGTGTATGAATACTAGAACAATGGTTATTATTATTATTTTAATTATTGAACTATCAAATGTTGTCAGGAAAATGATTCCATGGCCTTGCACAGAAAATCAAGAGTCAAGATTACATCAGGATGTAAATTAGTTACTGAGAAACACATGATCTGGAAGTTAAGCCCCCCAGTACGACAAGTATTTCGTTTTCTGTGGTCAAATAGAAAGTGTTAAATTATGAATTCACTGCACAAGTGCTTTTAGCCCTAATTTCTCATTATGAAATGCAAAGGTGGATTTATTTGATCAATCTGCAGCGAGATGTGGGTATGTATGTACTGTATGTATGCATGTAAGTGTGTATCCGTGCAGAGGGTGCCCCAGGATAGGACTGTCTTCTTAGTGTCGCACACAGTCCACTACATAACTTAATTTAAACCAACCTGCGAAATTCAAATGGGATCATAGGGCTGATTACCAAATTAGCAATCACGGACTAGCGCATAACATAGAAATATTTATTCATTGTCCCCTTAACGCTCATCGTTTTTCGAGTTAAATTTGCATGGATGGTTGGTTGCTACATATGCGACCACTCCCATTTAAGGCTAATATACGTGACAAAATACAGTACATTGTACTCTATCCTTAGTGGTATGAATGATATTCATAGACCCTCAGTGGCCAAATATGAAGCCACCATTTGTTTCTGAGGAGCACATTCGTGTCCGCTACCTGTGATAAGCTAGCTTACCTATAATCTTCTTTCCTATGTAGGCTACAACAAAATATAAGATCCAATTGTACATTACGTTATTAACAATGAAGGCTATCCCAATTGACACTAATTAGTAAATGAATGAGCATTCCTCCATGGTCTGAAATGCGGTCAGGGCAGCCCCATACTTAGGGATGTACCTCATACTAAAGCTTTACAAATAGACTTCAGGGCTACTGATTTTGGCTTCATATTTGATGATAACTGCTTCACTGCACTGACAAAATTGATCATTAATTTATATATAAGTTACTTCTAAGCCACACACTCAATTTTGGGCATTTGACGTAGTTCTGATGTACACCGAACATGTACTATTTTAGGGTGCCGAACGATATAAAACTCGTGACTATTCACATGAACTAAATTCTCACAGACTTTAGGCCTACCCCCAGAAATGGTTACTCCCGTCTGGATAAGTTAATAACAAGTGTCCTTTGCACCAACTGAACTGTCTGGGAAAAATCTTTACCTAACAACCTCGCCCAAGTATACACTTTTCTAATTTCCTGTCTCTTACCCTCCCCGCGAAGAAAATATTCTTTTAAAGCATAATTCGCTTTGTTCTCGATGAAAAATGAAAATCCACAGCCTGCTTCCAGTCTCCGACCGGGTCAGGAATGGAATGAATGAAGCCCCCATCTAGCGGCGAGGATATGAACTGTGCCGGCTGCCGAGGCCTGACGCACTCCTCTGGGGCAATGATTAAATGAATGACAGATGAAATGAAATGAGAGTGGAGAGTGTTGCTGGAATGAAATGTTGACAGGGAAAACCGGAGTACCCGGAGAAAAACCTGTCTGCCTCCGTTTTGTCCAGCACAGATCTCACATGGAGTGACCGGGATTTGAACCACGGACCCAGCGGTGAGAGGCCGGCGTGCTGCCGCCTAAGCCACGGAGGCTTCTTTGTTCTCGATGATGAGGTTGAATTTAAAACTTGATCGCTGGATCATCTGTAATTAGCATAGCGTCCTTGTAATCCCAAGTACAGTAGTTCATGGAGGTTGACCCATCACGTGGTACACGGGACCAGTGATGGTCGGAGTTACAGTGGAGTGATAGTGGCTTGGGCTGGTTTTGCACGGGTATGTATGGTCCTAAATATTAGTGTCTTATGGTAATTCACGTTTCCATTATTTTCCCCATAATGTAATGACTTGTCTCCTGTTTTGGTTAATTGTAATATTTTCTTTGCCTTCAATCGTACCAAATGTAGGCGTCACTAGCGGCTAAATCTCTCGTATATTCGCTAGTTTGAGACTGTGAAATAGGTGGGCCGTGGCCTAAGTCTCTTTACCAGTCAACTCCCTAGTCGCGTTGCACTAGGGGAAGGTTGATTACATGTTTTGCGATACCTAGCCACTTGACACGACATCTTAACTCAGTTGAAATGTTGCACTATTAACAAGGGAAGTTTCAGGTAAGACGGGTCAAAACCTATCTTGAAACTTTGTGGACGCAATCGTTGTACTATACGAGAACAACGTGCGGAAAATCAGCCACGAGATTGAACTGCAATGCTCCATAATCATGTGGCGAATCACTCATATATATCAATGGGAAGTAGCGAGTACCGTATATGTTGGAACGGACATCCCTGACGGCTCAGGCGCTCAAAGCCGGTGGAAAGTAGTCGCACGCTCAAGTCAGCATATACGAACCGCCACGCGACTACTCCGAGTGTCAGAGATGTCCATCTCCACCAGCCGTCATGTCTGCGTACCAGGATATCAGGAACGATTTCGGAGCCTTGCAGGTCATTCTGGCAGCTGATTTTCCACACGTTGTACTCTTATAGTACAACGATTGCGTCCACAAATCTTCAAGGTAGGTTTTGATCTGTCTTTCCTGATACTTCCCTTGTAAGAAGACAGTGTTCAGTATCGTTTGCGAGATATACTTGCAGTGCATTAGTACTACACGAGATGCAAGCTGAGAATTATCGACGTTCCTGATAACAAACGTTAGTTGGGCTGCACAAAACAATAATATTAAGGCCTGTTGAACCATCTGGTCAACATTCCCCTAAAAAGGTCGTTGGAATCCCTTCAATAATATGGATGTTACATGCCATTAAACACTCAATTTATCAGCATGCGTAGAATCATGTTGGCAATACTGTCATATATGAATTCCTGAAAACTAATCATTAGTATTATGTTATGCATGTGTGCCAATTTTGATACAGTTTCCATGCGTATTTTCTGAGATGTCCGACATTGGCTTCGAAATTCAATTGTGTTTTTTCTGCAGTAGGTAATAATGATGTAATTTCGATAAATTGTCTAGAGATGTCCTAGCATTCGTTTAGATATTTATTCATACCAAATGTGTTATGTGTTATCGATAGCTATAATCGTTTATAATATGATAGGGGAACACACACACAGACAGAAGGAAAAACTGAGAGACGGAAGAAAAGACACACATGGCCCCGTACTGATCTCACAAGTATACTCTTTCAACATTATTGCAAAATGTATAAGTTTGTCTAATAAGTTTCAACATGTGTTGCTTCTAAGAATTAATTTATATGGCTTAAATTTTCTGGTGATGGGGGAGTAGTGATATTGAAATTATGTTAGAAAATCTTTAAAAAAATGAATCGTTTGAAAGAAGATTAAATTCTATTGAGGATGTTGATTTAATGGAGGTGTTTTCTTTCTGCGAATCCAATCCTCCAATAAATCTGCATACCGTATACAGAGTGTTGAAAAGTAGCCTATTCACTATTTTAGTAGGTGAATGTATACATCAAACCAAGAATAGCATGTCTAATTCTTCTGGGTTCTACTGTGCCTAATTGATGCGACCTGAACACTTGTTTATAGAAGGCACACACCTCCAGATATTCATGGTTGACACCCCTGGCATCGAATTCGTCGTAAGGAGTAATGGATAAAAAAGTCTGTTTGTCAATATGAGCAGAGTTATTGTATTAACGCTCCGTCAAACAGGATCAATTGTGCGGTTCCAGTTGTGTAGTTTTACTGTAGTCATGTTCGGACGCGTCTGTGTACGTTACTTGTAACACTGGCTTCGTAACGTGATGTATTAATTACTTTGAAGTACAAAGGAATGCGTTACAATGAATGAACATCCCACTGAGCACTCATTATGAACAAGTGTTGAGATTAGTGGGACCAAAATTATCAGGCATTTTATTATTGTTTTGAAATATTATTTCACTTAATACAATGTAACTGTACATACTTATTAGCACCCTGTATTTTATTTTAATACTTTTCAAGTTTTATCTATATGACAGGTTATGCATTATCAAGCAATAACAACTTAAATGTTGCGCTTAGAATATTTCACCTTAAACGAAGCGTCCATGTGCAAATATTGCATTTCATGGACACCAGTGACACTGAGTTTATTTTTCCACTTGTCACTTTAGCAAGTGGCACGGCATAGGAAAGCAAATGAATAAATACGTGATATGTATATGCATGGAAATTATACTTATGATGTTTTAGTAAAAAAAAGGCTGATGGACGATATGAAATTCTCGCTAATTGAATAATTCAGTGCTATAGAAGAGAAAATACCGGATGTCCCTGCAAATATGAATACAGATTTTATTAGCTTGAATATCTATTGGAAATCTAAACAGATGTTGACCCGGTATTTTGTTTGTGAAACTCGTAAATATTCATCATTAACAAATGAATGCTTTTTTTTTACAGGAACGTAACATCATCCTCTTGCCGGCTAACAATGAAATGAAACTGGTATAACTTTCAATATACAGAGTGGTTATAATTAAACATGCACTACTTGTGAGGGTCCCCTGGACAAACGAGTGATCGTAGGACAATGAGACAGAGTGGAAACCTTTGAAAGGACATGCGAAAGAGCACTCGATAGTGCGGTTCCATTCTGTCGTGTATGCAGATGATCGTCACATTGAACATCGTTTGTAACCTGGACTGTCAACAAGGTACGCCATTAACACCTATTATCCGCTCATGTAGAACTTAAAATGCGTTAAAACTCAGCAATTCTTCTAGGTTTGTGCCGTGTCTTGTGTGGGGTTTCGCCTAGGACACCAATTTTAATTCACCGGCCGTGAAAGCCAATACACCATCTTTTTGGAAGCCTTCATATGGAGGTTACGGCTGCTTGAGCTTTTGGTTCTCGCAGTCAAGGAGTGCAGTTGCACTCTATATAAAGGGAGGCATCGCGCAGTTCGATACTCCTGTGGGGGTCCGAGCGGGGACACCAAGAGCCCGCCGATGAGCCAGCTTCGTGTCCTAGGCGAAACCCCACACAAGACACGGCACAAACCCAGAAGAATTGCTGAGTTTTAATTCACCGGCCGTGAAAGCCAATACACCATCTTTTTGGAAGCCTTCATAGGGAGGTTACGGCTGCTTGAGCTTTTGGTTCTCGCAGTCAAGGAGTGCAGTTGCACTATATATAAAGGGAGATATCGCGCAGTTCGATACTCCTGTGGGGGTCCGGGCGGGGACACCAAGAGCCCGCCGATGAGCCAGCTTGGTGTCCTAGGCGAAACCCCACACAAGACACGGCACAAACCTAGAAGAATTGCTGAGTTTTAATTCACCGGCCGTGAAAGCCAATACACCATCTTTTTAAAATGCGTTCCTTTCAATAGTTTCTTCGTTATGTCTCGTCCGCATGTGCTGCCAAAGTTTTCCACACCGTTTCATTGCCCTACGATCACTCGTTTGTCTTGGGGGCCCTCGCATGAAGCGCAAATTTAATTATAACCACCCTGTATTTTGATAAATTGCTGAACTTTAAGCTCTCCCCTTTACTCCACCGGGTGAATCACTTACATACAGGTTAGTGTGTTCGGTTGCGTAGTGTGTTGGGAGATAGAGAACTGCACGTCAGTGAGTAACGATCTGAAGCGGGAGAACTTAAATACCGGTATCATGAAAAATCCTCAGCCTGCTTCCAGTCGACCGACCAGGTCAGGGAATGGAATGAATGAAGCCCCCATCTAGCGGCGAGGATATGAACTGTGCCGGCTGCCGAAGCCTGACGCACTCCCCTGGGGCAATGATTAATTGAATGACATATGAAATGAAATGACAGTGGAGAGTGTTGCTGGAATGAAATTTGTTACAGGGAAAACCGGAGTACCCGGAGAAGAACCTGTCTGGCTCCGCTTTATCCAGCACAGATCTCACATGGAGTGACCGGGATTTCAACCACGGACCCAGCGGTGAGAGGCCGGCGTGCTGTCGCCTAAGCCGCGGAGGCTCAACCGGTATCATAATAATAATACGACTAATAACAATAATAATCAATATGAATACAAAACATAATACAGTGAAACCCCTCAAATCCGAACCCCGGAAATCCGAAATCCCGGGTAATCCGAACGACTTCTTTCCGACAATTTTTAAGTTAGAAAAACGCACGCAAAAAAAGAGAAAATTATTTAGTCATAAAACAATTATATATTCGACATTATAACCTTAATTTACATAATTATTTGAGAAATTAACAAAGAAGTACAGTTAACATACCTGACAAACACGCTACAAACTCATCTCATCCAACATTGAAAAACGGAATAGTTGGTTATTGTAATTTCGTAGGTTAATCACTTTGCAAAAACAATGAAGTGACTATAGAAACACACAAAATATCACGTAATCTTTCACTAGAAATCAGTTATCTTCAATTGTTGAAGTCATGAAAATCTTCCCGCGGTGGCAATTGAGCGCCAGTGTCACATGAACATGACATCGTTTGGCGTGGCTGCAGCGTGTTGTTCTACGAAGCACAATGCGACGTCAAGAGCAGATGCAGCTTCAGTATAAGTCACATTGTCGAAGTTTCTTCATCCTCACTGTCACTAGCCTATCTCGCTCAATGTACAGTCCGATACCGTAACGAGGGCTGTTATTATGGTAGGTTATGCAAATTTTTCGGATAATCCGAACAAATTGAAATCCGAACAGGTTACAGCCCCAATTAGTTCGGATTTGAGGGGTTTCACTGTAATCATAAGTGATTAATAATAAAACAAACAATAAATATAATACGAATAACAATAATAGCTATAATAATATAACACAGAACAATATTACAAATAATATCGATCATAGCACAAATTGTATCTCTACTAATAATAATACTATTATACGTATAATACGAAAAATAATATTAATTATAATAGTAAAAATAATAATTACCAGAATTATAACAAAACTTATGCGAATTATACTGTAATAATAATAATAATAATACTAATAAGAATTATAATTAGAATAAGAACAGTCTTAATAGCAAAAATATTAACGATAATATTGCATTTATGTTGACGACTATGATTACTTTTCTCCGTGCTCTACCTTGTGTAATACAGGTGTTCCAAATAACGGTGAGTTGCCGTTCATTCCGAGTGTTTGGTTCAAACACGTAGACTTTTCACACCATTTGTTTGGAACAAACAATACGTTTTGAGTGATTAGGCTGACGAATAGCGCACTTTGTTGCATTTCAGAGTCGAACTGTGTAAGGAAAATAGTTAGCGGATATTTCGGACAACCTCAAATGGTTTTGTAACATTCAGACTTGTACTTCTCCAACGCCCAACACATTAGGCAACTCAACACACTGAGCTAAATTTAAGTTATTCACCCTGTACAATGAACGTTTCTCAGTAAATCACACAATTTAATACTCACATACTTATAACCAATTTAGAGTCATTTCGGGATATTTATAGAACTGAGGTTATTAGAAAATGAAGTATTCGAATATTTCACTCAAAACATTACTTGATCAACACCCCCATCGTTTTTATCACAGTTTGACTAGCTTCATTATATACGGTAATCAGAGAAAGTTGTCACAATGCTGCTTCTTTGTGAACATCTTAAATAAATTGAATAGAAAAAATCAAAAGCCACATTTGTCGAAAACAAAGAAAAAAGGAGCTACGAACAGTTTCTCAGTTTCTGTAAATGTGCTCCTATCGTAAAAATGTGAAGTTATTATTTGGACACGGTATTTGCTACACCCTTTAGGAGACATGGGATGTTGTACAAACCACAACCAATGATTCATAGCAAATGATTAAAGTGGACCCCAGAAACGTCACTGAAACACGTGATATGGGATATGCAGTTGGTCATTACCCAGAGCTTGAAGGGGTCAGAAAAATAGTTGGATTAGTAGACTTCTGTGTGTTGGAGGCAGAATAGTATGTAACGACGTCATACGCGGGAAGAGGACCACTACTGTTCCAGACAACAGGGGTGCATATGATATGCCGATACGATTGCTCCGCACGCGGCTATTGTGCAGGAGATTGAGGCTTCGTATAGCATAGCGAAGATTCACTGATATAACCGATACAGAGAGTGTAGCGATCACAGACGCGTGAAATCATGTGGTAGCACGGCACGACCTTAGCTTCTCTAATCTGTTAACTGCGCAAACGCATGCCCTCGAGTGAGAGTTCTCCCTATCTAGTAGGAGTATATCTCACCTATCCTAGCACATGAACTTCTAAGTTGAAATAGGAGAAGCCGTTTTTCACTGTTGCCTAAGTAGAAGATTTTCAGTCGGTCAACATGAAATGTGGCCAATTTGATTGGTCGGCGAGTTACATTTAATTTCCTAGTCTCTGAAGTGAATTGCATGAATTAATTAATACACTTCTCTCACAAATGGGGTGTCAATTGAATTACTTCTGTCGTTCGTCAAGCGAACATAAGCTGATCCTACTCACTTAAGCTTAGTTTAGGTTCAGTGTTTATGAGTATAACATTACGTCCTACAGCATTAATCTACAGAAGTTTTTATTAAATTTAGTAACGAGTAGGATTCTTTAACCAACTATATACTGGTATCCCATTGAATGCTTTTCAGTCGGTCAACACCATTTTGCCTAATTGGAATAAGCAGGGTTTACAACAATTTAAACACGAGAAAGAAAAAGGAAAAGGAAGGAAGCTTGTAGTTTAACGTGACCGTTAATCTTGAGATCATGAGCCACGGGACCTCCTTTTTACGTGGAATCCGAACCACAGGACATGGCATTTCACTTCGAAAATCTCACATGCATTGACCGGGAATCGAACCCGGACCGCCTTGGTGAGAGGCATACAGCTAGACCGCTGAGCCACCACGCCCCCAGCACGAGAAAGAAATTATAGGCCTACATGATGTTTTTTTTTTTTTTTTTTTGATATTCTGATATTCTGGTTTGAGTGTTGGAACGGGCTACACTCAGCCTCGTGAGGCTAAACTACGAAGAGGTGGATTCGATTCCTAATTCAGCCATCCTGGAAGTAGTTTTCGTTGAGTTCCCCACTTCCACTCTAGGCAAATGCTGAATTGGTACCTAACTTCAGGCCTCGGCCGCTTCCTACACAAATCCTTCCTCAAATACAAAATACACACTACTGTCAACCGAAGTATTATGTGCAATCGAGTTTGAAGGTTGTTTGTGAAGTAGCCAATAAACCTACATAAAATCCTATACCATCATCATTTTTGCCGTTCTATTTTACTTTACTTCATGTAGGTGTGAATTTTTAATTTATATTTTAATATTTTTATCGCAATTGGAACACAAAATGTGCACGTTTTTAAGCGTGTTTCAACCATGCGTCACATTTAAGATTTATTATCTCAAAAACCTTTTATCAGATCGAATCTAAATTTTAACACAATATACATTGGAATGTTGTATAACTGGTTTATTAATTTCGCAATTGTGTGTGTCCAAGAAACAAAGTTGTTATCATTGTTGTAAGGTAGCTTTTTCTCGGCTCGGGGTGGTTGGAAAATGTAGTACTTGGTTGCGTTGTAATCCTTATACATCAAAAAGTTACGCTGTATGACTGTAAAATACGTAAATTAATTCACTTATTTTATATTGGTTTGTATCTGTACAGGGAAATAACACATGGTTCACCAGCTAGCCGCTCCGGGAAAAGCTGTACAGCGTTGCTGAGATGGAGCCCATCACATCCAAGCGAGGCGCGCCATGATGCGTATGGGCTCCATTTCGGCAACGCTGTCCAGCTTTACCCGGAGCGGCTAGCTGGTGAGCCATGTCTTTTTCCCCCTACAAATACAAACTGATATAAAATAAGTGAATTAATTTACGTATTTCACAGTCATACAGCATAACTTTTCGATGTATAAGGATTACAACGCGACCAAGAACTACATTTTCCAACCACCCCGAGCCGAGAAAAAGTTACCTTACAAAAATGACAGCTTTGTTTCTTGGAAAAACAAAATTTTGAAATTAATAAACCAGTTATACAACATTACAATGTATATTGTGTTAATATTTGGATTCGATCTGATGACGGGTTTTTGAGATAATAATTCTTAAATGTGACGCATGGTTGAAACACGCTTGAAAACGTGCACTTTTTGTGTTCCAACTGCGATAAAAAAATATTAAAATATAAATTTAAAATTCCAAACGTACATGAACTAACGTAAAATAGAACGACGAAAATGATTATGTTATTGGATTTTATGTAGGTCTATTGGTTACTTAACAAACAACCTTCAAACTCGATTGCACATAATACTTTGGTCGACAGTAGTTCAGACACAGAGTGCCACAGGTTATCAGACAAATTCTACGCACCCATGCACATGGGGCTACGTGACCAGAATGTCGCAAGGCCCCTAAAAGAATCAACATCAATGTTTAGCCTACTTTCGATTTATGCAAAAAATGAAAGTATAATTTACCTATGAGATCAACACAAGGCCAAAAAATGTGTGTCTGTGTGTGTGTCTGTGTGTGTGTATGTGTGTGTGCTCTGCATGTCTGTCCCCCCTATCATTTCAAACACGGTGAAACCGAATTGAACGAAATTTGGTACAGAGGTAGCACTAGTAAAGGGCACAACAGTGTCATGTTTTAAATTGCCACCATCTTGACGCAAACGTTAAGGCGGCCACCCAAATGTTCAAAGCTTAAATAAAATTACGACTAACCTAATCATCTCATCTCTACCAAATTTTGCAACAAAATACCCTAATGTGGGAAGCGTCTTGTGATCAAACTACAAGGTCATAAGCCCAATAGTTTGCAGATGGCGGCCATGTGTGTGCGCAAATAGATTCCCCCTATCAATTCAAACACGAGGAAACCGAATTGAACAACATTTGGTACAGAGGAAGCTCTAGGAAAGGGCACCGCAGTGTCATGTATTATATCGCCGCCATCTCACTGGAAACGTAATGGCGGCCAACCAAATGTTCAAAGCTTAAATCAAATTACGACTAACCTAATCATCCGATCTCTACCAAATTTTGCAACAATATACCTTAATGTGGGGAGCGCCTTTTACCCAAACTACAAGATCATCTGCCAAATAGTTTCAAGATGGAGAATGTATGAATCTTGCAAGTAATATAGCATAACCGTAACTTACGATCAATAAGGCCTGGCCTCAACAATTCAGCTTATCGTACATAGGGGGGATTAATCTGTCCACAAAGAGGTGACCGGTAGGATATTAGCATATTATCATAGAATATGTAACCGTAGAAGTGACTAAGAGCTCAGGCTTACCGTGCCATATCGTTGTGGGCCCGTGTCGTCCCGTTGTCAAAATGGCCACTATTTTTGCCCAAAAAAATACATATTCCCGTAACTTCCTAAGTTTATATCCTTTTAGGAATGTACTGAACAAAATAATACATATTTAGTATCAAACGGTTTAAGAAACGCCAGAAACCGCTAATGAAATCATTGATTTCAACACAAAATATGATACAGTTATACTAAACCAGTTGTGTATGAGTCGTCTAGTATCAAAACCGGCCAAGTCACTGAAGGCATATTTTTCAGTATGGATGAAAAACCTCTAGAGACAAAGCAATGGTGGTCACAAAAGATTTTATTGCATAGTTATATCCGTAATGGTTTAATATTTAAGTTCTGCTATTTTGAGAAATCTGATTCATAATGAACCCATCTTTTTTGCTAATATTAATTTTGACTTGGCCGTTTTTGTTGCAATTTGGTATAATTTTAGTCTTTTTTGGTAAAACTTTTCTTTTTAAGTTCCGAATTCCAGTGAAAAAAGGCAATTAAATTAAAATAAATTGACATTGTAATTACCTGTCTTAATTGCAATAAAAACGAAAGCATTCTGCTTAAATTGGATAGTAATATATGAAGATGAACATCAGAAAGCTGAGGAGAATACAAAATAGGTATTATATCATTAAAAGTTAGATCTTGAACACAGTAAAAGAAAATAAGTCACTTATTAAAATAGGAACAATATACACGTTACACTACGCAATAATGACAAAATACGAGCACACAGGATATACGATTGCTTTCGCGCCTATGCGGTAAGAAGACCGCGAATACGGAAGTCAGTGTTGCAAACGAACAAAATACAAATTATTATGACTTCAAAGGGTATACAATATAAGGAACAATGTTGCCTACTGATATTATCACATTCTTGCATAATCTAACAACGCAAGATTCCAAACAATGATGCTGCGACATGAAGATCGCTACTCGTTCTTTGACATGGCCGGTTATGAAAGCACTGCCTGCATGACTTGGCCCATTTTGTTGCACGACCAAGAATTCATTGCTCTGTAATATGAAGACATGGACGATTTTGAAGCATATTCTTGTTTCACCTGATAGTGCTATACTTCTACTTCAAATTGATAACCATAACTCATTTTCGTAAATTTTGTGACTTGGCCGGTTTTGATACTAGACGACTCGTATCAACTATTATCGTAGCGCATCCGTGGCGTAATGGTAGTGACTGGGGCTCATAGTCTGGGGGTTCGTGGATCAGATCCCTGCCGGTTCATTTTTTTTACTTCGTTTTTTGTTTTGGTATTTACTGATTTATACCTACTCCCACGTTAAGCATATATAGTGTGTATTTTAAATCGAAATTATTATATATATATATATATATATATATAGTCTACTTATAACACCACATATTTCCACACTCGAATACAGCGATTAACATTCTTTTATCTTGATCCGCGTTAGAGATTATCGTTGTTGTTTTTGTTGTTGATTCTTTAGGGTTTTGCGGCATCATGGTCTTGTAGTCCCGTTTCCTTGGGTGTGTGTAGAAATTGTCTGAATACCTGTTTCACTGTGATGTATGTAGGCTTGCTAGTGTATGTACTTTTATACGAGAAAGGATTTGGGTAGGAAGCTGTTGTTGTTGTTTTATTTGAGATGCATGGACATCATGGTCATTTTTGGGTTAGTGTTGAATTTTCGCTGATAACCTGTGTTATTGTGATCTCTATAGCACGTTTTATTTCAACAAGCTACTACAACCAACATTCAATTATACTCTTTGAAAAGGGCAACGAGTTATAACTATACCCATGCATTTAGGAGAAAGTATGCTATATGTTCTTTACTGAACATCTTGTTTTGTTTCCGTTCATCTATCACACTTAAATATATATGTCGGCTTGTGTGCTAGTGCTTTTTATGTGTACAAATGTGGACCTATTTTGAATCATTAACTTCTAGTGAAGTAAAGAAGCGCAGGTGCGCTTCATAAGAATGGAGCTAGCGCGCAGTTTGCTACTCCTGTGGAGGTCCAGGCACGGTCGCCAAGAGCCCGCTGATGAGACAACTTGGTGTTTCTAGGCCAAACCCTTCACAGACATGGCACAAACCTAGAAAAAGTGATGACTTTTATGTTAAATATGATGGATTGCTATATATAAAAGCCATGGATTGTATATCTGCTGATATCCATTATTTACATGGTTAACTGTATAAACTTTCACTTCGATGACATGATTAAGACACAAGAATTGAATACGCGTTTTTAAAAATTTCCTACAGCCGATATTTTGAATTTCCCATGAATTGTGAAGATAATTAGACGCCAGTATATTGAGCTTTGAATAAGTATTTACCGTGCCGAGTTTCAGAGCGCTAGGGCGATTAAGTCACGAGAAAAGCACATTTATAAAATTCAAATTCGCGAGGGAGCCTTGTTGGTTTTGTGGTCATCAATGTATTGAAAGTTACAAATGTGGTCGGATCATAGCTTCTCTCACCTAACAAACGTTCAGTATAATTGTTGCAGCATATTAGATTCGTACTTCACCCGTTCGCACAGAGCTCTCTAGGACATGACTCCGCCTTTCGTTTGTGTTCGGTAACTTAACAGTAAATAGAAAACTGTCATAGGTATTTCTTCCTTGATATCATAAGGGCTGATTATAATCAACATGCATGGGTAATTTTAACATAATAAGTTCATCCAGCTGTACAATACAATACAAGTCTAACTGAAACAAAAATGAAATGAGAATAGAAATCACTGGAGAACAAAATACCCAATGAAATTAAATGAAATCATGAACTGGGAAGTCCGGTCATCACGACCTGAATTTAAACCAATAAACAAATGTATACTGTCCATCCATCAAAAAGAACAGAATGAATTTACATTACACAACTTTGTCTGCAACAGCTGTTCGTTTTTATTATTATTATTAATATTTTTATTGTTATTATTATCACCAGTTGTACCCTGCCTAACTTATTTTCATTTGTGTGGTTTTGGAAACAGAGATAAGTATCCATTTCCACACAAAGCAGATGTTTGAAACCTGAAGCCGTGTTAGTGACTGTTGGCCCATGGCAGAGTAAAATTTAAGTAATTTAAACAATTGACGTGCCTCTAACTTAAAGCACTACCAAATTCAGCATGTGAACTCGATACTCGTCACTATTAGCATATGGTCACGTCATAAAAAATGAATAACCAATCTACTGCAAAACATGTCACACATAGTGACAACCCTCTGAACAGGGTTTAACAGCAAATCTAATAACACACTAGTGTAGCGTATCACCTAACATGAACAACATTTGCCAGTCGCAACTACGATGTATCACAAAAATCAATATGTGTCTGTAGATATCAAAGCCTAACGCAACCACCACCAGAAATATAAAAGAATAAAAAAAAATTACTAATTCAAATATCCACATAAGTCAAATGCTCGAAACATGTAACCCTCACAAAGTCCGAAACGAAACTCAATCACACCCAAAATGTGGAAAACAATATATCCCCAGGATCTCAAATTTACATGACCAGTGTCTAGCCTCAAGGGGCAAACAATACCAATAGAACTGAATATCCAAATCATCTGCTGATCGCACATAGTTTTTGTAATCATTTTCAGATTTTGTAGTAAGCAGAACAGTGAAAGAATTACTTGGAAGATTCTTTGAAGCATTTTCAACATGAATTTACACAGATTGTTTCAAGATCAAGAGACTCACTAATTGTTCCCATATTTGTGTTGGAATTGATGAAGTCGGTCTAACATGCATTCCTTTTTTGTGTAAACATCTGGCGTGTTGTCAACTTATAAAATTGATCTAAGAGCAAATATATTTTATACATCATCAGGAAAGAAATTATAAACGTAATCGTATGAGGACTACTGTAACGCTGAGTTTGTGTAATAGGGAAGGCTGATCAAAGTCATGTAGACACTTGGGTTTGGGTGAAACTAAGAAATAGAACTGGTGAAACAGTGTGAAGGCTTTGAGCATGTTACTCTCAGTTTGCTGGAGTTCAAACAGCGAGAAGGTAGGGAAACGCCGAGCGGAATCACATTCAGACATCACTTACATGTTGTTATGTAAAGAGAAGAAAACATAATTTTAGCCTTTCAGTCCCCTCGTAGGGGATGTCATCAAAGCGGTTACCTGCAAGCCTTGCTAGGCCGCATTCATACCCCGTCAAGTAGAGAATTAGCGCGCTCTCTCATCTCTCTCTACTAACTAATAAGTATTGAAAGGTGTATACCGTATTTATATTGAAACTCCTCGAGTAACACGTAGCACTGTGAATTTCCGTGACATTTGATACACACTGCATAGCCTGTATAAAAAGTACATTGCCTGTAAATTTTAAATTTTCGGCTGAAACTTAGTATATCCATTTATGCTTTTATCCCTCACATCTTCAACCAGTCAGAATACTCGATACCGGAGGGACCATTCTGTAGACTTGTGACAATTTATTTATACTGTTCTACGTTGTTAAAGGATGTTCCAGAATACCATTGTGTACATTGTATTATATATAAAAACCTCTTTCATGATAAATCCTCTGCTCTTCTATGTTGTTAATACACTGCTCCCTTCATCCTCGTTCATGTTACCAGGAACCTGTCCTCGATGCACTTGCTCAATAACGTCGCTGATATACACAGTTAAAATAAGTAATTCAGTTGTTATGACGTCACGTTCTCAAATATGCGCAAAACATAAACGAGGGTAATAATTAGTAGGGATATTACATTATATTACATTATAATATATTATCTTATCCCTATATCCCTATATACAGAGTGGTTCACCAGCCCCTTTTTATTTAGTTTTATTAAACCCACCAAACTTTACAATTCTCCTGCTGGTCTATATTGCTCTGCGCACTGTATGTGTGACAGCAATGAAAACTGAGCCATGGGCCTAGCAAAGGAAAAACGACCGTAATCACTTCCGCGCCAAATACTCAGGACCATTCTACGGACATGAGATTCATTGCTCCTTGGATTAGAAGACCTAAAAACGTCATACAATCCACACGTAGATGATTGTGTTCCATGAATTTAAAGGACGACAATCTTGGAAGATGAAGGGCAACTTTAACTACCATGACATCGTTCGACATCACAACACCTTTAAGGGCAGTGAGTCCAAACTGCACCAATTCTACACAATGATAGCCATCACCATGAATTAATTCATTGATTTTTATTTCAGGTGACTGCTATATTATGCCTGATTTTGAAACAAAAAGAGAATTTTAGGAGTAATACATTGCTATTTATTATAATTTCACACACAATTTCAATGAACCTAATAATTTATAATTTCATTACTTAATTCCAAAATTTAATTTAATTTAATTCAATGCCATCTTAATAATTTTCCTATATTGTGAATTTATCAGCAGAATATATTATATATATATATATATATATATATATATATATATATATATATATATATATATATATCAGCAGAATGATTTTTGATGCGATTGCTGATGGTTTATCGGATATTTAGCAACGATAATTAATTAATTTAACTAATTCAATCTAATTTAGCACGATTAATTATGAATCATTCTATTATTTATGCAGAATTAATTAAATAATAATAATTACTTAATAGTTATCATCGATCATGATTGCATTTAGTATGGCAATTTATGACTAAATCTTTGAATTATAATTGCAAATACAGAGCAGTTAACCGACAGTGCATTTATTGGTTTTCAATTTTGAATTGATTGATTTTAAAGGATTAAGATGATTAGATTAATAGATTATCGAGTTGTATAAAATAGTCTGTATAACAATTTTTGGAACAGCACATATAATGGTAGCACGTTTTTGCATTAATGTTGTAGACACTTTTAAAGTGGTTTTATAGGGGCAACAATTGGATATGAGTCAGGAGGACAATTCAACATATTTAAAGATTAAAGTGGTGAAAAGAGAATTTCACTACAGGTATTGGTGATTAGGAGAATTCGTGGATGTGTCAGTGGTAACACAGTCCTAATATGATAATTTATGATGTGCGTGCTGATGATAATAATAATGATATGATAATTATTTATGATGTAATATTAGATGCTGTTAGACGAATGCTGTTTATATGAACTTCGAGAAACATTAAAAATAATTGATTTGAATTTATCTAAATCTGATCAGTTCTCTAATGAGTGACTAATTGAATTATACGTGATCATTAACCAATTAAATTAATATTTAAGAACGCAATCTCAATTAATTAATTGATGACACTGATGATAAAAATGATTATGGAAAGGAATCTCGATTATTTATAGATAATAATAGTAATAATAATAATAATAATTTATTGAAATTAAATCATGGAATAAACATTTATGAAGAACATATTGCTCCAAATTAATCAAGGATTAGAGTATTATTGACAGACCATAACATGGAATTGAAGTGAAATTGATAACATTTGAACATTACTCTACGATAATGTCATATATAACTTGTATAATTTCTTCAATTTATTACATAAAATTATTTAAGATCATGCATGATTAATCTGTGATAAGCAATCCACACAATATATAATTAAAAATATAACAATATGTGTGAAATTTCCAGTGTATGTTTAGCTAGAGTAGTTAATGATGAAGTGACTAATGTGAAGTGTCATATTTAATTTCTTTATTCATACAAAAGCTGGAACAGTGAAAAGTACAGTGATATTTTTTAATTAAAATTCAGCTTACCCAACGAACGATTGAACTTTAATTTCAACTTCACATTACCCCCAAAGAAATATTAAATCAGGACAATCAATTGGTAGTATAAGACTTATGGATCCACGATCCCAACGTAATAAACGACCAATTTTATTGCAGGAGTGTTTGATTTTGTTTTCTTTTATGTGTGTTCGTCTGCTCTAAAAATTGAAGAGATCATTTTATCTAGAAAATCAAAATTATTCCTGCAGATTTGAGCTTATACCTGATTGAATAATACGATCCTATCTTATTTGAAAATATATTTCCGAGTCAACCTTTCCCACCTATCCCATTACACGACCCGATATACTCGATCACTTGCCAGTCCGAGCTTACAGTTTATTTTTGATGAGATTTTTCCGGATATATATTTCAGGGACTCCCAAATTATTTGTTAATCCAATGTATCGTTTCATGTATCGTTGTGATTGCCGGGCCGACGTGACCTCTGGGAAACGGGTACAATACGTTCCCAAAAAAAAAATCATGCCTAGCGCGTTTTATGGGCGTTCAAAGGTTGCAGGGGGACGGAAACACACTCACACAGACGGACTCACAAGAGTAGCTGGTTGATCTTAAAAACCTTTTACATCGTATATGAAGTAATTTTAAAGGGTGCTAAAAATCAGAAATTCCGAGAGCTTTGTTTCTTGAAGATGTTCCATGAAGATGTTGTACCTTCAAGTCTTGATTACTAAGACATTGGCTTCGAACATGACAACCTTCAAGTAACTTAATTTTACATTTATACAAATTTTAATAATGCAGCCAATGGCCATTTATTTTAATTTCTAGATGGGTCCCGGAAGGGATTTTGGAAGGAATTCAGCCGTGAACATATTGAAAGTATCCATCCCGGCATTTGCCTGGTGGCGAAAATGGGAACTTATGAGAACCATTTGCCTGGTGGCCGAGGTGGAATTCGAACCCACGCTCTCCAGATGCCAGCGAGGCATGAGTTAGTGCGTTAGTGCTCTCGGTCACTATGGTCAGTAAAGCTACAGTTATACAGATCTCTTCAAATGTACGATCAATTCCACAGAAAGTTCAATCAGTCCTGTGCTAATTATGTAGAAAGGAGAGAGCTGTCGAAGGTTGTGCTTTCAGTAGTCGTCGTGAGCAAAGCGAATTCCCCTCTTAGTTGGTCAGAATGCTTCATACGAGAGCAAGTGCAAATACACTTGAAAAAGCTTGGCGATGGAAAAGCGCGCTAGGTGGGGAGACGAGGACCCCCAAGCATTCAACACTTGTCAAAGTTAACAACTTGAAGCGAAGAAAGGATGAAGCACGCTGGAGTGGTAGAAGGACAGACAGAGTGGATGAATCGGAACGAAAGGAGAAGAGCCGACTGCACGAGATTGATCTTACGCGGTGGTCTGCCGCGTTCCCATATGCTTCCGTGTAGTGTTGAGGAATACATTATGTACACATGCATTCTTGAAACGTTCATGCAAAAATGCTGTAACATTGAAAAAAAGTATGAATTTGAATATGCACTAGAGATTCAAACCCTGGTATGCCAATATTAATCACTGATAATAAAAAAAAATAGAACATCTTATTACAGTGTAAATAATTCAATTATAACTGTGTCTTCCCATTATTATTTGCTTTTCTACAATGTGGCAGTTGACATGCGTTGAAGTTTCATGTGGTAGGTTGCTCTAAAGGTCAGATGCCCTTCCTGACACGAACCTCATGAGATACATTACTGACAGATGAAACCAATGATGAATAGAAGATGCCATGAATTTGAAACTGACAAACGACATGGAAAGATTTCAAAGACGACGGGCGATAAGGTCTGAACCAACTCGTCTACTGAGTATGGAGACAGTCCTAACCCACGTTTTTGTGGCATTGCCCACGTCACTATCATGGTCAGTGGTTAATAGTACATTATGCAACGAGCCTATAATGGCTATAATTAAGACACGAGTATTTTTGTAAAACGAGCGTATGCGAGTTTTATAATTTCCAAACGAGTGTCTTAATTACCATTATAGGCTAGTTGCATACGACTGTTTATGTTCGACGATAATTATAACTTTATTATATGTTTTAACATAAATATTCGTAAATATCTGTTGACAGTCAGCCACTTGAATTTTGTGATCAGAGAGCGAGCGCTGTGTGTGATATCTCTGTCTTTCAAGATATCTGAACGACCGACGCATGCGCTCTGTGCTCTTACAATGCCATATGCAGGCCATATGTTTACATCTGCCGTCCCTCAGTAATATTGTCACCGGAGTCGTTTGAAGGCAATGCGCTGTGTAGAAATTAGGGTTGGTGATATTAAGGTACAGTGCTATTTCTTGTCTCATATTCGGAAGTTTATTTACGCGAACATAATATGGACGGTGCGTATTCCATGTCGGTAATTTATTATACTTCGATGTTGTGTTTATGTCCGACATGTTGGATTTTGAGCGCATGCGCGAAGGTATCGTTACCTAATTGGTCAATGAACGAGCTCTGATTGGCTGGAGAAACTGTATCGTAATGAAAAACAGTGTTATAATGACCATCATTATGATACAGTTTTCTGACACATAATAGTGAGGGTCGAGCATAAATTATATTATATAAATAAATAAGAAAAGCTGTGATACCCTTATTAAAATATATTGCAGATGGCATTAAATTAAATGTCTTGTGAAAAAACAAACTTCATCATCTGCACTGTCGCTCCGACCTAAACGAGCATATGGCATTTTATGAATGTTGGGTTATTCGAGGTAATGAACTGACGGAATGTAATGATTTCACATTAATATGTTTAATCAGTTAAATGAAGTTCGCCCCCGTGAATTAACCAGAACAGTTACTAAAGGCGCGGAGTGACCAATCAATTATTCATACATTCATTCATTCATAAGTTACACTAATTCATTTTATTTTGAGATTGTTTTGCCTTCCAGTGCTCAGTCTAGTCTGAAATCCTCTATTTGCGAACGAGTCACCTTCATGATCCCCTAGACTTTCCAAAATTCAGAAAACACTTGAAATCAAATGGTCAATCCGAGTGTGCAATAGGCTACTAATAAGTCATTGTGGATGCAGGAACTTTCCTACTATGTGCTTATAGTTATGTAATGGAATGAAGTGATCCCAGTCTTTTCCGTTCTCCAAATTGTGCCATCTCACGTCATATAATGTGAGGAGATGCTTTACTTCATTGAAACAGTACGTGAGATATCACTAGGCAGTGGGGAACATACGACTCCCTAGGTCGGGAAGCGACGAAAGACGTAAAAAGCCATAAGTTAACGGTCCGTGTATTGGGAGAGAACAAAAGGAAATGTACGTCACGTTCAACAACATCACCTGCAAGTATGCTACTGTGCATATAGATGGGAACCAAAAGACGAGACGTGAAAAAACTGGGTTTGTGTGCAAATACCAACAAATCTGAGACATTTAAACAAGAAAACACGTAGCCTACCAGCTAAAAGTGTAACTTTTTCCTTTTGTGGTGGTGTGGTTGTGAGATTGATGTGTGTTTCAAGGGTTTGGAACATCGATGTATTTGTCTTCGCATAATATGCTCTGCACGATATAATGTGCTTTGATAATAATAACCTCTGGCAATACAGCCCATGAAGGGCCTAGACCTACCAAGCGACCACTGCCTAGTCATTTGGCCTGCAGATATTGGGGTGAAGCTTGGTCAGTGCATCGGGTCTCCTCGGCCTTTAATCTTGGTTTTCGTGACTGGGGTGCTGCCTCACTGTCAGAAAGCTACTCAATAAAATTGTACTCACGAGGCTGAGTGCACCCCGATCCAACCCACATGTCAGTTTCTAGAATCCCTGACAGACCCGGAATCAAACATGGGGCCTCCGGGTGAGAGGCAGGCGTGCTACCCTAACACCACGGGTCTGGCCAATGTGCTTGGATGCGCAAATAAAATTCAAACTAACACGCATCTAGGATGAGTGGCGTATAGGATATTGCACTCTCATATTCAGAATACCTAGTACTGGAGTTGAAACATCGAGGATAGGGACGGCTCAGTGCCAGAGGCGACGAAGTGCCGATTGACAAGTTTTGAGATAATGAAGGTTAAAGTCAACAATTGATTTAAAATTATAGCATCTTTCAAAAACATTTTAGAGCATCCTAATATTAAGAAAAGTACCTTCTTTCACATTGGCAGACCATTTAATAATTATTCTTAAGAGGGTATGCATACATAGCCTGCAAAGTACGTGACAAATCATAGTCATATATGGTGCAATATCACTTGTCATAAATTGGCACATAAGCAGTAGTTAGTCTTGTTTGGCTCACATAACAGGAAAGAAAAAGAGAACACTGACATCAACATATATTTTATTGCAAACCAGTCAATTATAATACAATCAATGGAAACCATTTTTAAATATCTACCTCATATACAAATGACAATGTCTTACCCATCATGATGAGCAGTCGGGCAGCTTGCTTAATTACTTAGTTATTTCAGAATAATGTTAGTACATTCACCTAGGGGAATATCAAATTGCATAAAGATTCTTAAACTACATGTTATCATGTCCTTCAAGAAACAACTATATGCTCTCATCATCCTGTTCTGTTGCTATCTCCACTGTTGCAAGATTTCTATAAAACTGATGATGAACGGGAGGGATACACGTCAACAACGCCAATAGGTCAGTCTTCCTTGCAGAGGTAATCCTGCGCTCTTATGGATACACGAGTGGATTAGTGCGCCTAAATCCACTAGGGCGACCAGCTCTTCTCTCTCTCTCAGATCAACAGTCACTGAAACGAGTTCTTGATACTGTAGTTGTAGAATGCAGTGAACTGGAATGGACTATCTTTACGGAGAACAATGTGACGTATCTCAAACCTTTTTACCTTCGTTCCTACACTGGATGATTTTCTGTTAGTGATCTCATTCTGGAGTTGTTCGCAGGAATAGAACATGCTGCTGTCCATGTGAGTGACGTGGAAATGTGGATTCTTATTTTTTGCTGATCCAATCAAAGTCAACCAGTTTCTTGGTGTATACACATCAAGGTGATATTTCTGTGTCCTTTCAATAAATGCAAGGTCACTATCACAGGAATGAAAGTTGTGACCAGGAATGAAAAATTTCTGTTCAATAACTTGTAACCTAAGAGAATGTTGCAAAATATACGACAGCATAAGTGTCATCTTTATGTTGCAATCTTGTCCTCCGCAACTGTCACTGTAAAGTGTAACATGTGTGACTGATGAAGGATTCTTTGTCTTCAAATGTGCCCTAATACATGAAGGAATCTCCTGAGGCCCTCTTGAAGCAGCATCCTCGCTCCATACGTACATGTGATCAGCACTGTTTACTTCGTCGTGTATACCCAGATTGAATGTCCATAACTGTCTCTTATAATATACCACAACAGTTGATAATAAAGGTGTGGGTAGTGTCTTCTGAAGATCAAAAGTAAGCACAGCTATTTTGCCATTGCTTTGTTTGGCAATGGCAACATCATTTTTTAGAGATAAACGCGCTCCTTCTGCTTTGCGTAAATGCAGATCATGTTGTGCAATCTTTTTTAACTTCTCTGGTCCATCTACCATTCTTTTTATATCAACAGCAAATGCATCACAGGTTTGACAAGTATCTTTGTGAGGTGGGTGGAAATGCAAATTGCATTGAGTAGTGAAAATATTGCGAAACACACACAAGGATGCAGGAGTATCGCCTTCATTCTGACACTTTTCCTCATAAAATTCGTACATTATTGACATGGTCATATCCGGCGGCAGGTATCTTCTATTTATGTTCTCCTTACGACAGTAGTGAGAATGGTAAGTTGGAAAAGATTCAATAAACTCAAGCACCTTATTTTCAGTATTGTTTGGGGTTTTGTTATGTGGTGTGTGTTTTCCTCGACCGTCAGGAGCAGGCAGCCCTGTTTCTTGTTTCCTTTTCAAGGCCAAGTCAATAGTTCCATCTGGAATACATAGCGTTTCATGGTAACATTTCTTACAGACAACCTGGTCTTTGCCAATGGCATCTTGTAATCCGTAAACCCTACTGTTACTCCGACGAGATTCTTCAGACTTGGTACGATGCCTTTGAACAGTGGTAACTGTTATTGATCCCAGAATGAAAGCATTCTTAAGTGACCAGTCCAACTTATAAAAATTACGATTAATTTCAAGTCGCCTATTCCATGGTAGCAAACTATTACAATCCTTTCAACAGTCGCAAGACTTATCTATTATTTCTCGAGCTTTAACTAGTTTTCCACTTGAAGATGTATACTCTTGTCCAAACTCTCTTAGTTTTTTTCCTGATTACTTTCTTGTGCTTGCTGGGATCTCGTTTCCTTTTTCTTCCACGGTGCATTGGAATATCATCATCTGGAGTAGAAAATAAATCTATTAATATTAGGCTACTATAAAACATGATAAGTACTTCGGCAGAAGAATCAGATGTTACAAGGCGCAAGCATGGAACTAGTAGGCTTAATATACAGTACATCACCGCTGCGCATGCTGCAAAAGCGCCAGATAACTACCAAAATTATTTAATGACCATTTACGTCAGATTTTTATGAAATCATACCCGTATTATCATTCCTAGAGCAATAAGGCATACCGTACCTGATTCATTTATGGAGATCTCTCCTTCCGGTTGATATGTCCTATCATCATCGTGGTCGTTACGGCATGACTGCTGGCAGTCGCTCACATCCGGGAGGCGAGGAGGTTCGAATCCCCCCGCCGGCAACCTTGAAGATGGTCTTCTGTGGTTTCCCATCTTCCTTCGAGGCAAATGCCGGGGTTGGTCCCTAACTATAGGCCACAGCCGCTACCTTCCAACTCCTCGACCTTCCATTCCAACTTTCCTCCCCAACGGTACTTGTAGCTCACCCATTGGGTGTCCGTCTCGAAGCAGCTACAAAAACTGGCGAGCCGAACATGTCCTCGGACACTCCCGGCACTAAAAGCCATACGCAAAAAAAAATCGCTAACGGCAGAAAATTCGGATTCTGATGAATTTTCGGGCACTACATCCGCCATCTTGTCGGATCTTGGTCATGTATGGCTCACCTATTTCAATGGTTCTTGTAGTGCCAGACTTGCTCGCTGGTGGCAGCACTTTGCAGACACATGTAGGGTATTAGTCATTTTTGGCATAGATAGTTTACAATTTTTTCTAGTCATTACACTGAACAGGTCAAAATGAGCCATGATGGCACTTAGTCACTTCTGGCACTGAGCCGTTCTTATTGTTGGCATTTATTATTCTAATGCGTCTTGAAGTAAGGACGGAGTTATTCACTTACCACAAGCAGATTGCTTTTTCTTAACGCAGTGTGGTAGGATGCTAGCTAATAAGGCTTAGAGCATTCACTTAGCTCTGCGATGAGCAACACAATCGGATTATCCACTCGCACACGCCACCCATTCCAATCCCGCAACCTTACCTCTCTCTTTAAAAAAAAAACAAAAAAAAAACCTCTCTCTTGATGAGAAAATTGTGAATGACTGAACGTACCGTTAAACACCTGCTGAATATATAAACTCGAGTTCATTTCTTGCCCACTGCATTTCTATGTAAGGAGATCTTTAAGGCGTTCGAAATTTCCGTACTAAGTTATACTGTTATTTGTTCCATAGCGAATTGGTGTAGCATTCTTTGCAATATGCACCGGCCCACTCACCCACTGATTTTAATCAATGCTCACCGGAATACCCTTGAGAATGATGTGTGTATTCTTTCATAATTTAAGGGTCAAAAAGGTGGTTCCATAACGGTGCGAAGATAAGGCAAAATCATTTGACAAAAAACGAAGGATGAAACCTTGCAGTTTTACATGACCATTTATCTCACAACCTTGCACGGAAGGACCTTATTTTTACGTGAAAATTTCACCTCCATAATTGACACTGTATCTCCCATATCTCACATGCATTAACCAACAATTGAAATCTGTCTGCCATGATGGGAGGTAAGCAGCGTTACCACTGCGCCATCACGCCCTAAAATTACTTTTATTTGAATGCCCGTAACTCAAGAGCCAGCCAAATTAGAAAGTATTTTTAAAAGAGATGTTCCGTAAAGCCTCTTAAATGTATGGGTGTATTAATAATTATTTGCCCTTATCAAGGAGTGGAATGGAATGCACTTGTGGACGTTAAGGACTGGATCCTGTATAAGACTCCCCGTTTACTAAGATTTGTTGTAATTCCACTTTTGCATCCAGAGGAATATATTGGAACATTGGCAATGTACGGCTATCCACCAGCTTCAAAGTATGCAATCGTTTATCTTTCCCCTTCTACACAAGAAGCTCTTTTTACTGCATTTCGTCATTGTAATTGTAATAAATGGTGGACTGTCGATATTCATGTCTTATATATTCGAAATGGCGGCTACGTGCTATATAGTGTCATATGAACAATGCAAGGGAGGTATCTTATCTGTTCCTCCCCTCTTACAAGGATTGGTGTTGATTGCGCAATATTATCATGAATGAACGATTCTGAAGATTTTATAGCATGCGCAGCCATGCTCTTCAATATATGGCGGGGGTATTGTTTTGCATTTCGCATAAAATGTCCATATACTGTTCTACATTAACGCCAATTTGAGATATTGTTTCTAAACTATATTGAGAGAGTTATTGTTTTGTATATTTTATACTTTTAAGATGGCCGCTGTACGCAATTTTGAGCTATAAATGTTAATTATCTAGTTATTAGTTTAGTAACTATTTAGTCCAACACATGAAAAACCAATTTTATGGGTGGGAGTAATTTTAAATTGAAACAACTAGCAACATATATGCGAATAGTCCATTTAGTTCAACACGGAACTACTTATTACTAGGCCCCCCAGGGGCTCACATCAAGTGAGACGTGGGTTGGCGACCATGGGGCCCCAGCTGAGTCTGACATTGCTTCCACTTACTTGCGCCGGGCTCCTCTCCGTTTTCTTTCCTGTCGACCTCACTTGGTCAACTCTTGTTCTCTTCCGACCCCAACGGTATTAGGGTATCCGAGGCCTAGGGAGTCTCTTCCTTTCACGCCTTAATTGGCCCTTGTCTCATCTTTTCTGATACCCTCCTTCTGCGAGGGGTCAGCCTTCTTTTTCTTTTCCTGTTATCTCCAGCCTTCTGCTCAAGGCCCTCAAGGAGGCAGGGTGTATGTAGCCCCACCACTTCTGGTGCACCCTAGATATTGCTACACCCTCAGGGGCCCACGGCTAGTGAGTTCAGGAGTTGGTGACCCCGAGGGATTCCTGAGCTGGGTCTGGTTTTCCCCATTTTTTCCATTACATGTGGGGCGGACTCTCTCCTCTTTCACTTTCCTATCTGCCTTTTATGGCTCTCCTTCCTTCCAAGTCCCTCAAACCGCATTCTTCGAGGGTTGAGGGCATTTCTTTTCCTCCTGTCCTTTATTTGCCTTATTCTCCTTTGTTTTCATTTCTTCTTCTAGTATATAAGGTAGTAGTTAGTTTTAGTTATAGTTTACATTTCATTTCATTATCATCTTCACGATCACCCACACCATTAGGGGGCGATAACCTAGATGTTAGGCCCCTTAAAACAACAATCATCATCATCATCATCATCATCATCTACTTATTACAGAGGCCTATGTTTTAATGGCCCTTTTCCTGATCAGTTGTTTCTGTTTTATTTTCGAAGGAATACATTTTTCTTCTTGTATTAAAATTAATATTGTTAGACCGTTCCCACGGATCATCTACATTTACATTCGTATATATGCGTGAGTCAAATTTCAATTTTATATATGCTTAATGTCTTCTGTATGTGCCCTCTGATATTGTTAAATAACGCTTCATTCAGGTTTCATCTGCCTTTTCACCTCTGCTCGAACATGAGTTGTATCATCACATGTACATTCTAACGACTGTCAACCACCTCGTGGTGAAGCGGATATAATCTTGGCAGTCATCCTGGAGGTCAGGGATCGATTCCCGGCTCTATCAAGAAATTATAATTCTGGCGAACGGGATAGATTCAGACTTGTGAAGCAAAACTCTGTAGAGGAGGGTTCGATTCCCACCTCAGCCATTTTGGAAGTGGATTTCCGTGGTTTGCCACTTGTACTCCAGGCAAATGCTGGGATGGTTCATAATTTAACGCCATGGTCGTTTTCTTTCCAATCCTCACCAGAATTACAAATACACACATTAGTACAGTCATCACAATAACACAGGTTATCACACAAATTCCACACATACACACACCAAACATACACGGGGCTATAGGACCGCGATGTCGCAGCCCCTCAAATAAGCGACAACAATATCTACCATCTGTGGTTTCTTCCAAATATTTTTAGGTTCAGTCAGAAATACATCAAATACATCTCAGTCACTACCTCTAGTAATTACACGTACTTTCTGATTAAATCCTCCATCCATTGAAGTTTATTGACCAGCACTTGGAAATGATTTCTATTATGTATATTTTCCACCCAATTAACATGTCAATAGGTTAAATATCCAGCTATTATTATTGTTATTCCATCCATAATTCATCCAGCGTTCAACCATGTTCAAATCCTTACTCTCCCTACCTCAACTCAATAATTTCATTTATTTCATCCTTAATTTGTTTATGGCTTATTGAACACGAACTAATCAAAATAAATAATTTACTTTCAGTTTGAATACGTCTATTCTGTCTGTACTTTTGGTATCCCAAACGTAAAACTTCAGAAACCATAATCTTCTTTAACCTAAATTCAGTCTCAGTCACTATCTAGGTGCATCTGGTGAAGGTTCTTCTGTTCAGTTTCTTAGACTTTATACTTTACTACCCACTCTTTGACAGATCACTTACTTAAGTCTCAAACAATTTTAATTACTGACATGTCAAAGGTTTCTTGCCAATCGGTACTATGTCCACAGTTGTCATCGCAAGTCATTCTTATTTAGTTTATTGATAGTTACAGGTACTGCTCGAGTCCAAGCTCTGTGAACTTGAGGGGAGAGGTGATGTGGGAGGCGGGAAGAGAAGGACCTGTCAACAGCCAGCCGTGTTATCTGAAATCCATGTCTATTTCAATAATGCTAATATAGGGCAACTGCCTAAACCACTGTGGTGTTGCGAATGAGTGAGTGAGTCATCGATCATTGTATTTGAGTCCGTTACTACGCCCGGACCGGGAATCCCCCACGTCTCTCATCGACGTCCGCGATCCACATTCCTCTCAGGTTCACGCAGCTTGGACACGAGCAGTAGGTGGATGGACAACCAAATGATATTTTAATAGGAATCGTTAGGTAATAGTAACCCTTGAAGAAGATATATTATAATAATAGACTATTATAATTACTGTTAATGCTAAGAACCAACAGCGGTAGCTACACTCGCAAACGCGCAACTTTAGGGCATGATACCAAGCTCTCTGCGGACTCAGTAGACGTGGCTTCAAGACCCACCGTTGGCCGTCCTTGAAATAGTTTTCCGTGGTTCCCCATTTTCAACTCAAGGAAAATGCTGGAACGGTACCTTCGAACAGGCCACGGCCCCTTCCTTACACATCCTGGTCCATTTCCATTCGCCTTCATTCATTTCATTTTTCATTAACTCCTCTCATGAGGTTGACGTCAGGAAGGGCATCCGGTCGTGCAAACTATACGCCATAGCATAACATCTAATGCCCGACCCCGTTGAAAACGGGATTACATACATACATACATACACTACTAATTCTAAGCTTAATAATATTATTATTGAAATGAAAAATCCTCAGCCTGCTTCCAGTCGACCGACCAGATCAGGAATGGAATGAATGAAGCCCCCAGTTAGCGGCGAGGATATGAACTGTGTCGGCTGCCGAAGCCTGTCGCACTCCTCTGGGGCAATGATTTAATGAATGACAGATGAAATGAAATGATAGGGGAGAGTGTTGCTGGAATGAAATGTTGACAGGGAAAACCAGGGTACCCGGAGAAAAACCTGTCTACCTCCTTTTTGTCCAGCACAGAGCTCACATGGAGTGTTCGGGATTTGAACCACGGACCCAGCGGTGAGAGGCCGGCGTGCTGCCGCCTACGCCATGGAGGCTCACCTTAATAATATTATTAATAATAATGATAATAATAATAAATATTTATAATAATAATAATAATTATTATAAAAATAATAATAATAATACTATAAATATGTTTATTGTTTTGACGAATGGAAAGATTACGATGTTTCCTCTTGGATTGCAATGGTATTTCATTACATTTATTTATAAACCTGACACTTGAAATGCAGCTCTTTAGTGTCTCCAGAAGCATGGCATTTCCATTTAT
This sequence comes from Meconema thalassinum, assembly GCA_946902985.2. NCBI lineage: Eukaryota > Metazoa > Arthropoda > Insecta > Orthoptera > Tettigoniidae > Meconema > Meconema thalassinum. Next base: position 182,602,545 of record OX336389.2, read on the forward strand.
TATGCAGCAGAGCTTTTATTGGGTAATGGTTGGATAAGTAATTAAACGTGAAGTACACTGTAACCCTTGCCGCACTTCGATGATTTAGTAACTTCACTCTCTTGCGGCGCCCTCACTGTGGTTTCTAAAAACTTTTCCGGAAGTTATGAATTCCGCTAATTAAAACAATTCAAACGAGATTCCAGGCGTGCTTTTAACAGGTAGGCGATATGGCTCTGGGCCAACCAAACACATCTGCTAAGAAGAACAGTATAAACAGACATTGAGGATATTCCGGTTGAGTTTTCTAGAATACGCTCATGTCATCTTGAAGTTCGTTTCCATTAGAAGTTCAGTAACAAACATAATGGTCCAAATCGTCATGGCTGGCCTCTTTCATGGCTTAGGAGTCACAAAGTTACAGGTGAGACCAATAGACATATAGACAGGCAAGAAGCAAGACCACACTATGGAGTGGAGAGTGATAACGCACGGGGGTAGAGCACTCACAAGTTCAGTGCGGACAGTGATTAACCCCGATTAGTGTTAGACACTGCACGAGAACGGATACCACATGGCTCAAATAACCAGCTAAAACGTTAAATCCACATTGAACAAGCAATGAAGGAAATTGGAGAAAAATGTAAAGTGGGAGTGAAGATTCAAGGAGAAATAATATCAACTCTGAGATTTGCTGATGACATCGTCATCTTGGCCGACACGCCTGAGGATTTGAATGAGTTTTTGAAAGGAATGGACTCCGTCTTGAGGAAACAATTCATGATGAAAATTAATAAATGTAAAACAAAAATATTGGAATGCAGCCGAAATAAATCAGAAACCTCTATGGACATCAAATTGGCAGGTGAACAGCTAAAGGAAGTAGGAGAATTCTGTTACTTAGGAAGCAAAATAACCAGTGATGGACGAAGCAAAGAGGATATAAAAAGTAGGTTAGCTCAGGCAAGGAAAGCATTTCTACAGAAAAGGAACCTGTTGACATCGAATATAGATTTAGGTATTAGGAAGTCATTTTTGAAGGCCTTTGTCTGGAGCGTGGCATTCTATGGAAGTGAAACTTGGACTATTGGTGCAGTAGAAAAGAGGAGAATTGAAGCGTTTGAAATGTGGTGTTACAGGAGAATGATGAAGATCAGATGGGTAGATAGAGTTACAAACGAAGAGGTATTGAGACTAGTGGGAGAGGAGAGATGTTTGTGGCGACTGCTAATGAAGAGAAGAGATAGGTTGGTAGGACACATACTAAGACACCCAGGATTAGCAAGCTTAGTTATGGAAGGAAGGGTTGAGGACAAGAACTGTAGGGGTAGACCAAGGTTAGAATATGTTAAACAGATTGCCTCGGATGTAGGGTGTGGTAGCTATGTAGAGATGAAACGATTAGCTCAGGACAGGGAGGCATGGAGAGCTGCATCAAACCAGTCAAAAGACTGACGACCCAAACAACAACAACAACAACAACGTTAAATCCATTTTCAAGTTTCAAACACTACCCTGACCATTTAATAACCACAGAGATTATTACACTAAAAATGTAAACTTGAAGATCAATGGCCACTAACAATATCTTAACAAAAATCGTATAAAACTAATAAATTTTGAACAGTTGCGCAAGTTTATAATAACCTTTTGTAGCGAATATTGTGTTATATTGTAAATATCTTCCCCCAAATAATCGTAGAATAAGATTTAATAGATTGACTGTAAGGGTTTGGATGATGATCGCTTGACGATTGAAACTAGTATTTCCAGAGAATGTATTAATCTCTTATAATATGTTATTCATGTTTAGGGAACAACACCCATTACAATAAACCTGTTAGCCGACTGAATAGCATTGAAATTTCATTTACTAAGGTAACACTGAAGAATTGCTTCCAAGACGATAAAGCAACGAAGTTCCTAGGTTCGATTTCGGGTTCTGAAGGGAAATTTATGTTTGGTTCGATGGCTTGAACTAAGGCAAATTTCAATTGAGAATGCTTTCTGCAAGGAAAATATTAGGTATAAGCGTAATAAACGTGAAAATCACTCGTTCTTATGTAGACTATGATAAAGTTTGAATGTACCATTTTATTATATGAATCTAAGAGGAAGGACCGTGACCGTTAACCTTGCGATCATGAGCCAAGGGACCTCCTTTTTTACGTGAAATCCAAACCACACGACATGCCATTTCACTTCGAAAATCTCATATGCTCTGACCGAGAATCAAACCCCGTTCGCCTTGGTAAGAGGCAAACAGCTTCACCACTGCGCCGCCATGCCATCAATATATGAATATGTACATTGGCCTGTTTATTTGTCGGTTTTTGTCTCTTTTACGTAAAAGATTCATTGCTAAATGAACTGTAATTTAGTAGTTTTCACGGTCAGCTAATACATGCACCTCCTTTTCATATTTTGATTCAGTGAACATAGTTAAAATTACGGCCAGTTAAACGCAGTTTTTTCTAAATTTTCTCATGTCTCATCGTCTAAAACCCAAAATAATTGGTAAGTCATTAGTCCTATCATAAAATGAAGCCACACATTGTCGTTAAAATTCAATTTTCTGCAAGAAAGATCCTTTAAATTTTCCTCTTTACTCTAACTTTTGTTTTTTCAAAACTCGCGAATGTGTTATCTGCTAAAAGCCAACATAACGTGTAAACAGTAAATCCTCTTATGAAATGGAGCCACCCATCGCTAGCGGAAAACAACTGTGAAGTAACTCAAAAATCACTGTTTTTAGCCTACTTTCGATTTTTACAAAAAATGAAAGTAGACTTATGAGATCTACACAGGGCCAAAAATTGTGTGTCTGTCTGTGTGTGAGTCTGTGTGTGAGTGTGTGTGTGTGAGAGTGTGTGTACTCTGAATGTCTGTCCCCCCACCCTATCAATTCGAACACGGTGAAACCGAATTGAACGAAATTTGGTACAGATGTAGAACTATCAAAGGCCACTTCAGTGTCATGTTTTATATTGCCGCCATTTTGACGGAAATGTAATGGCGGCCACCCAAATGTTAAAAGCTTAAATCAAGTTACGACCAACCTATTAATCTGATCTCTACCAAATTTTGCAACAACATACCTTTATGTGGGAAGCATATTTTGACCAAACTACAAGTTCATCAGCCCAATAGTTTACAGATGGCGGCCATGTATGTGAACAAATCGATTCCCCCTATCAATTCAAACACGGTGAAACCGAATTGAACGGAATTTGGTACAGAGATAGCACTAGCAAAGGGCACTCCGGGGTCATGTTTTATATCTCCGCCATCTTGACGAAACCGTAATGGCGGCCACACAAATGTCAAACGCTTGAATCAAATTACGACCTACCTAATCATCTGATCTCTACCAAATTTTGCATCATTATACCCTTATGTATAAAGAATCCTTTGACCAAACAACAAAATCATCAGCCAAATAATTTGCGGATGGCGGCCATGTATGTGTGCAAATCGATTCCGCCTATATTTTCAAACACGGTAAAACCGTATTGAACGAAATTTTATACAGAGGTAGCACTAGCAAAGGGCACCTCAGTGTCATGTTTAATATCCGTATAGCACGTTATTTCAACAAACTACTACAACCAACATTCAATTATACTCCTTGAAAAGGACAAAGAGTTATAACAATACCCATGCATTTAGGAGAAAGTAGGCTATATGTTCTTTACTGAACATCTTGTTGAGTTAATTAAGTCGATAATTTTTTAGAACGTAATCTTCTGTGTGATGCCCAAGCAGCGAAAGTGTAAAGTGGTCTCGCACTGCTAAGGAACGCTCAATGACAGCATTGCAGTGAGGGGGTTCTCCACTTTCATCACGCATGAGTAGTTGTTTCACTTGAGGGGCTAGGACATTCGATCTTTTAGCCCTGAGTTCTTGAGAATGTGTGTGGTATTTAGTCTGATATTCTGAGTTTTTTTGGTATCTGTGTTAGTGTGCGTAGGCCTAATTTTAACTCAGGTAAGGATTGGGAAGGAGGTGTCCGTGGTCTGATGTTGGCAACCATCAAGGCATTTACCTGGAGTAGAAGTGAAAAACCACAGAAAACCACTTGCAGAATGGCTGAGGAAGGAATGAAACCCACCTCTTCTCAGTTTTACCACACGAGGTTGAGTGCATCCCGCTCCAACCCTCAGACCAGAATTAAATTTCTTGGCAATGCTAGGAATCGAACTTGGTCCTCCAAGTTGCCAGGAATGCTAGCCGGTACACCACGATGGGGTCCATCGTGCATGAAAGATGGAAGTCAGTGTACAGAAATATGTGTCCCCGTGAAGAGCTACAGTTCTGTACTTACAATTAGGTCAGTACAATGAACAATAGACACAAATTTTACCTTTCCTCGTCCTTGCTTCTAGTGATACAAATTGCAAAGTGTTAACAATTCTACCAACATTGAAAAGCTACCATTGGGTAGTATGAACGGTGATTGGTAAGTCAAAGCACAGTACATGAATGAGATCACTTATATTAGCCTTCTCTTTATTTTTCCGCAATACTAATGGTACCACAAATTCGGAAGTGCGTGTGTGTATGGAATTTTTCCGGATAACCTGTGTTACTGTGATGGCTGCAATGGTGTGCATATCTGTAATTCATGTGAGAATTTGGAAGGAGGTGTTTGTGGCCTCAATTTTGGAAACATCATGGCAATGAATTGTTTATTCCGTGCACGCTTACAACATTACTTCACATGGGCAACTTACTGTACAGATCAAAAATCGTATATCATTAAAAGCTGGATACTGGTATTTAATTATCTTCTTGTCTCAAACTATATTATAGGATAGCAATTGAATATCTACTCGATTATCAGATTCACTGCAAATGTTATATGATAGCGGATCCACGTAACACTCCTAAATATGCAGTAAACCTTCCTAGGGATCTTCGTTATAAATGAAGTGATGGGTTACTTTGTATTGCTTGTGAATTTACGAATATTCTAGAATATATTACGAATATTTTAAAAATGGCATTCGTACATAAAATGTAGTGTTGCTATCCTTAAAAGCCACCTTCGGGATTGGTCATTCTATAAAACCATCCAGTGACGTACGATAAATTCTGGGGCACTACTGCATGTGATAGAACCATGAAATTGTGTGTGGTCATATGATGAAGGACTAAGTTGTACCACTGCTCAGAATTACAAAATTATTTTTAGGCATTTCTCAGCAGCAGCGAAGCATGCGTATTACAGCTAGTTAGCGTATATTACAACAAGTAGTTCCGTGAAGAAAAATGTAGCCTATTTTCATATATCCTAATTAAATGAACTGTCTCTATCAACATACAAATTTTCAGTTTGATTGCTGTAATAGATTCGTAGATATTGAGATCCGTCTGAATATTTCGGATGGTCATCATGTTGGATTTTTATAGTGTAAATAGGTCTTAGAGTTATGTACTATTTCATGAAGATTATTGTGTAGGTGTTTTATCCAAACTTCAATCGCATGATAGGGACACGGTATATACAGGGTGTATTTGATATGATGGAAGTCTGTTACACTGGTGATAGAAGAGACTATTCTAAGCTTCCTAGGTAAAAAATTTGTCACCTATCTTGAAATTGATAATTAATCATTAAAAAGTCAATGTTTTTAGTTATTTCAGAAACTAATCAGGCAGAAAGTCGTGCGGCTGGCTGGGGAAACGAGGTGGAGCCAGATGTGACGACGCGCGAAGGGGAAGTTGTTACGTAATCGGAGCATTGACCTTACCGGTTGACTTGAGGGGTGGTAGGCTATCAGCTGTTATGAGGATGAGCTCTACCGTCTCGTAAGAAAATGTGCATTGCCGTTGTTCTTGTTGTTGTTGTTGACGACGCACGCAATGGCTTGGGACGTCAGGACCGGTAGTATTGTGTAGCCTACTTTGTAAGTGTGGAATTCATTGATTGATGTTCATGTATAAAATAATTTCGATACTCAGCCCTGATGTATCATTGGCGTCCGTGTCGGACCTTCTGTTGACTAGTTTCTGAAAATACTAAAAACATTCTCTTAATGAAATGCAGTGTGACAAAATTCCGACATCCCGCAGTCTGTTCAGAACTAGGCATTTAGGACGGAAGTAAAAAACTTGATGTTTTGTTTGAGAGGCTTGGCGATTTTGGTCATTTAGCCCCATGTAGCTGGGTGTGGGTAGAATTTGTGTGATAACCTGTGTTTTGTGGTTTCTGTAGTAATGTGGGTATTTGTAATTCAGGTGAGGATTCGGAAGAAGGCGCCGGCCCTGTGGTGTTGGGGCAGTGCAACTGCCTCTCACCTGGAGGCCCTGGGTTCGATTCCTGGCTCCATCAGGGATATTAGAAACTGACGTGAGGGCTGTAACGCAGTGCACTAAGCCTCGTGAGGGCAATTAAGTAGCTGTCTGACAGTGAGGCAGTGCCCGAGTCAGGAAAATCAAGATTAATGGCCGAGGGGACCCGATGCACTGACCACGCGTCACCCTAATATCTGCAGGCCAAATGGCTGGACAGCGGTCGCTTGGTAGGCCTAGGCCCTTCATGGGCTGCACTGCCAGCGGTTATGATTATTGAGAAGAAGGCGGCCGTGGCCTTAAGTTAGGAACAATCCCGACATTTGCCTGGGGTAGAAGTGGGAACCCATGGAAACCTACTTCCAAGATTTAATACTAGTATGGTACCACATGTTCATATTGTGAATTGTCCCATCCCATCTCCAGCCCTCGGGTGGCCATTAACTGGAGAGGGGGGGGGGGGGGGGGGGAGGGAGGATTGATTTATTGGTCCATCAACAATGTAAATACATATGAAAATACACGAAAATGAAAATAAAATACAAATTCATTGTTATAATACAGTGTTATAATAATAATAATAATAATAATAATAATAATAGTCTAATAATAATAATAATAAGAGTCAACATGTGTAGTTCTGGTGGTAGAGTGCTAACCATCCCGAGGGTGCGATCTACGTTCAGTCATGTAGTAAATGAATGGGATCTAATAAGATCATCTCCATGGATTTCATGGCACATACAAGAAATCCTACGTACATTAAAGTCTGGCAACTCGACATACCAAAAAGAAACATAAAAGAAGTTAGTGTGTCTAAAAGCCTACTATTACTATTATTAGTATTATTAATAAGTTTATTACAGTTGTTGCACTATCTTCACACAAAGATAGACCAACAGTTCCTTAAATTAATTTACTAAATCTTTAGGATTTCTATTTTCTATGCATAGTTCATGAAGCTGGAAAAATCCTAGACAGATCCACCATCACTAGTCATGTAGCCACTCCCCATGAAGGTGTGAATCAGCTGTTCATAGGCTCGGTTTGTGTATTTCAATGTCATTGGCAGACAAGGCGAGGAGGTCACTCAACTGCAGACTCTGGTCAACATTCCTCAGCGTAGGAGGGGAGGGAGACGGGGAGAAGTCAGCTCTGCTGCTGAGGGGAACGAAGTGAAAGCCCGTTTCCAAGATATTGACCGACGATTTTTGTGATTTAATTCCACCTACACTAATTAAGATCCGACTTAATTTCATGAAGATATTTGCTTAGAATACCATCTTCTATCACCAGTGTAAAGGACTTCCATCATATCAAATACACCCTGTATAAACGAGATTTTAAAATTTCGCTCAGCTGCCATCTTGTGATTATGAAAAGAATTTAAATGAATTAGATGCCAGTGAATTGAAATTTATATAACCATATACCGTACCAAGTTTCACCACACTCCAATGGTTAAATCGCGAGAAACGTCCAATTGAATATTTAAATTTCGCTTTGCCGCCATGTTGGATTTGAACGTCCCATAGGTGAACATATGTTTATAGCCTCTACAAACATACAAAATTTCAGTTTCATTGCTGTCATAAATTAATAGATATTGAGAACCGTCTAAATATTTCGGATGGTCGCCATGTTGGATTTTAATATATGTAGGCCATTGAATTATGCACTATTAGACGAGGATTAGTGTGTATGTTCAATACTCAAACGTTAATTTCGATCGCATGATTAGAACACATGAAATAAAAACTTAATGTTAACGTTTCCCTTAAAGTTATATAAACAATGTACAAAATTAGATGTCAGTGCATTGCAATTTGCATAGTTATTTGCTGTACCAAGTTTCATTGCGTTTGGATGGTTAAATCGCGAGAAAAGTCTATTTAAAGGTTTCAAATTCGCTTGGCCGCCATGTTCGTCACGTAGCCAAAAGGCTCTTAAAAGTCCCATTGGTGAACTTCTAGTAGTGCCCTTTATCTCCCTACCACATTTCAGGGTGATATTGATAATAGTTTTGGAGATAGAGCATGCCGGTGAAATATTTCGCACTGCCGCCATGCTGGATTGGTGAAATGAAATAAAATTTGAAGGTAACGGGCGGGGTCGGCCAAAATGATGCTATGACCTTCCGGAATGTCATTGAAATAGCTCAACCCGTTTAGAAGTTATTAGACGGGGAGGGGGGCGGGGGGACGGACACACAATACTCACACACGGACAAAAGGTGATCTCATAGGCCCATTTTTGGCCTATTTTCATTTTATGAAAAAAAAAATAGGCATATGGGATTACCTTTTGTCCGTGTGTGCATGTGTGTGCGTGTGTGTAGGTGTGTGTGTTTGTATCCCCCTAATGATTTATAAATGGCTGGAGCGATTTCAATGAAACTCGTTAAGATCATAGTACCATGACGGCCGATCCCGACAGTGCCCTTCAAATTTTATTACGTCTCACGAATATATCATGGCGGCTGTCGAAATATTTCACCGGCATTCCATATCTCCGAAACTATTACTGCTATCACCCCGAAATTTTGTACGGTGATAAAGGGCACTATAAAAGTTCGACAAAGGGGCTTTCAAGAACTTCTTGACTACAAGACAAACATGGCGGCCAAGCGAAGTTGAAATTTTAAATTGACTTTTCTCGCGATTTAGCCATCCAAACGCAATGAAACTTTTTACAGCAAATGTTTAAGCACATTGTAACGCACTGGCATTTAATTTAGTTCAATTGTATGCATAACCTCAAGATGGCGGCTGTGCGAAATATTTCACTGGCATTCTATATCTTGAAATTATTACAGATATCGCTCTGAAATTTTGTACGGTGATATAGGGTACTACCAGAAATTCAGCTATGAAACTTTCAAAGACCTGTAAAATACAAAACGAACATGGCGGCCAAGCGAAGATGAAACATTTTAATAGACTTTTCTTGCGGTTTAACCATCTGAGCGCAGTGAAATATGGTACAGTATACGTTTATACACATTGCAATGCACTGGCATCTAATTTTGTTCAAATGTTCACATAACCTCAAGATGGTGGCTGTGCGCAATTTTAAAATTAAGTTTTTATTTCTCGTGTATTGATCATGCAGTCGAAGTGAACGTTTGAATAATGAATCTACGCAAAAATCGTCATCTAATAGTACATAACTCTATGGCCTACATATATAACAAGAAGTTCCGTGACGAACTAAAGAGCCTACTTTTCTTAAAATTTAACATTCATGCCAATTATTAATCTACTAGCAGTAGTACCCGGCTTCGCCCGGTGGAATGATGATAATATCTCAAAGTCTCCTTAGAAATATAATGGACTTAAAATCTAGGTCATTTGCCCCCTAAGACAATGAGGGCGTAATATCTAGGTCATTTACCCCTTTGATAAGGATCATAATGAAAACTACTGTTGAATTGACACGTCAAACTTACAAACCACCGTAATAGAAATACATATTTCAAAATTCACAGGCGAGGAAAACTTATTGTGTGTGGTGATTAATGGTGTAATGGGCGTAACATCTAGGTCATTTGCCCTTATGATGAGGATGATAAGGGAAACTACTACCTGTATTGAATTTACACTTCAACTTATAATGTACACAATGTACTGTAATAAAAATAAATATTTTAAAAATCACAGTCGAGAAAGACTTTATGCGGCGGTGATTAGTGGTATGATGCGCGTAACATCTAGGTCATGGCGTACTGCTCGGCAAAGAATATAGGTCCAAGCTGCACGAACCTGAGATGATCGCAGATGATGACGAAATATGATGACACACGTTCGGGGTTCCCCGTCGTATTTAGATTGGCCGGGGAATCCCTCACTCTTTCGCAACACCACAGTGGCTTGAGCAACGGCCCTGTGGTGGCATCAGCATAGACAGCAGATAACACGGCGGGCTCGGAAAGGTCCTCTCATGTCACTTCGCGATGAATCAGCAAGCTAATCTCACAACTGCCCCCCCCCCCAGGGTCTCACAACTTGTGGGACGTGGGTTGGCGACCACGAGACCCCAGCTGAGTCTGGCATCGCTTCTACTTCTTGGTGCCGGGATCCTTTCAGTTCTCTTTCCTGTCGTCCTCCCTTGTTCTCTTCCGACCCCGACTGTATTAGGGTGTCCGCGGGCTAGGGAGTCTTTCAATTTCCCGCCTTAATTGGCCGTTGTCTCATTTTTCGTGATGCCCTCATTCTTCGAGGGGTCTGCCTTCTTTTCCTTTTCATAATATCTCCTGTCTTCTGCTCAAGGCCCTCAAAGAGGCAGGGTGTGTGTAGCCCCACCACTTCTGGTACACCCTCAAGGTCTAGTTAGTTAGTTATTGTTGTTTTAAGGGGCGGAACTACGAGGTCATCTGCCCCCTCAAGGACTTATGGCTGGTGACTTAGGAAGCTGGCTACCCCGAGGGATTCCTGAGCTAAATGCATAGAATGTAGTGGTATGTCAGAAATTTCAAGTGGACAGTGTTACTCATCGAATTCCAAAGGGTAAGTATGTAAAATTTGGTTTAGATCGGTGAAACCGTGTAGATTTGTGCCAAAGGGCCTAAATGCAGAAAATAGATTGGTCTGTCCGAAATTTCATGTCGACAGTGCTACTCGTCGGGTTCCAAAGGGTAATTATAAACAATTTGGTTCAGATCAGTGAAACGGCGTAGATTTGTCCCAAAGGGCCTAAATGCAGCGAAAGGGGTGGTCTGTCCGAAATATACAGTGGACAGTGATACTCGTTGGATTTCAAAGAGTAAGTATACTAATTTTGGTCCAGATTGGTGGAACGATGTACATTTGTGCCGAAGGGTCTAAATACAGGGAATGGAGTGCTCTGTCCGAAAGTTCAAGCAGTGTTACTCGTCGGGTTCCCAAGGGTAAGTAACTTACATAAAGATTGGTTGAGATGGGTGAAACTATGTAGATTTTTGCCTAAATGCAGTAAATGGAATGGTCTATCCGAAATTTCATTTCGACAGTGTTACACGTCGGGTTCCAAAGGGTAAGTATGTATAATTTGGTTCAGATCGGTGAAACAGGGTAGATTTTTGCCAAAGGGCCTAAATGCAGGCATTGGAGTGGCCTGTCCAAAGTTTTAAGTGGACAGTGTTACTCGTCGGGTTCAGAAGGGTAAGTATACAAATTTAGGTTCAGATCGGTGAAACGATGTAGATATGTGCCAAAGGGCCTAAATGCAGGGAATGGAGTGGTCTGTCCGAAATTTCAAGTGGACAGTGACACTCATCGGGTTCCAAAGGGTAAGTATACACGTTTTGTTTTCGATCGGTGAACGATGTAGATTTGTGCCAAAGGGCCTAAATGCGGGGAATGGAGTGGTCTGTCCAAAATTTCGAGTAGACAGTGTAACTCGTCGAGTTCCAAAGGGTAATTATTTGAGATCGGTGAAACGGTGTAGTTTTTGCCAAAGGGCTTAATGCAGGGAATGGAGTGGTCTGTCCTAAGTTTTAAGTGGACAGTGTTACTCGTCGGGTTCCAAAGGGTAAGTAACCTATGTAAAATATGGGTCAGATCGGTGAAACGGTGTAGATTTGTGCCAAACGGCCTAAATGCAGGGGTTGGAGTGACCTCTTCGCAATTTCAAGCAGACAATGTTAGTCGCAGTGTTCCAAAGGGTAAATATACAAATTTAGGTTCAGATCGGTGAAACGGTGTAGATTTGGGCCAAAGGGCCTACATGCAGGGAATGGAGTGGTCTGCCCGCAATTTCAAGCAGACAGTATTACTCGCAGGTTACCGAAGGGTAAGTAACCGAATGTTGGTTCTGATCGGTGAAACTGTGTAGCTTTGTGCCAAAGGACCTAAATGCAGGGAATGGGGTGGACTGTCCAAAATTTTAAGTGGACAGTGTTACTCGCAGGGTTCCAAAGGGTAAGTGGACAGTGTTACTCGCAGGGTTCCAAAGGGTAAGTATAAAAATTTTGGTTCAGATCGGTGAAACGGTGTAGATTTGTACCAAAGGGCCTAAATGCAGGGGATGGAGTAGCCTCTCTGATATTTCAAGCAGACAGTGTTAGTCCAGTGTTCCAAAGGGTAAATAAACAAATTTTGGTTGAGATCGGTGAAACAGTGTAGATTTTTGCAGAAGGGCCTAAATGCAGGTCATGGGGAGGTCGGTCCGAAATTTCAAGTGGACAGGGTTACCCGCACGGTTCCAAAGGGTAAGTATACAAATTTTGCTTCAGATCGGTGAAACGGTGTAGATTTGTGCCAAAGGGCCTAAATGCAGGGGATGGTGTAGCCTCTCCGATATTTCAAGCAGACAGAGTTAGTCGCAGTGTTCCAAAGGATAAATATACAAATTTTGGTTGAAATCGGTGAAACGGTGTAGATTTGGGCCAAAGGGCCTAAATGCAGGGAATGGAGTGGTCTGTCCGCAATTTCAAGCAGACAGTGTTAATCGCAGGGTTCCAAAGGGTAAGTATACAAATTTTGGTTCCGATCGGTGAAACGGTGTAGACTTGGACCAAAGGGCCTAAATGAAGGGAATGGGGTGGTCTGTCCGAAATTTTAAGTGGACAGTGTTACTCGCAGTGTTCCAAAGGGTAAGTATACAAATTTTGGTTCAGATCGGTGACACGGTGTAGATTTGTGCAAAAGGGCTTAAATGCAGGGAATGGGGTGGTCTCTCCGAAATTTAAAGTTGACAGGGTTACCCGCAGGGTTCCAAAGGGTAAGTATGCAATTTTTGGTTCAGATCGGTGAAAAGGTATAGATTTGTATACATAACAGACAAACAGACAAACAGACAGACAAACTTTCTGCTTTATATATATAGATATGGATCTATCTTGAATAATGAAGATATTAAGTTGGTAATATCGAAATTTCTAATTAGTTTGAAATACTGTATACCTGGCATAATGTAGCCTAATAGAGAACTACAGTTGGCAGTCCTGGTGACTGAATATATTCTTAGTTCCATCTCTTAAGGTACAGAATACAAAATTTGGCTGAAGTCCAATGGATAGCATGGACGTTACATGCAGTTAAACATTCGATCTAAAAAATCATGTTGGCTACAATGACATGCATGTATTGCTCAGAATCAATCTGAAATAATATGATCTATTGTTGTGTCAATTTTGAATGAAATCCATTAGTTAGTATAGAAGTTACATGCATTTTAAAATTGGACCTATCAGCAGGCTTAGAATCATGTTGGCAGCACTGGCGTAGGCCTATATTAGTTACTCCAAATTAATCTAGAATGCCAGGTACTATACGGTGCAAAGTTTAGAGCTATTGGCTTGCATACTTTCTGATATATTGATATTAGGGTAACAAAAATAGAGGCAGTATTTATTAACAGTTGGTTACCCTTAAGAATCGGCATAGTCATATCTGGTACGGTATACATAGCGCACACGAAATTTGGTTGAAATCCAAATGATAGTATAGAAGTTACATGCATTTAAAGTTGGACCTCTCAGCAGGCTTAGAATCATGTTGCTAGCACTGACGTAGGTAAGTTACTCCAAATTGCATACTTTCTGATAAATGGGTATTTGGATTTAAAAAAATTGAGAGCATTTATTAACAGTTGGCAGCCCTGGTGGCTCTTAAGAATACGATCAGTCATATCTGTTTATGTACACATAGCACATACCAAATTTGGTTGACATCCAATGGATAGTGTAGAAGTTATATGCATTTAAAATTTGGACCTATCAGCAGGCTTATAATCATTTTGGCAACACTGCCATGTTTGACCTCCTGGAAATTAAACTGCAATATTATTATCTATACGTGTGCAAGTTTTGAAATAGCTCCCATTCATACCCTCCAAGATATTCAACATGGAGCTCAAATTTCAATTGCGATTTTTCAGCAGTGGTAGCACTGACATCATTTTCAAATATGGCCGTGAGATATTCAGATATAGATCTTTACTCCTACCAAATTTTGTTTCGATTGCTGCAGCCGTTTAGGAGTTGATAGGGGGGAACACACACACAGCCCGACGGACAGACCGAAGGACAGACAGACACACACACATTTGTCCGATCTCATAAGTCTACTTTTTCCTCATTTTTGCAAAATGTGAAAAGTAGGCTAAATATCCAAATTGTCTACCAACCGACATACAGTATTAAGATGGTTCTCAATATCTAATAATCTATGATCTATCAAACTGAAATTTTGCATGTCGATAGAGGCTATGAACATAAGTTCACCTATAGGATTTTCAATAATCTGGTGAGCTCAAATCCAACATGGCGGTGACCGGCAATACAAATATTTAAATGGACGTTTCTCGCAATTTAACCATCCGAGCGCAGTAAAACTTGGAATGGTAAATACTTATACAAATTTTAATCTACTGGAATCTAATTATTTCAATTGTTTTCATAACCACAAGTTGGCAGCTCTGCAAAATTTGAAAATCTGATTTTAATTTCTTATGTCCTAATCATGCGATCGATGTTTTAATCTACATCTACACAATAATCTCGATGTAATAGTACATAACTCTATGACTTTCATAAATAAAAATCCAACATGGCGACCATCCGAAATATTTAGACGGTTCTCAATATCTACGAATTTATTACGGCAATCAAACTGAAATTTTGTATGTTGATACAGGCAATTAACATTTCTAGGACATATGAAAATAGGCTGTATAATTCCTCAAGGAACTACTTGTTTCATAAATAGATGATGATGATGATAATTGTAGTTTTAAGGGGCCTAACATCTAGGTTATCGGCCCCTGCGTAAATAGAAATAGGCTAAACATACAATACGGTGTGATGTAGTATCCTACTGTCTTCAATGCTGTTAATCTAGAGTCAAATATTACATTCAAACACCTTATTTTATGCAAGTGAAGCCATTTGGATTATATGTAAGATGGGGAGTGCGGTGCGGTGGCAGGGCAGTCCAGCTGTTAGCCTCTCACCAAGGTGGACCGGGTTCGATTCCCGGTCAATAAAAGTGAGATTTTCGAAGTGAAATGGTAGGTCCTGGGGTTCGGATTCCACGTAAAAAAAAGTGGTCTTGTGGTTCATGATCGCATGATTAACGGTCACGTAAAACTACAAGTTTCCTTTTTTTTTTCATGTACAATACAGCCTTCACTCAATAACCTGACCCAGCACTGCTTAACGTGATCAGACGGTTCCTCCTCACACCGCCATGAGAAGGCATACCAGATTGAATCGATTGCAGCAACAGATGTGAGGGTGGACTGATTCGCATTCAGGATAAGTAGGAGTAATGGGGCAGCCGCTTAGGTAAGGTATAACATGAGAATCATCTGTCATAAAGAAGCTAATACGGCGGCCATAGGGTGAAGATGGAATGAAGGAAGGCCATGACAGGAAACTCGCCATTTTCAATATCCGGTTCGAAAAGGCTGGGTCATGTCTGTCTGTGAACGTGAATTGCATCATTCATTGCAACTCAGAGGGTCCATCCGCTCCCTGGATGATGTGGAGGAGAGGAAGGAAATTCACTTTGCATTTCTTTCTGAAAAAGAAGTCAGAGCACGCATTTTGCTATCTTGTTTAGAAAACTATATAATGTTCAATTGTTGTTGCTGTCAATTCATTTTAGAGGCTTGAGACATCTTGGTTATCAGCAACCGTGTAGTTGGGTGGGTATTTAATTTGTCTGATTACTTCTATTAATGCGGTGATTGAAGTTGTGTGTGTAGCTGTATTGGGGACAGGTGCTCCGGGACTTGAAATAAGGTATTATGTCGGCATGTGCCTGGAGGTAGTATGGCAAAACCCGGGGAAAACAACCACACAACAGTCGCTGTCAGCCCTGGGATTGGAACTCAAGACCTCCGGACTTGCTGCAGCTGCCCGCGTGGTCGTGGTGAACGATTTAATGAGCACGGCTAGGCCGCAGATAAATTATGTTCAGAGAGTCATGACCACAATGAAATACACAGTATATTTCCTAATTTATTTTAGTTTAAGAGGTTCTTAGGCAATCGCAAAAGGTGCTCTAACTTCTCTTCGCACAATATTCTCTGATACGTGGCAGTAACTAAGTCACCAAGATCTTGTCACTATTGGGCATGTCATGTCAAGTGAATTGTTCATCATTGGAGCTTCCTCTTAACACTCTCACCCCATTGTATTGTATAATATACTAGCATTACCCGTCGAGCCTTCGCCCGTGAATATTGTATAAGCTCTACACTTTGAAATTAGCATCGACACTATCATCATGGCCATTATTTATTTGAAGTTCAATTTTGAAACAGCCCACTTTACGATACGATCAAAATGTAAGGTGCAATCCTGAGCATTCTACTCGCTCTCGATATAGATAACGGTTGTAGGCCCATTTTTTTTCTAAAATTGAATACTCGCATTATTCTAAATAGAAAATATCCTATTATTTTATTCTCATAAATAAAGATATCTTTTAAATGTAGATAGAATTTGTGATGTTGAAATTAATATATTCCTTGTCATCAAAGGCTAACATCAACGATCAGCTACAGCATATTACCTATACAACTTAGTAGCTCTTGCTACTGTTACACACTGCATCTACGTAAAACACAAATAAGAAATGTCAAAAAGCTACAAACTTAGTGACTATAAAGAAAGAATGAATGAAAGAAAGAATGTAAGATAGAAAACTCGAAAATCCGTTCTCTGTGAAGATCGCGTCATTATAATTAAGAAGTTTTGTGCGCTGTTGGTAGATCTACAGCGGCAACAGCACGTCAATTCTTATTTGTTGAAACAACTCGCGCGTTATCTATTCCAATTTGTATTTGGTGAAACGACTCGCGTGCCCACACCACTACTTAAAAAGGCGTGCTTTCTGCTTACTTACATGCAGTAGTGTCAGTCAGCCGTCTGGTGACGATCAGAGGAACATCTCTGTTGATTGTTTTTGTAAGCTCATTGATACATATTTTTGGCCACATTATTTTATTGAAAATGGAAGTAATGTCTCTCACGAAACGTATAGATTAAGTCATTACTTTAATACTTTTCGCACAGCATAACCCCAAAAAGTATGTCGCGTATTTTGCCTAGGTCCATACACTAGCTTCAGTAAGCCGTCTGGTGACGAATAGAGGAACTTCTCTGTTGCTTGAAAGGTCATTGACACACTTCTTTGGCCACATTGATTTGTTCAATTGAAAACTACTCGTACTTCTGAAATTTCAAATTTTATACCGGTTAAGGAGTTGTCTGAGTTGTCTGGCTCCTCTACGAACTGCTACATTCCCAATTTGTCTAGTATTGGTTAGCAAAATAGCAACGTGGTCTAACTGGAATTTTTATCTACAGGAACATCTCCTATCAGACATTGGGACGCGCCCTGTCGGAGTTGAGACTTTCCCACCCCAGTGTCTCACGTGTAGGGTTATGCCTAGCCCCTACTCAATTAAGAACCAAATTATTATTATTATGCACATCATAGTTGATCACTTCACACAAGAAAAATACAAACTCACACACCACAGCATATCATGCATACACCGAAACATCCTTGCAGGTTGCAAATGTAACACCTATATAAATAGTACTTTGGCACAAAAATACCTAAAAACTACCCTTAATGAACACTATAAAATGAACACTCACACAGTAAACATGATTTAAAAAAACTAAGAGCAAACCGCTATACGTCGCATTAAAAACTATTACCTAAATAAACATTAACTTAAAACATAAACTTATTATTATGACTACTATAGTCTACCTATCTGTGTTTTTAATTACATTAATATTAAGAATATGTCTACACGTGATGCTACCGGGTCCTTGCGATATCTTGGACAAAAGATGTTAAGTGTAAACAGAAACCTTTACGTGTGCTTTGTGGACTTCGAAAAAGCATTTGATAAAGTCAGCTGGCACAAGCTGTTTCCTCTTCTGAATCAAATAGGATGTCCCCATCGATTAATCAGATTAATATTTGATCTGTATATAAATCAAACTGCTGTTGTTCGGCTTGGAAATGACGTATCAGAACCCGCTAAGATTCGCAAAGGTGTGCGACAAGGTTGTTTGCTGTCCCCTGGACTGTTCAATGCCTTCGCTGAAGCTATAACTAAGTGGGCTTTTAAAGGTTCTAATATGGGAGTGAAAGTTGGTGGAAGAATTATCCAGAATATTAAATTTGCTGATGATCTGGCATTACTTGCAGTAAATCCGCATACATTAACAAACATGTTGCAATGTTTAAATGATACAGTTACAGAATATGGAATGAAAATCAATTTTAAGAAGACCAAGATTCTGTTGATAAGTAAGCGTCAACATGAACTAAATATTATCATAAATAAAGAACCAGTACAACAGGTCAGTCGTTTTAAATACCTTGGTCAGATCTTCACAGAAGACCTACGATGTGAAGTTGAAATCAGGAGCCGTATAGCCATGGCCAAGCAGGCATTCCGTGAAAAGCATTCTCTAATTTGTCAACGCTCGATGTCCCTCAGCCTTAGAAAACAACTGGATATGGCCAGTTGCAATGTACTGCAGTGAGACCTGGTCAATGAATAGAGGTGACATTAAACGACTAGAAGCGTTTGAGATGTGGTGTTGGCGCCGAATGGAAAAGATCAGCTGGGTAGAGAAAATGACCAACATAACGGTGCTGGATCGAATAAAGGAAAACCTTCAAATGATCCGCCAGATATATAGAAGGAGATCCACCTGGCTTGGCCACAGGTTACGACATGGTGGCCTGATGATCGACATACTAGAAGGCAAAATAGGCTACCTAGAAAACGCCCTCGCGGGAGGCCACGGAACACTTCCATGAGATCTTTCCTAGATAGCTCTAGCCTACGAAGTTATGAAATGGTCAAAAGGACAGCACAAGACCGAACAACGTGGAAAAGACTCATTGTAGGGGCAGACCAGACGCTTGACTGAAAAACATGATGATGAATATTATTACCACTATCACCCAACATGTTAAATTAAATTATATATATGAAAAGAAAAATAAATCGAAAAGAAAAAATACATATCTTTTGCATGCACTCTTGTATTGAAATACAATTTGTATATATGTTGTAAATAATAATAAATATGTCTCACAGATAATCTGTACTGTATTTGCCGTCAGATTCGTGAGACATATCACATTAATGTAATATCAATAGTATTTATCAATAACACACAAATTCAGAAACGGTGGTGGTGCAGGCAAAATGCCTTCCTTTCCTTTCTGCGATGGCTTCGAGTTTCTTCCAAGATGCCCACGTTGTATGATCACGAACACACACACACTTCAGTCAACTTGTTTCCAGTTTTTTTCACAGATTTTTCGATTTTTTTGTTTTTTTTTGATAATTTTATATATATTTTTTTTTTTTAAAGAGTTATTTCACGAAATGGAAGTGGGTTGTGTAACCTATTTTAGAGGAGACACAACCTCACGTGAACAAACCCTACTCGGTGTGATTATAGCAAGGAATAACATTTAAAATGAACAAAGCATCATACAGTGTTGCTCTATTTCACAAATAACATTCAATTCACAATATAATGACTGGTCATGAATAAATGCTTTAATGCACACATTCCTGATTGATTACTGGATCATGATGTTTTTCACATTAATTAACTCTTTGTAACATGTTTGTTTCACTAATGTAAATCTATGTTATGCACATTCGTGCGCTTTTCTGTTAATAATAATAATAATAATAGTATTTAATAAATAAATAAAATTAAATTTAAATTAAATTATCATTGGTCAAGTGTTAACTCCTGTAGCCTGCTGTATTGTTGAAAGTCTTGCCATAGGAACGATACTGTACCTGCACCTCAAACCAGTTTTAAATTTCTTGGCAGAGGCGGGAATCAAACCCGGGCCTTCGGGGTGGTTGTCAAATATGCAAACCACTACACCACGAGGTGTATCGGTGAGGACTACTGTTCTACGATAAGCCTCTGCCTAATACTGTCAATGTTTCTTGTAGACAGTCCTCCCTCTCAGTTAGAATTTTGTCCCTTTGCCAATGTCCATCGCAAACCTAACGGCATCTAACGTCTGTATAAATCAACGGCTTATAGGTAATACGTTATGGATGGCATGTCGTATCCAGAGATGTGAATTTATTTCACTCGTCAGTGAATAACCCAAGTCTGTAAAATTTTGGCAGTGGACCGTTATCACAGTCAAAACCTACAGGTACGGTATATCTTCACCTTACTTTTGATAGAAAATAGATGGTGCGTATACCAATTCCCAATAGGGCCTACATGATTTCACCTAACACGTCATTGTATAAAGCGATGACTGAAATCTGGCATATTTTACCATGAAAATAAACTAAAAGCTATAGGTTATAAAATGTTAGCTCCCTTTTCACACATTATCGATGGCTTGCATGCCAATTCTTCCAACTCGTCACCGAATGATCCGATCTCTGTGAAACTGGGAATAGTGGAATGTGGGAGTGTTTCTAAATTTATATACTTATGTTTCGAGCAATAATGAAAAAATTTCCGGAAAGAATTTGTTAGATGACTACTTCCACAATAATAAATATCTGGCTCAGAAATCTCTAACTTCCTTTTCGTGAATTTAAGATACCTTGCATACGACTTTCCCTGAAATAACTCAGGTGACTCGGCACCTATCTGCACGGGATACTATATCATAAAAATTACGTATTCTTGAGTGTCAATTTGATAATGTGATGTTAGTGATAATGGTTAACTTTATGTGGCAAAACATCCAGATCAACTGCCCCAATTTTCTGCGTAGTTATAGTGAATTGTGGATGAACATTCGAAAGGTTACCAGGAAAGTTGATAAGACATACTGGTATTGGGAACTAGATAGTCTAGTACGTATTTCTTCAGTATTTTATTCATTGGGGATAGTACCTTATCGTTTAGCCCTGGAGATGTGTTGATCGGTGACACATTGGGCAACGGTGGCAGCTTTGTTTCAAATCAGGGCAAGTTAAGGTTCCGTAGCAACTCTGGTTTGCTATTATAAAATGTTAGAATGTTATGATTAATGTACAGAATTGGCTACAATATATATAGGCCCTACATATTGAGGTGTATTTCATCACAGCGGACCCTAAATCAAGTGTTTTTAATTTATCAGATGGAAAATCTATTTGATGACATTGGAGTTTTTTAGTGTGATAGACTCGTGTTATTATATAAACATTGGCTGTCAATTGTTTGTGGATATACTTGTCTCCTAGCTTGTTAGTTTCATTTTTGGGTATTTCTTTCTTTCTTTCTTTCTTTCTTCCTATTTTCTTCGTTTTCCTTCCAGTTTTGTTATGGAACGACCGATCCCCTCGAGAGTTGGGTCTCTGCGGCCAACTCCATAACTCCACAATGGCCAAACCGCCACTGGTAGTATGCAAAACAATTTTCCAGTTGTCACTATCAAGCTCAAAATGGCTGCAAACTTTTTTTACTTAAAGTGTAACGCGCCGTACAGGCCACTGGAAACAACAAGGGAGTCTATACCGTGAGCAGTGAATTTCACAAAGAACTATGCGGGGAGTGGAGTGATTGGAGGAACTATGGTATCCTAGTTTAGGTCCAGTTTCTGTTGGTGTGGTACCGATAATTTCTCATGACACACCGAATTAAAACGCAATATTTTTATTTCATAATTAAAAGTATACTCTAGCGCATACATTTCCGTTAAAAACAATCTGTACATTTTTTAGCCTACTTTTCCCATTTTGCAAAAATTAGGAAAAACTAGACTTATGAGATCGATCCGGGAAAATGTGTGTCCGTCTGTCTGTCTGTCTGCCTGTCTGGCTGTGTGTGTGTCCCCCCTATCAACTCCTAAATGGCTGCAGCTATCGAAACCAAAGTTGGTAAGAGCAAAGATCTATACCTGAATATCTCACGGCCATATTTTAAATTGACGTCAGTGCTACCAACTGCTGAAAAATCGCAATTGTAATTTGAGCTCTATGTTGGATATCTCAGAAGTTATGCAAACGAACTATTCCAAAATTGGCACACACATAGACAATAGCATTCCAGATTAATTTTCAGAAGACCATACGTGCCAGTATTGCCAACATGACTCTAAGCCTGCCGATAGGTCCAATTTCTAAATGCATGTAAATTCTATACTATCGATTGGATTTCAACCAAATTTCGTATGTACTATGTGTACTACAGCAGATATAACTGTGCGTATTCTAATGAGCCACCAGGGCTACCAACTGTTAATAAATACTCTCACTATGTTTTTACCCTAATGACAATATATCAGAAAGTATGAAAGCCAACAGCTCTAAACTTTGCACACGTATAGTACCTGATATTTTACCTTAGTTCGATGTAACTTATATTCATCAGTGCTGCCAACACGATTCTAAGCCTGCTGATAGGTCCAGTTTTTAAATTCATATAACTTCTAAACTAACAAATGGATTTCAACCAAATTTCGTATGTGCTTTGTGTATCATAACAGTTATGACTATGCGTATTCGTAGGAACAAGCAGGGCTGCCAACTGTTAATAAATACTCTCTCTATTTATTTAATCCGAATATCAATATATCAGAGCCTCCGTGGCTTAGGCGGCAGCACGCCGGCCTCTCACCGCTGGGTCCGTGGTTCAAATCCCGGTCACTCCATGTGAGATCTGTGCTGGACAAACCGGAGGCAGACAGGTTTTTCTCCGGGTACTCCGGTTTTCCCTGTCAAAATTTCATTCCAGCAACACTCTCCCCTATCATTTCATTTCATTTGTCATTCATTTAATCATTGCCCCAGAGGAGTG
The DNA here is from genome assembly GCA_946902985.2 of Meconema thalassinum. Classification (NCBI taxonomy): domain Eukaryota; kingdom Metazoa; phylum Arthropoda; class Insecta; order Orthoptera; family Tettigoniidae; genus Meconema; species Meconema thalassinum. The sequence goes on from OX336389.2 coordinate 182,625,565, forward strand.
CGTCAGGCCTCGGCAGCCGGCACAGTTCATATCCTCGTCACTAGATGGGGGCTTCATTCATTCCATTCCTGACCCGGTCGGAGACCGGAAGCAGGCTGTGGATTTTCATTTTCATCAATATATCAGAAAGTATGCAAGTCACCAAAGCTAAACTTTGCACACGTATAGTACCTGACATTCTAAATAAATTTGGAGTAACTAATATACCTCAGTGCTGCCAACATGATTCTAAGCTTTCTGATAATTTCAATTTTTATTTACATGTAACATCTATACTAACAAATGGATTTTATCCAAAATTGGCACTGTAATAGATGGTAATATTTCAGATTAATTCTGAGCATCACATACATGCCATGGTTACCAACATGATTTTACGCGCACTGATAAATCCAATATCAAACAGCATGTTACGTCCATACTATCCATTAGACTTCAGCCAAATTGTGTATGTGCATTCTATACCTTAAGTCAGACTATTCAGAGTCACCAGGACTGCCTACTGTAGTAATTTACTCTATTACTCTATTACTTGATTTCGTCACTATTCTAAATAGGTCTATATAGATTGGCATCAATCTGAAATTTTAAGGAAAGTAGGCTGTTTAGTTCGTCACGGAACTACTTGTTTTTTTTCGCTACCACTTTACTCTCCAGGATCGCCTTTTCCCATGGACTAAGCGAGGAATCCCACCTCTACCGCCACTGAGGGCAGTGTCCTGGAGCTTAAGACCATGGGTCGGGATACAACTGGGGTGTGTAACCAGCACGACGCCCAGGCGGCCTCACCTGCAAAGGGAACAGGGGCCTTCTGTACATTCTACATATAAAAATAAGTGCTTCGATTCGATGACATTCATTACCTAATAGATGAATTCGTTCCTTCAGTCGAACTGTTACAATGGACGCTGCTTTGCATGATTGTATAGACTGTTTGTTGTTACTCTTCACTCGACCAACAAATTTGGGGTGGGGATACAATGTTGTATGTATGTCTACCCCTTATTATTCCCGGTTTCCAACGGGGTCGGGGATGAGATGCGATGGAAGTCTTTGTGGCGATGGTTTTTACGGCCGGATGCCCTTCCTGACGCCAACCTCAGGAGAGGAGTTAATGAGACATGAAATGAATGATGGTGAATGAAACTGGGCAAGGATGTGGAAGGAAGCGGCCGTGGCAGAAGGTACCGTCCCAGCATTTGCCTGGTGTTGAAAATGGGAAACCACGGAAAACCATTTCAAGGACGGCCGACGGTGGGGCTCGAATCCACGCGTCTACCGAGTCAGTCGAGAGCTTGGCCCCATGACCTAATGCTGCGCTTTAGCCAGCGTAGCCACTACTGTTGGTGGTGGGGATACAATGCACAATGTATATAATATACAATAAATAAGTATACGCTCCTGAAAAGAACACATGTAGTCTATTACTACTAAATATTGGGGAGTACGCACGCTTACAGATGACACCTCTACAACCTGTGATCAGATATGTAGCCGTGTACATAATAGACAACAAAAGGGGAGCGTGATGGTGCAGTGGCTTAGCTGCTCGTCTTTCACCCGGACGACCGGAGTTGGAATCCCGGAGACAACGAGGTGAAATTTTCACCTGAAGAATCACGTGGCGCCAGGAAGGGCATCCGACCTCAAATCCCCGGTCAAAACAAAAAATGAGCCTAGTTGGCTCCGGCCACACCTTTAATTGGGATAAGCCGAAGAAAGTTTATTTATAAAATATATATCAAATGCAAGTTTTTAATTCACTATATTTTAATTGTTTTATCTGTGCACACGTGCATAGTTCCCATACGTTGTTCACAAACTCTTAAACAAACTAATAACACAGTATAGCCTATAACGAGATTCAAACTACAAATATAGGCCAAACATGAATTAGACTCATTATACTAAGTATTATATGACTACACAGATAACTATTTTATATCAATTTAAACCTCCTCCTCAGTGATCAACATCTCATGATGACCCCTTGACGGTCGAAACGTGTACTTCTATTCGCCCATTATTGAAAAGTGATTACAAATAATGAATGTTATTTCTTTCAGGGTCGTTTATTATTTTTTGTTATATAGGCCTACGTTGTACCTCCACACAGTCATTGGGAAAATTTGTGTTGGCCAACTGAAGAGTTGCAACTAACAATTTATATTGGCAACACTGAAAAATGGCTTCCAACTTTACATGCATATGTACATTTAATTTTCTAGCATAAATGGTTTCCTGGCCAAGTAGTTAGTAAGGTAGCCTTTGATCCGAAGGGTCGCAGGTTGGATTCCCTACCGGGTCGTAGAATTGTAACATCGAAAGGGGTTGATTCCCTTAGTTCGGGATGTGGGTAATGTGACGTTTCCATCATTCATGACATCCTCATCTTGACGTGAACTTTGCCTACGGGTATTAAATTGAATCAACTGCACCAGGAATCTATGGAAGTCACACACCATTACTATTAGTTTCTAGTGTACATTAATTGGTTTATAACTACACTACCTATTGGCTGATAGCGTGGCGCAGCGGTAAGTTGTTTACATGCTTTGCTCAAGGGTGCAGGATGGAATCTCAGGGCATTCGACTGGCATTTCAGGGCGGTGAAATGGGGGAGAAGCGTGTGAGTAGATTTACTGGCACCTTAAAATTCCCCTTCAGGGCAAAATTCTGGCACCCTGCATGTCTTGAGCCACAGTAGCTCAAGGGGACATAATATCTATTATACGTATTCTTCTTCTTATTACTAAACGTCCAGTAATTAAAAATACAGCCTAAACTCTTTTTGAACATTGTACTTACAGTTGGTGTTCTTGAATATAGGATTATTGTGTGAGTTGCAACCGTACCTGGAAAGACAAGAGAAGTACATAACAATATCTTGTTGGTGTCTGGGTGTCTACCAAAACAATGGTGTTTGGAAGGATTATGCACATGAAAGGTAGAAGTATATTGGTGTTACTATTTCAGTCCCATTACATATTTTATATTATATTTTCCATGAAATTATATGTCTAGAAATGCTTATTGCAAAATGCACAAATATCTCTTTTCTTTTTTTAAATCCTATTTTCATCCTTTGAAGTACAGGTTTATGTGATCACCTCTTGTCTGTGTGTGTGTGCATGTACGCACTTGTTAAAGAATGAGTGATCGTCATCGTTTAGATTCCGTCTCGTAGCGCAGTGGATATCATTCTTGGCTGTCACCCCTGAGGTCCTGGTTCAATTCACGGCTCTGCCAAGAAATATAATTCAGGTCTGAGGCTGAAACGGGGCACACTCAACCTCAAGGGACAGAACTGAGAAGAGTTGCGTTCGATTCCAACCTCAGCCATCCTGAAAGTGATTTTCCGTGGTTTATTACTGATCCAGGCAAATACCGGGGTTGTCCCTAACTTAAAAATACACACACTTCTGCAGAAATCACTATAACATAGGTTGCCAACTGGCTACGTGGCAGAGAGGTAACATTCTCGCCTGCTATTCCCAAGGTTGTAGAATCGAATTTTTCGCAGTCAGTTGGCAATTGAGGGTGCTCTAATGCAAGGGAGCCGTGACAGCAGTATATTTACTGGCAAGTTTCAGATCCCTTACTAGGAAGAATCAATTCTCGCACCCCGGTGTCTCTAAAGCCCTGAGTAGTTAAATGAGACGTAAGACCAATATCATTATTATTATTATTTACATAGGTAATCAACCATATTCCACACACACGCAAGTACACGGGGATATATTACCATGTTGTCCAAACCCTTAACATGAAACAATAATAATAGCACGTTTTGATTAGCTGGAGCGAATTCAATGACACGTGGTAAGAGATATTTCTGCTCCTTCCGACCCCGATTGTACCTTTCCTATTTTCATACGTTTTCCCAATTGAAGACAGCATCTGAGCGAAACATTTCACAGACATTCAATATCTCAGACCATAATTTTAATTTTTTTATAAGTGTACCCAATTCAACGTTGTGATCGAAAGAAATACAGCACTTCACAGCCATCCGATATCTCCTAAACTATTATTACAATCATTCTGAAATTTTATTGGTTGCTTGGAGTCACGGAAATACGTTCATAGGCGTGACTTTCATAAGACCAACGTGGCGGTGACGCGAATTTCACATATTTATAAGGGCCCTTCTTGCGACGTAATAATTTGAGAGTAGTGAAAATTGGTTGCGTAAGTTAAATCTTTATTTAAATCTTAAAATGTGCGTCCAATGCAATGCAATTATCCAGAGAAATTAAAGTTGGTGGTTGTGCACATTTTAACAATATGTTCATTTCAAGTGAATTAACCGAAAACATTCATATTGAAGCTCTGCTGTAATATTTGTTAACCACCGTAGCATACAACTGTACGGCCTACATGTAACACAATCAATGTGGTGGGTTTTCAATTTTCAATATGTCTGGAACTATTGCAGCAATATTGAACTATTGTAAGGCATTTTTCTGTGTTGCCTAAGTAATCTATTAGTCTAGTAGAATGTTTTCAGTCGGTCAACACTAGAGTGCCCAATTGGATTGGGTGGAGAAACACAATTAATTTCCTAGTACCACAAATGAAATATATGAATTATTTATAATCAAGCCTCCGTGGCTTAGGCGGCAGCACGCCGGCCTCTCACCGCTGGGTCCGTGGTTCAAATCCCGGTCACTCCATGTGATATCTGTGCTGGACAAAACGGAGGCAGCCAGGTTTTTCTCCTGGTACTCCGGTTTTCCCTGTCAAAATTTCATTCCAGCAACACTCTGCACTATCATTTCATTTCATCTGTCATTCATTTAATCATTGCCCCAGAGGAGTGCGTCAGGCCTCGGCAGCCGGCACAGTTCATATCCTCGCCGCTAGACGGGGGCTTCATTCATTCCATTCCTGACCCGGTCGGAGACTGGAAGCAGGCTGTGGATTTTTTCATTTATAATCATAATAAAACACTTCTCATAAAAACGGAGAGCTGCCTTCTCGCACGCCAGAAATGATATTCCCATGCCGATTGTAGTTTGAGGCGTATGTGCGTTCTGGACAATGGAAACTGAAGCAATACTTTGCGTTCCACGAGTCCATCCTGCAACAGACGGCGTCAAACCGTCGGTGGAGACAGATTCACACCTGTTGCAGCGCCGAGCCAACACAGTGGACGAAGCAGCACGATATGTTGTTGTCATACGGACAAGACGGTGGTCATCGCTTGCTGTGAACACAATTGCGTGGTTATATTCTGTTAGCTGGGATAATGTGACTGACGTATCTCGATTCACCAAGTGGTCTGAGAATAAGCTAGCCATTCTTCTAACTCCTACCACACGGGTAAATGCGTTAGTTCATTCAACTCGCGATAACATCCTTAATAATTATTTCAGTGATAAGTTACAGAATTATTTAGAAACTATATTAGTTGCCACAGAGGTAGAATAAACAATATTTACTGTTGTGATAATATTGTTACGTGCCACCCCTAGTGGCACTTTTGTTAACTGGATTACGGTGGGTAGGAAGCACAACACCAATTACTGCTTAAAGAAATAATTAATTTTATTGCAGCCAGAAAAATACACTACTCAACAGCAATCATTACCTTACTCCAGTTTCCTCACGTCGAGTATACTTTCCCTTTCACTTGTCAACAGACCACAGTTAATCCTCTTCGCTAATGAGTCCGCTCCCGTACGCTCGCTGGAAATAGCTGCACTAGGTCTGTCACCGTACTACTCACCGTTTCACAATGTAGCACAATCACATCTGTCACACTGGAAATAAACACACTCGCTCAAGACACAGTTCCTCTGTAGGAGTCTCACTTCCCCGCTCCACTAGGGGTTTCGCAAGTCACCACACTTCTGTCGCCCGGGATAAATACTCGCACTAGCTCATAAAACACAACAACCACTGCTTGACGGGTCACTCTTATATAGCAGGTCGGTGACTCAATAAATGCTTCTAGATGCATCCAGGGTCCACGGCTTCTCGAGGTTTCCATCGCTGGTCCAGTCACGAATATTCTGGACTATCCCTTTGTCCTAGTAGCCCTGTTGCATAAGGCGCGCGCAATACAGGAGGCAGGGCACAGCCCAGCCCTGGGGCAGTTGTGACTCATGCGGCGAGTGATGACACAAACTCACAGCCGTAACACCACCCCCTTCCTAAAAAGGCTGATCGTCCCGATCAATCATTGGTCCGTCTGTGTCCGTCCGTAGGCTGCCAGGCGATCTCAATGCACGATCTTCATCTTCGCCCTCGGGCTCCGCTGGATCCTGTAGACGACATCGTTGATCCGTTTCACGACTCGGTACGGGCCCTCCCAGGACTTCTGCAGTTTGGGTGACAGTCCTTTCTTCCGTAATGGGTTGAAGAGCCAGACCAGGTCGTCCTCGTGGAATCCTCCGGCATCCGTCTGCTGGTCGTATCGGGTCTTCATTCGGTCGGTCTCGATCCGCAGTTTCCTCCTCACGACCGCGTGCACGTCCTCCAGTTGGTCGACCAGTTCTTGACAATACTGGCTTACCGGGATCGGATCATTCCCAGGTCGGCCGAAGGCAAGATCGACGGGTAGACGGAGCTCCCTCCCAAACATGGCCCGGGCTGGTGTGCACCCGGTGGCTTCATGCACGGCGGCGCGGTAGGCCAGGAGAAATAGTGGAAGATGCTTGTCCCAATCCCTCTGGTGCTCGCTGACAACTATTCGGAGATGGTTCTCGATGGTGCGATTGAATCGCTCTACCATCCCGTCGGACTGAGGGTGTAGCGGCGTTGTCCTTGTCTTCCGGATTCCCAGCAGCTGGCATAGGTTCTGGAACACCTGCGACTCGAAGTTCCTCCCTTGGTCGGAGTGCAGCTCCAGGGGTACTCCGTACCGGCTGACGAATCCCTCACCAGGGTCTCTGCGATCGTCGCGGCTTCTTGGTTAGGGAGCGCATACGCCTCCGGCCATTTGGTAAAGTAGTCGCTGATGACTAATATGTAGCGGTTCCCTGCCTCGCTTAACGGGAATGGCCCAGCAACATCGATGGCCACTCTCTCCATGGGGCCGCCCACGTTGTAGGTCTTCAGTGGACCCCGTCGTCTTCGTCCTGGGCCCTTGCTGGCTGCGCAATCGTGGCACCTCGCGCAGTGGTTCACCACGTCGGTTCGGCATCCGATCCAGTAGAACCGCTCTCTCAGCTTCTCCAGGGTCTTCTTTATCCCTAGGTGTCCACCAGATGATCCTCCATGAACTTCCTTCAGGACTTCCTCCGTCATAGCCTTTGGAACGACGACTTGTTCCCGATATGTCTTCCCGTCGGTGTTCTCCCAGGCGCGGCTGATGAGGCCATCCCATACAATCAGCGAGTCCCACTGCGCCCAGTAGGACTTAAACTTTGGGCTGCAGTCACTCACAATGTTCCACCCGGGTCTGGGGACACAGGCCCCCTTCCATTCGGCTATCAGTCCCAGGTCATCATCTTCTGCTTGTGCCCGCGTGAAAGATTCGCGGCTCCAGCTCCCTTGAAGTTCCACGGTAGTCCTTCGGCACTGTATCCCGGTGTTCTCCTCCCTTCGGGCACAGAAGGTGCAGTCTTCGGGGCACGGTCTTCGTGACAGGGCGTCGGCGTTAGAATGCAGCTGGCCTTTCCTGTGCTGAATCTCAAAGTTGTACTGTTGAAGCCTCTCTAACCACCGCGCGAGTTGACCCTCGGGCTGCTTGAAGTTCAGGTGCCACCGCAGGGATGCATGGTCGGTCCTGATGAGAAATTCTTGCACGTACAGGTACTTGTGGAAGTGTTCAATGGTCTTCACGATGGCGAGCAGCTCCTTCCTGGTGACGCAGTAGTTCCTTTATAGCTTCGACAAGGCCTTGCTGAAGTAGGCCACTACTCTCTCCTCGCCGTCCACTACTTGCGACAGGATTCCCCCTATGCCAAAGTCGCTGGCATCGGTATCGACGATGAACCTTGTTCCAGGTCTGGGGTAGGCCAGAATAGGTGCGGTGCACAGAGCCTGCTTGAGTTGTTCGAAGGCACTGTGGCATTCTGCTGTCCACGTGAAGAGTTGGTCCTTCTCAGTCAGTCGATGTAAAGGTTTGGTGATGTCGGCGAATCCTCTCACGAAGCGACGGTAATAAGTGCAGAGTCCCAGGAAGCTTCGTAGTTGGGACTTGTCCTTCGGAACTGGCCACTCCCTCACAGCTGCGGTCTTCTCTGGGTCGGTGCGCACCCCTTCCTCGGAGACGATATGCCCAAGGTACTGGACCCGCTTCTGGAAGAGCTGACACTTCTTGGGGCTCAACATTAGCTGGGCAGCCCGTAGCTTCAACAAGATCTCCTTCAGGTTGCTGTAGTGCTCCTCGAAGCTCCTCCCCAGAACGATGACGTCGTCTAGGTATACCAGGCAGGTCTTCCAGTGTAGTCCCCTCAGAATGGACTCCATTAGCCTTTCGAAGGTCGCAGGGGCGTTGCACAGACCGAATGGCATGACGGTGAACTGCCAGAGCCCGCTGCCCACAGAGAACGCCGTTTTCTCGCGGTCCTTAGGGTGGACCTCCACCTGCCAGTAGCCACTCTTCAAATCCAAGGTGGAGAACCATCTTGACCCTGATATGGTGTCCAGCGTGTCGTCGATCCGGGGTAGAAGGTAGCTGTCCTTCTGCGTGACGTCGTTCACCCGCCTGTAGTCCACGCAGAACCTGGTGGAACCGTCCTTCTTCTTCACAAGCACGACCGGAGAACTCCATGGACTATGTGATGGCTCGATCACCCCTTGCTCCTTCATCTCTTCTACCATCCGGTCGACTTCGGCTTGCTTGGCGAGCGGGACACGTCGGAATGGGGCCCTAATCGGTGCGCTGTCCCCAACGTCGATTCTGTGCTGGACCAAGCTTGTCCTGCCGAAGTCTTTACTCCCCACGGAGAAGACATCCTGGAATTCGCGTAGCAGGTCCTGAAGTTGGCGTGATTGCTCTTCGTCTAAATGGTCCTGGGATCCTTGGTACAACTTGTGTAGTTCTTCTGGCAGGGCGCGTCTTCTTCGGTTGTCCGTCTGCAGGTGTCCGTCCGTCGTTTCTGTGATGCGGGCAATCCAGGTAACGGGCTCGCAGACTCCTAGGTTGGTGTCCCGGTGAACCGTAATATCTTAGTCGTTCAGGTTGGACAGGCGGACGTACGGCCGAGGCGTCGTGTTGATGAGGGTCTTGGCAACTAGCAATCCTTTTGTCTGGATGTCCTCATATTTTGGCTCGATGACAGCCGCCACTCCCTCAGCAGTTCCGTCGACAATTACGGCGGCGCTGACCTCCGTCCTGGCAGGAACGATGACGTCCTCTCTCAGCCTTACTCGTCGTGCGGTGACGGCCTCGTGTGCTGGTTGCAAAGCAAGTTCCTCACCTCCGAAGTGCAGAGTGTTGGTACTCAAGTCCAAGATGATGTTGTTCTGGTCCAGGAAGTCCAGTCCGATGATCACTTCGTTTGATACGTCAGCCACAAGCACTGGATGCTGCACCACCCGTCGACCAATGACGAGCTCCAGTGATGCTTCGCCATGTACCGGTGCGGTCTCTCCGGTCGCGGTTATTAGCTGGAGGTTCCTTTGTGTGGGTTGCACTCTCCACTTCGAGATCACGGTGGGATTGACGATGGTCCTCGACGCTCCCGTGTCGATCAGCATGGGCCAGCTCACTCCGTTGACGACTCCGTCGACCATCATGCTGCTATTGTCCCTCCGTAACTTCGTCACACGCACTTGGACTGCTGGGGCTTGACGACTGTCACAAGCCAACCTTTGCCCCCCAAGGCTGGCTGATACTTGCTTTCCTGGGCCGCGCGGTTTCCCTACGACTGACTGTCCCGACGGAAACCCTTGGCGGCGGCGATCACCGCAGTCCTTGCTCAGGTGGCCTCTCTTACGGCAGGTCCAGCAGGTCGGTAGTCCTCTTCCGGGCCGCCTCTCCGGATGTTCTTCGGCTACGTTTTTGTTGGTGGTACTGCGACTCTTGAAGAACCGGCCTAGCGCCTCCATCAGTTCATCGGCCAGGGGCTTGGTCTTGTTGGTTTTTGCTGGTTCGTCGACGTCCACTTGATGCACCCGCGCGTGCTTTCTGGATGCCTGTTTTGCCGTCTCGAACTCAAGTGCGTGGCTCAGCGCATCTGCCAGGGTCTTATTGCGCGCGAGACGCAGCGCCTGTTGAGTGTCCGAGTCCCGTAGCCCGTCGGTGAAAGTCTGCGTCGCTATCTGCTCCAGAAAGTCGGCCGGCGCTGTTGGGTAGGCGAGCCTTACGAGGCATGCGATGTCCATCTCGAACTCCTGCAGGGTTTCCGCGTTCTTCTGTACCCGGGTCCGGAGCTGCATCTGGTAGGCCTGCTGAAGATGGCTATCTCCATATCGGGACTCCAATGGGCGATCAGTGAAGCCTAGTCCTGGGATCCAGTCGGGATGGCCTGAAGGACGTTAAGGGCGTCACCTCTCAGCGCTACAATGAGAGCTGTAGCCTTTTCTGTGTTGTTCCAGTTATTTATGGAACAGGCCGCCTCGAACTGACGTAAGTCGGTGCTCCACGGGACCTTTCCGTCGAAGGTTGGGGGCGTCACTCTGCTATGTCCCGTTCCTGATATTCCCGGTGTAACGGTGGGCGGGCGTTGGCGCAGCTCGGCAACTTCCTCTCGTAGAGCGTTGAATTTCTCCTCCACCCCCGTCAGTGGGCGTTGGCGCAGCTCGGTAACTTCCTTTTGTAAGGCGTTGAATTTCTCCTCCTCCCCCATCAGCGGGCGTTGGCACAGCTCGGCAACTTCCACTTGTAAGGCGTTGAATTTCTCCTCCACCACCATCAGCGGGCGTTGGCGCAGCTCGGCAACTTCCACTTGTAAGGCGTCGAACTTCTTTTCCACTGCCGTGACTTCCTCACGCAGACCCAGTTCTAATTTCTTCAGGTCCTGTGTCAACTTATTCTGACCGTCTTCCATCTTCTTCTGGCCGTCCTCTATCCTCTTCAGGTCCTCCGCTAGCTTATTTTGACCGTCTTCCATCTTCTTCTGGCCGTCTTCTAGTTTGGCAGTTAGGTCCTCGGCTAACTTCTTCTGGCTGTCTTCCAATTTGGCAGTTAGCTCCTTGGTTAAATTCTTCTGGCCGTCTTCTATGCCATTTAACTTTTCTAGCAATGCTGCCAATTGCGCCTCCATTTTAGTCGTTTGCCTTGTAAAGGGCATGCACTCACAGGAAAATTAGAGAAAATGACCTGCTCGGGTTTTGAAACCAGGACCGTCAGGTGTTGTGCTTGAGTTCGTAATCCGGCTTCTGACACCAGTTGTTACGTGCCACCCCTAGTGGCACTGTTGTTAACTGGATTACGGTGGGTAGGAAGCACAACACCAATTACTGCTTAAAGAAATAATTAATTTTATTGCAGCCAGAAAAATACACTACTCAACAGCAATCATTACCTTACTCCAGTTTCCTCACGTCGAGTATACTTTCCCTTTCACTTGTCAACAGACCACAGTTAATCCTCTTCGCTAATGAGTCCGCTCCCGTACGCTCGCTGGAAATAGCTGCACTAGGTCTGTCACCGTACTACTCACCGTTTCACAATGTAGCACAATCACTTCTGTCGCACTGGAAATAAACACACTCGCTCAAGACACAGTTCCTCTGTAGGAGTCTCACTTTCCCGCTCCACTAGGGGTTTCGCAAGTCACCACACTTCTGTCGCCCGGGATAAATACTCGCACTAGCTCATAAAACACAACAACCACTGCTTGACGGGTCACTCTTATATAGCAGGTCGGTAACTCAATAAATGCTTCTAGATCCATCCAGGGTCCACGGCTTCTCGAGGTTTCCATCGCTGGTCCAGTGGAGAATATTCTGGACTATCCCTTTGTCCTAGTAGCCCTGTTGCATAAGGCGCGCGCAATACAGGAGGCAGGGCACAACCCAGCCCTGGGGCAGTTGTGACTCATGCGGCGAGTGATGACACAAACTCACAGCCGTAACAATATTATGGGCTTCAAGAAGAGTTCGTTATCTTACGATATTACATATTTTCTATGGCAATCGACTGCTTCATGCATAACTGAGGAATGCTTATATATTGCGTATGAAATATTCAGGCACTTTTTTTTATCCTACCAAAGAATGATTTACTCACATGCTTTCAACTACAGTTTATTACGTACCGTATGTTTTTAGTAGAAGGTCTCGACTGCTATACCTACACTTACCGGAAGTTAGTTCTGCACTTCTCCATCCTAGTCCCCCGGTTAACTACTGCAGCGTAAAACATTTACCACGCTGAGCGTGTTTATGTCAGATTGTGAGAACCTACTGGCACGCGTGGCAATTTTCTCAGATAGGGAAGCATTCAACTCGCTCTCCACACCGCTCTACACCCTGCTCCTACTGCTGAGCTCTTAGGGCCAATGGTAGTGATACCATTCTTACTATACTTACGAGTCATAACGCTGTCAACAAGCTTGTTAGTTCTTCGTGGTACCATCATTAAAATACCGCAAGTCAGCTACTATGCTGTCTAAGATATGCCTAAACTTGGGAGACAGCAAGTTGTTACAGTAAAATCATTTTCAAGAAACCACACAAAGTAACGGTAGACTGTCAGTTCAGAAATAAAAAGGAACTTACCAGTAAAAGGACAGCATGAAGGACCTCTCTCCTTGTAATTCAGGAAGATCTGGTTCCAGGTGTATCCGTAGATTTATTTCCAACTTGTCATTTTAATGAAAGATGAGAATTACGGTAAGAGAGGTTCCACACCATTGATATCACCACCGTTATCTCTCCCCTTCCCGAAATATCCCCGTCAAGTACATACCAATTCACGGGACTGGCCTCGAAGTATGATTCCTCGCACTGCGGTTTTCAGTTCACCCTTTCCCTTAGCGAGCGACATACTAAAATATAATATGCACACAGACTACTTAAATGATCGAAAACAGAATAAAGTAACCATCATACTAATTACTTTTCTCCAGTAACTATTACTGCTATACTACTATATAGACCATTACTAAGCCACCAATCACAGGTACATTAAGGTTAGAAACAACAAGCGATCACACAGTACAAGGCACAGTTACAGCTGACCAGATACTGAAGGCATGTACTGCAGCGTAAAACATTTGCCACGCTGAGCATGTCTATGTCTGATTGTGAGAACCTACTGCCACGCGTGTCAATGTTCTCAGATAGGGAAGCATTCAACTCACTCTCCGCACCGCACTACACCCTACTCCAATTGCTGAGCTCTTAGGGTCAAGTGCACAGCTAGACGCCTCTATCTTTATCTGCTCGACGCTGTGTACACACCTGCATCACTAGCGTAGCTGCACGCCCAGCAAGACCTGTGGCTCTTTTCCCGGAGATCGATGATTTTCCTCAAATGCTGTGAGTGTGCACTTGGACATTGAGGAGCAGTATACTGGCATTTACTTTCACGTTTCCAGTTCGTTCGACGACTTTTCACTGACTGAGCTTGAGGTAACAATGTCCCTCTGGTCACACAAGGTCGGGGGCTGTTGATCATAAGTGTACACTAACACTCTCTATAACTTATTGCTGGTACACTATTCTGCAGATCTTCTGAATTTGGATTCATTTGGACCATTCTCTCTGGCCTTGGGATTTTCACAAACGTTACTGTACATTCCGTTTGTATGACAAACACTTGGTTCAACAGCCCAATCAGGACTACGATATACGAAGCGATCGATGCTGAGGCATATGGCTTAAAGACTGCGGGGTAACACATAGTGAGGATGACGTCATCCCTCGACCATTAATGCTGTCTCTTACGACTGGAATCACTGCCTCTCAGATCAAGCAACTATTGAATACTGTCTTCTAGAGGCAAAGTGTACATTGTTGAAGCCCTGATGCCAATTCTCCAACCTTGACGAAGTCAGGAATCGAATCCGGGTTCTCCTAAGTAAAAGGCAAGCACACCAGGGAGTCGGAACGAATTACGTTTATTAAATTGTTTATTAAATCTTTCTGGCAAGACACAACTTTCTTCAAGAGGCACGTGTGATTTCTGGTGTGTTTGGTATTTGCTATGGTAGTGTGCAAAATGTTTGTTATCGAGGTCTTCAATGTGGGTCCATGCTCGAGACTTGAAACAGTGTACCAACGTGGTATTTGCTACATGAAATTGTAAGATTGATCGAATGAAACATAACATTTTTTCATATTTTATACTCTACATATTAATTATAGTTTCTCTCAGTTCGTCTTTTATTGATTTTGTTTCTTCTAAGGGCTTGGACACTGTGGTCCTTCACGCCCATGTACGTGTGTGAATATGTAATTTCTATGTTAACCTCTGTTATTGTGGTGTATGTAGGAATATGTATAATTGTAAGTTAATCTAGGATTGGGAAGAAGACGACCATGGCCTTAAATTTGACGATCTACTCTTAATATGTCTGGTATCTCTGATAATAAGCACAATTATGTGTATGTACTGTATGTATTGTATATACCAGGTGGCTCTTTTGCGCTGTAATTTCTGTCCCACAAAATTGCAAATGAATCTGCAATGTTATGGTCCACAACTATTTTGATGCATCCTTTCTGAGATTTTGAAACTAGGGTTTAGATTTCAAGGGAGCTCTTATAAATAGTTGGCATCCCTGGTGAATCTAAATGTATGAATAAGTGTCTCGTAAGGTACACATAGCACATACAAAAATTGGGATTAAAACCATTAGATGGCTGGCAATTTCAAGCAGTTTAACAATTAACGTATCAGCTTGCGTGGAATCATGTTGGTGACCCTGTCATTAATTGGTTGCAATTTCATGGACTATTACGTGCGTCAATATAGGAGTAGCATACATGCGTACTTTCATAGATATTCAATATTAGGTTCAAATTTCAATTGTTTTCTTTTCTCTTCAGCAGTTGGGAGCAATTACGTTGTTTCAAGATATGGCTTTAAAATGTCCTGCCATATTTCTTTTTTCATACCAATTTATTTTTGATAGCTGCGGCCATTTAGGAGTTGATTGGGGGCATACACATAGACATAAACACACAATCATTGACCCGAATTGATATTAAAAGTCTAAATTTTCATCGTTTTTTGTAAAATGCAGGTTAAAACTATGTGGCAGAAGTTGGGGATCATCAGCTAATATTCTGCGATCTGCATTGGCACTGGTTTACTCATGTGCCGAATGCTATTCATCAGTGTTCCTGAAGAGCTCTCATGCACGACTATGCAATACGTAGCTAAATGCTAGTATGTGTTTAAAATCTGGTACTATCCAATCCACGCCCTTTTATTGGCTTCCCTACCTGTCAGTTATAATGCCACCAGATTTAGCGAATGGTTCCATTAGAGAGTAGAAGATTTGTATGAACCTTCAACTACCTGTTTTAAAAGTCATTCCCACTCTCAGACTGCAGAGGCTCGATTCACGTTACCCACCCATACCTATTCCTACCATATAGGTTAATAACAACTTAGACACTTTGGTGTAGTGTTGGGATCGTTGGGTAGTAGCTACGGACATATTTTCTCTGCGCAAGATCTTTCCCGGTGCGCACCCTCCAAGCTGATATCATTTTCCGTATATCATGAACACCGCGCTGAATTGAGTAATATGAACCGTGAAAGATGCAGAAACTCCTTTTATAAGTGGAATTATATTTCAATGCGGGAATTGTGCTCCATCGCAAACAGTTCTCCACATCGTCAATGAGTGTACAGGCTAACTAGCTATCATAACCCATCGTTGACGGCTTCATAGAGTTAAGAACGCCAGCATATGGCACCTAGGCCACATTCCCGTCATCGGAGAAAAGAAAGAAGTGTCCTGAGATACAAAAATGTACGACATCCTTCGCTTCTAAATCGCTTATAGTGGAGTAAACAACACTAACTCGATCCCCGTTGATAACTATGTAATAACTAACAATGGCGTTTATAACAAAAATCAATGTTAGCATATATTTTTTCGTGAGAAAACCTGTGGAGTTAGGATTAGGCCTAAATAGCAATGAACATAAAATAGATGTGAAGGGAATCGTTCGTCGCTACTCCTAGCAGGAGACAGAGTTTAAATATAGACTCGTTTCACGGTCCATGCTTGGATATCTCTCGACTTCTTATGAGCTTGATTGTCAGAAGTAGCCTTTTCGTGCTAGTGATGAGTGATTTACAGCCGCCTTTGAGTGTTATACACGAAATCAACTTCCTGTCAAGTGATGGAGATGAATTGCTCAATTGCCTTACTCCTGGGAACTCAGGATTCCTCTTAATCCATACACCCCTCTGTATTACATAATTTGTATCCTAGTTCTATTGTTAGGGAGGGGGGAGAGGAGTACTTAGTTCTGCTTACGAATTTTCTTACCTTTCGCTCCAGTAGATTTGAAGCCAACGCATAATAAACGACAAACAGACATATAAACTAACAAAAATTATACCGAGGATATATTTGAACATTTTACACTTCATGAGGGATGAATACAAAGTTTGAGCTGAGAATTCAAAAGGTTCAGATGGAAAGTATACATTGTTTATGAAGACAAGTCAGGCACGAGACTATTCGTACTGGCCAGCGCGTGAACGTGTCGTTGCAAGGAAGGTGTCGTTCCAACGTTGTAAAAGAGAGCCTGTAAGTCGCGGTCTACCCAAGAAGTCAGAGTGATTTTCTGGAACCAACATTTGAAGCGCAACGGTGGATCAGGAAACTGGTCAGTGAAATATGAAGTGTTTTTAATCTTCCTGCTGGGATACATGTTTCGTGTTTATGTGTTTCAAGTTTGTAAATAATCAATTACATATAGGCTATAGCCTAGTAGATATGAATTTCAATATTTGCTATGCACTAAATAAACAATTCACTGCAAACGTAAGTGAAATACGCTGTTATATATTATACAAATCTTTCCATTTTTTTGCGGTTCCGTGATGTTGAAGTGCAGTATAGTGTTGTCTCGATGCTCAGTGCCACAAAACACAAGTCAATAAAGTTGTGTACGAATTAATTTGTTGGACTCCATTCACTGAGGCGGAAAATTGCTTGGTGTCTGTCGTTCAGTTCCCATACATGCCTTTAGAGTTCACATGAATTGAAGTTCGCAAGTGGCGTTTGTGTTTCAAGTGGAGGACTGACGGTAATAGCGCAACAAAATTGGAATACAATTGCATTTGGTAGCCTGCTAATAGTATGCATTGCTCATATTCGCAGCGTTTCATCATAGCGAATTCAAAAGAGCAATGTTACACAACTGTCAGCCATAGGAACATTCATTTTGGCACAACTGCTCCAAAAAGACCTTGGGAGCATACATTTTGCAAGTGGATAAAGGAATTCCAGTAGATCAAAATGAAGACCGATAGGTTAGAAGTGCTAAATAATAAAAGCACATGTCGTCCTTCCCTAGGTGCCTTTTCAACTAAACTACCCGATGGTTGGCTCTGGGTTGTCCAGTTATGATTCTTCCAATCAACTGGTGGGTCATGTTGGTGGCCAGCAGATGTACACACATCAAAAAAGTTTTGCATCACCTCGGTTCCAAGAGTTCCGGAACCTTTAAATACAAAGGGAATAGAGATCAACACAAACAACATTTCAGCTCGTTTTATTGCTCATGAGACCCACACATTGCATGTTGTACCATCATACAGCTAGACTTTCATCATTTGTGGTCCAGATTGCAGTACACACCACTACCTCTAATACCCAGTAGCACGTCCTCTTGCATTGATGCATGCCTGTATTCGTCGTGGCATACTATCCACATGTTCATCAAGACACTGTTGGTCCAAATTGTCCCACTCCTCAACGACAATTCGGCGTAAATCTCTCAGAGTGGTTGGTGGGTCAAGACGTCCATAAACAGCCCTTTTCAACATATCCCAGGCATGTTCGATAGGGTTCATGTCTGACGAACATGCTGGCCACTGTAGTCGAGCGATGTCGTTATCTTGAAGGAACGCATTCACAAGATGTGCACGATGAGGTCGAGAATTGTCGTCCATGAAGACAAATGCCTCTCCAATATTCTGCCGATATGGGTGCACTATGGGTCGGAGGATGTCATTCAGGTATCGTAAAGCCGTTTCGGAGCCTTCCATGACCATCAGTGGCGTACGTCGGCCCCACATAATGCCACCCCAAAACATCAGGGAACCACCACCTTGCTGCACTCGCTGGACAGTGTGTCTAAGACGTTCAGCCTGACCAGGGTGCCTCCAAACACGTCTCCGACGATTGTCTGGTTGAAGGCATATGCGACACTCATCGGTGAAGGGAACGTGATGCCAATTCTGTGGGGTCCATTCAGCATGTTGTTGGGCCCATCTGTACCGCGCTGCATGGTGTCGGGGTTGCAAAGCTGGACCTCGCCATGGACGTCGGGAGTGAAGTTGCGCATCATGCAGCCTATTGCGCACAGTTTGAGTTGAAACACGACGTCCTGTGGCTGAACGAAACGCATTATTTAACATGGTGGCATTGCTGTCAGGGTTCCTCCGAGCGGCAATCCGTAAGTAGCGGTCATCCACTACAGTAGTAGCCCTTGGGCGGCCTGAGCGAGGCCTGTCATCGACAGTTCCTGTATCTCTGTACCTCCTCCATGTCCGAACAACATCGCTTTGGTTCACTCTGAGACGCCTGGAAACTTCCCTTGTTGAGAGCCCTTCTTGACACAAAGTAACAATGCGGACGCGATCGAACTGCGGTATTGACCTTCTAGGCATGGTAGAACTACAGACAACATGAGCAGCGTACCTTCGTCCTGGTGGAATGACTGGAACTGATCGGCTGTCGTACCCCCTCCGTCTAATAGGCCCTGCTCATGCATGGTTGTTTACATCTTTGAGCAGTTTTAGTGACATCTATGAACAGTCAAAGGGACTGTATCTTTGATACAATATACACAGTCAACGTCTATATGCCGGAGATCTGGGAACCGAGGTGATGCAAAACTTTTTTTGATGTGTGTATAATAGCGGTGAAAGTACGCCTACTATTATTAGTATTTTGGCTAGTTATATGTTAGTGTAGAGCCTCCGTGGCTTAGGCGGCAGCACGCCGGCCTCTCACCGCTGGATCCGTGGTTCAAATCCCGGTCACTCCATGTGAGATCTGTGCTGGACAAAACGGAGGCAGACAGGTTTTTCTCCGGGTACTCCGGTTTTCCCTGTCAAATGTTTCATTCCAGCAGCACTCTCCACCATCATTTCATTTCATCTGTCATTCATTTAATCATTGCCCCAGAGGAGTGCGTCAGGCCTCGGCAGCCGGCACAGTTCATATCCTCGCCGCTCGATGGGGGCTTTATTCATTCCATTCCTGACCCGGTCGGAGACTGGAAGCAGGCTGTGGATTTTCATTTTATATGTTAGTGTATATATCATAAAAGAGCCTGGAATATTCTCTAGCAAATTATAAATCGTGTGTGAATTCGTATCTGAAGAAACGACTTACAGTAGGTGATAAGTAAATGTAAAACATAATTTCTCATAAGTGAGGGGCTGGTGCCAGTCACGCCATCAGGTAGAGAGTGTCAAGCTGTACGGTGGATTGTCAGACCGCAAGACTTACCAACCTTTCAGCATGCCGCGTGTGAGTAAACAAGAGCGCAGACACCATTATACCGTTCCTGCATGCTCGTAGAAGAGCCATCAAGTTCGATGAATGGATAATCCCGTTGAAAAGACAAGTGCTATAATGTTTTGTCATACTTCGCTGAACCATCTTCTATACAGTTTTTCCTGGGGGTTTTCTCAAGTGTATCACCGATATACTGTTCCTTTCTGAGTCAAGATAAGCAGTTGTTTAAATCGATTTTCGTTAAGAACTGACCTGAAATTTAGAATGTATTTGCAATTTTCTTAATTCCGTAACTCGTTGGTTCTCCCACTCGAGAAAAATGTTCGCAAAAATCACATCTCACATCACTAGTATTTGTGCCTCAACAAGATGTTCAGCAAAGAACATTTTCACCATTATATTCTCTTAGATGTATTGGTATAGTTATAATGCTGTATCCTTTTCAAGGGGCACAATTGAATGTTCTTGAGGTGAACGTTGAACACTAAGGTAGCTTATAAAAGACTCCCCGTTTACTACCGCTTATTTTGTAATTCTGCTTCTACATCCAGAGGAATTGATTCTAAATTAGAAAAAGCACGTCCATTCACCTTACTAAAATACGGAATCGTTTATCTTGCGCCTTCTACGGAACACACCTTTTATATGTCATTGTAACTGTTATAAATAATTGGATTGTAGATATTAGTCTTATTTATTCAAAATGGTCACTGAGTGCTACATGCAGTGCGATAGTCTTATGACTAATACAAGCAAGTTATCTTACATTATCGTTTAGGAGGTTGCTTACCCGTTTCTCCTGCGTTAAAAAGTTTCCAGGTAATTGTGCAATTGGATTCCTGAGTTATTGAATTTGAAGTTTGAATGGTACATACATTCTAATTTGAGGTATGGCATCCCTAAAAGTTATTTATTAAGATATTTTATATTTTCAATATGGCCATTGCGCGTTATACCTGTACAATATTTCTAAGAATAGTGGTAACGAAGTCGTTTGTATGGTACTCCTCCCTCACGAAATTTAGCGTTAATTGTGGTATTGTACTTTAATAAATTCAAGTCACAGGAATACGCCCAGCCACCATCGTGAACGTGTGGAGTCGCTGTCATTTTGACTTGGTCATAGGAAACCATATACAGGATTCTATATAACTGCAAAGTTTCGTTGTATTTTAAAAATATTTTGAATTATTCATTATCATATTCTACATTATACAAATGTCCACTGCAAGTTGTATTCATCGTGCTATCATTGTGGTTTATTTAACCGAGGTCGTTTGTACGATACTTCTTCCTTACTGAGTTTCGTTTTAATTGCGCAATTGCATTCTGAATAATTCACTAGTACGTGTAAATATTACTCCCAGCCGCCATTTTCAAAATGGAAATTCAATGTTTTGTTACTTTGGGCATACGATACTTTATATAGGTTTCTACCTTATTATTAATTATCGTTATAGTTGTTTTAAGACATGGAATGATATTTTTAATCAATTAAAACAAGTAGTTCTGTGAAGAATTATATAGCTTATATTCATATATCCCAGCTAGGTATATAGCCTCTGTCGTCGTACAAATTTACATTTTGATTGCAGCAATTGATTCCTAGATACTGAGAACCGTCTAGATATTTCGGATGGTCACCATACTGGATTTTATAAATGTATACACCTTAGAGTTATGAACAATTACATGAAGATTACTGTGTAGGTGTATTATTCAAAATTCAATGATTAGGACACAAGAAATAAAAACGAGATTTCAAAATTTTGCACAGTCGCCATCTTGTGGTTATGAAAATAATTGAAATGACTTAGATGCCGGTGGATCAAAATTTCTATAAGCATATACCCTACCAAGTTTCACTGCGCTCGGACGGTTAAATCGCGAGAAACGTCCATTTGAATAAATAAATTTCGCGTCGCCGCCATGTTGGATTTGTGCTCACCAGGTTATTGAATGTCCCGTAGGTCAGCTCACGTTTTTAGCCTCAATCATGATAAAAAAAAAATCAGTTTGATTGCTGTTATAAATTAATAGATATTGAGAACCGTCAAAATATTTCGGATTGTCACCATGTTGGATTTTAATATATGTAGGCCATAGAGGCATGTACTATTAGATGAGTATTATTGTGTAGGTTCATTATTCGAACGTTGACTTCGATCGCATGATTAGTACTCAATACATTAAAACTTAATTTGAAAATTTTGCACAACCGCCATCTTGAGGTTATGTAAACAATTGAACTAAATTAGATGTCTGTTTATTACAACGTGTATGAAAATTTTCTGTACAAAGTTTCACTGCGTTTGGATGGTTAAATCGCGATAAATGTCTATTTAAAAGTTTCAACTTCGCTTGGCCGTCATGTTCGTTTTGTAGTTAACAGGTTTTTGAAAGTTACGCAGGTGAACGTCTAGTAGTGCCCTTTATCACCGTCACAAAATTTTAGGATGATATCTGTAATAGTTTCGTAGATATAGTATGCCGGTGAAATATTTCGCACAGCCGCCATCTTGAGTTAATATAAACAATTGAACTAAATTAGACGTCAGTGCATGACAATGTGCATGAACATTTGCTCTACCAAGTTTCATTGCGTTTGGATAGTTAAATCGCGAGAAAAGTCTATTTAAATGTTTCATATTCGCTTGGCCGCCATGCTCGATTTGTAGTTAACAGAATTTTGAAAAACACATGGGTGAATATCCAGTAGTATCCTTTATCACCATACAAAATTTCAGGGTGATATGAGTAATAGTTTTGGAGATATAGAATGCCGGTGAAATAATTCGCACAGCCGCCATTTGAAGGGCACGGTCGGGGTCGGCCAAAATATTATTATAACCTTCCTGAGTTTCATTTAAATCACTCCATCCATTTAGAAGTGGGACACATACACACACGGACCAAAGGTGATCTCATAAGCCTATTTTTCATAAATGAAAATAGGCTAAAATTGGGGATGGGCGCGGCGCTATTTTCAGTGTGGTCAAATGAACACGCATTACTGACGCTTATTATATAAGACTGGTCTTCTACCATTTTTCGCATTAATTGTCGAATAACATTCTGAGTTACTAATTTACATATTTTAATATTTAACCTTGCCGTTATCTTCAATGTATAGAGTCACTGGTCATTCGTTTTGTGCATACGAATTTCAAGATGGCTGTTGTGCTGCGTACTATATTCATTTTGATAACCTTTTGACTAATGCAAGTTAGAGCTTTTATACGATTCTCACCTCGTGGTAAGGGTCGTCTTAATAACGCAATAACCTTTTGAGTTATCGATTTCAATGTTCTAATAGTTTGCGCAGCCATATTGAATGTATGAAAAGTCTGTTCTTTTTGCCAAGATTTACATGGCCACATATACAGTCCTCCCTTGTCGACAATTTTCGTCACTGTAGCTCGCACGTGTTGATAGTTACTTATTTCTACAGTATATTTAACAAATTTAAGAAGGCAGCAGCACATAGAATTCACTCGCATAATAGTCATGACGTTGGTAACAGAGGGTCTTTATTAAAGCTATACGAATGCCAAGTAGTGTAAACATTGTATCATAAGTTATGGATCCTAATGCTTGCATGATTCGCTCAACAGCCATCTTGAAGTGTTCTAATGTTTAGTTTGTTCGTAATTTAATTTAAGCTATGTGCATTTAGGTGTCCACCATATTGTTTTCGTTAAGATGACAGTGATGTGAAGCATGTCACTGTGATGTCTTAACTCTGTACCAAAACTTGGTTCTGTTCGGTTTCGTCCTGATTCAATTGATAGGGGGTGGGAGGTGGGGGTGGAAGACATACACATACACATAGATACATACACACATACAGAATCTATGTCCGATGGAACGTTTAGTTGTCCGCTCTATAACAGTTAGCATTTGAGCTATGCCACTGTATTTGGAAGAAATACTCAAGAAGAAACCATATTGAAATTGAATTTCCTTTTCTTGCTTATATTCATTGCTGTGGAATATGTGATTTGAAAGCATTTGGAGATCTATACTTCCTTGGACTAAGTGAGAGCTATTTCATTAGGAGTTCACGGGGTTGTAAGGAGTTTGTAGGGGCTGTTTTTCTGACTGGACACTATGTTGATCCGACCAATCTCTTTTCCTTTCTTGTTATTTTAATCCAATAAGACCCTCACTTAAACATGTGATTCTCTCCCAAGTTTTATACTTTAACTTTAGTAAATCTTCCTTAGGCTACTTGCTATTTGTGCGATGACTCCCTGTTTACGTAAAGAAATGCATGACTTCATGGACTCTCTTCCTCAGATCTGGAGCATCTTCAGCTAACAAGATTGTCTTCATTCTTCCAACTGTAATACCGCTGTAAGGCAGTCTTTTCTTTTATATGACTTTTTGGATGTCTTATCGTTGTATAAAGATTGAATTGTTGACTGAAAGTTCATTTTATGCGTGTTCCTCCCAATACTACCCAATAAAAACAAGATTGATCTTTCCAATTGACGTCTCTTTTTCTTCCTTTCTTTCTTTCTTTCTTTCTTTCTTTCTTTCATTGATAAAAGTTTGATTCTCAAACGGTATGTCTGATGACACTAATTTTCATACCACTAACATATCTAATTAAAAATTGCATTATATTAGTTGTTTGAAATAAACATGGAATATCAAGTAATGTGAATACTAATTCATCACCTTAAAGCGTAAATGTCTACTTCACTGTTGCACATTTTGGAATTATTCAAAACCATTTGAAATCATGTCGACAGTTGAGATAAATTTTCAAATGACTGTATTTTGAGAGACGATGGATTATTGCCGAGAGACGACAGAAACGTTCTACTAAAATAATTTAGAAATGTACTGTATACATATTATTGCTGTAAATGGGAAAGTGGAAACAAAGATCGGGATTCAGTGATCATGTTGATGTTCAATTAGCTAGATAACTAGCCAGAGTTTTGGATACGATTTCAAAGTGAAGAAAGTCAATTACATTTTGTGAATGAGTGAAAGAAAGTCCAGTGATTTGAACACATAACAACTTCTTAAGAACCTACTGCTGACTATAACTAATTCTTTGTAGGTCTATATTATTGATCGAAAATCAGGAATTACACAGCAGGGGTGTTATATTTTCGTATTTTTGAAAGGAACACGTGAGCTACAATTTTTTCGAATGCTTGATCTGGTATAATATTACTCGCTTCTACCTCACGTGTGACGTGGGAACAGTTGCAAAATCAACGCAGACTCAGGTAATTCTTACCTGGAACGCTCCGAGATACCGAGATACGTTTTTCATGCCAGCACTGTTCCCAAGTTTCACATTTTGTGCTCGATGGTTCACCACCAACTAACTATTTTAGGTGGCATAACAGTTATTTTGCACCGTATAAGCCTTGGATACGTCTAGTTTGTAACCAATATTACTATGCGCCCCACATGACAGTTTGATTTGGGCTAATATAAGTGATTTATATATTTAAATTTTATTCCAGTATTTTACCGTGTAGACAACATGTTCAATGCCATTGGTCCGTTCGTAGGAGCTGTAGTTTCAGTGAAAATGAAAATCCACAGCCTGCTTCCAGTCTCCGACCGGGTCAGGAATGGAATGAATGAAGCCCCCGTCTAGCGGCGAGGATATGAACTGTGCCGGCTGCCGAGGCCTGACGCACTCCTCTGGGGCAATGATTAAATGAATGACAGATGAAATGAAATGATAGTGGAGAGTGTTGCTGGAATGAAATTTTGACAGGGAAAACCGGAGTACCCGGAGAAAAACCTGTCTGCCTCCGTTTTGTCCAGCACAGATCTCACATGGAGTGACCGGGATTTGAACCACGGACCCAGCGGTGAGAGGCCGGCGGGCTGCCGCCTAAGCCACAGCAAATTAATATTTACATTATTATTATCTATAATAACTGTTGTTATTATTATTATTATGTCAGGTCATGTATTAATCCAGGGTTATGTATAGTTTAGGTTTGACGATATTGTGAAGCTTAGTTTTATTCTGTGTTGTATACTGAAAATCCACAGCCTGCTTCCTGTCGACCGACCGGGCAGGTATGGAACGAATGAAGCTCCCATCTAGCGGCGAGGATATGAACTGTGCCGGCTGCCGAAGCCTGTCGCACACCTATGAGGCAATGATTAAATCAATGACAGATGAAATGAAATGATAGTGGAGAGTGTTGCTGGAATGACATTTTTGACAGGGAAAACCGGATTACCCGGAGAAAAACCCGTCTGCCTCCGTTTTGTCCAGCACAGATCTCACTTGGAGTAAGCGGGATTTGAACCATGGACCCAGCGGTGAGAGGCCTGCTTGCTGCCACCTAAGCCACGGAGGCTCTGAGTTGTATAATACATTTCATATTCAGTTTGTGTATGTCTGAATGTTAAGTGTATTTAAGTCTGGCGAACTGGTCGAGAGAGTGTTACAGCTGAATGGAATTTTGAAAGCTAGGGTAATTCCGAAAGACGAATGGGGAAGTTCATGACTCATCGGACTAGCGATATGACAAGACGGGAGACGTGAGTACCGAGCATTAGACCTGTGTCTCTGTGATTGATGGACATCATTTTGAATCTGGACTGTGTAACTCGTGGATATCGGAGTAAGAGATCTGAGAACTTAACCCAAGTCACGGTTGTTTAACTGTTGTCAGGAACTATGTTTTTTACTATCAGTGGGAGAAAATAGTCATTCGGCTTTAAAAGGGTGCGTCATACGTAACTCAGTGACTTATTTCAGAACTGATTTCCGTATTTCAATCGCTGCGTGTGTGCATGGTATTTGAGCCGAAACTTTTAAGGGGAGGTTGTAAGCCCTATCTCCGCCATGTTAAATTTGTCAACTTCATGTTCCTTTTTCTCATTAAGTATTTAACCTATTGAAACAAAACATTACAGATATTTATATCTATATTTTATCTTTAAAGGATTGTTTTTTGGAAATGTGTATGTTTGTAATTTTTTTTCAGAGGTTAAATTTTTCAGCTTTTTTCTCTACGAAAACATAAAATATTATTTTTTCTATTTATGATAAAATCACAGGAAAACATACAATCCTTTAGTTGATCATATTGAATTACTGAACAAAAATTCAGAGCGCTATTGTTAATACTTCCTGAGAAAAAGGAACATATGCCTCAAAAAAATAAAAAGTGAAGAAAAATGCTCTTCAAGATAAGTGTTACCTTAATGTGCACCAGGCCCATATTCAGGATCACCTGGGTTGTCTTCATCTTCTCTGTCCCACTTCTGGTTTCTTTTCAACGTCCTAGCTTATTTAGAGAGAGAAAATAAGGAGAAAGAGGATAAGAAGGAGGAGGAGGAGAGGGAGGAGCAGGAGGAAGAGGAAAATTATCAGGAGAAGAAGAAGAAGGAGAAAGAGAGGAAGGAGCAGGAGAAGAAGGAGGAGGAGAAGGAGCAGCAGGAGAAAGAGAAGGAGGAGGAGGTGAAGAAGAAAGAGAAGAAGGAGCAGAAGAAGAATGAGGAGAAGGATAGTGAGAAGAAGGAGCTGGAGACGAAGGAGGAGTAGAAGGAGAAAGGGAAGAAGGAGCGGGAGGAGGAGGATAAGGAGGAGAAGGATAAAGAGAAGAAGTAGCAGGAGGAGGAGAAGAAGGAGCAGGAGTAGAAGGAGCAGGAGTAGAAGGAGAAGGAGGAAAGGAAGGAGAAAGAGATGAAGGAGGAGCAGGAGAAAGAGAAGAAGGAAGAGATGGAGATATAGAAGAAGGAGAAGGGGCAGGAGCAGGATAAAGAGAAAAAGGAGCAGGAGCAGGAGAAAGTGAAGAAGGAGGAGAAGGAGAAAGAGAAGAAGGAGGAGGAGCAGAAGAAGGAGAAGGACGAGCAGGAGAAGAAGGAAGAAGAGGAGAAAATATGCCAACTCTCAGGAACAGATCTTCAAGGGGGGCGTGGCTTTAAATGACCTATAAATGGCGTTTAGCTAACATTTTCAGCAAATAAACATATATGCATTATAAATTGGACTTCAGGCTATCAAAATAACAAAAAATATAAAATTCCACTTTTTGACCCAAAACAGCTTGCAACCTCCCCTTAAATTGAGTGAATGTCTGTTACGTCAGACTGTGAGCCTGGCTATTAGGCCGTGACACTCTCATTACTTTGCTTTGAGTGATTGCGTCTTTGCAAGAAAGACTGTGTTGGTACAGGGGTACTGATGAGTCTACGAGCATAATATGGAATCTGTGGCCAATTCCGCTTTGTCGCAAAGGTGAGTGGGACTTGGCGATTCTCTGCCAACAGCAGGAGTGCGGCGGGAAGGACATCATTGTTGCGGAAAGTCAATCTCTGTCCTTTTAGGACTGGTTAGTCAAAACCAGGCTTAATTTTTAGGGTCAATTTTTAAATTTTGTGTTGTAAATTAGTAATTTGTTAAGTTTCAGAATAGGCTAGAGAAATACTGTATTTAAATAGTGTGGAACAGTTCATTTTTGGTTAGATTCCTGTAGTTAACCTTCCTACCTATTATAGAATTTAAGAGGTTTGAAAATTGCCCATGCATCTTTCAGGATTCCTGCACTCGCCCGGGGATGGAAAAGAATCTTGACAAGTGTTTAGGTATTTTAATAGGCTATTCATTTATTATTCTTGTTAATTACTTAAAATTGCGGATTAGTCCATTTATGAGGCAAATAATTACGTTTATTATATTTGTAATTTCAAATTTGCAAGTAACTAATTAGCATGAAATTTCCTTGTTAACATTCCAGGGCTAATAGCATTTAAATTAGGATTATAACCCTTCTTCCGGATCATTTATTTGATTTGATTTATATTGTTAATGGAAATAGGATTTACTGCAGGATTTAAGGAGCAACTGGTTTCAGAAGATACTTTTGATCTGCTTTTGCCTCTGATTTATTGGTTTATTCGATTCGTCATATCGTAATATTTGCAGCGTTTTGTTCAAATGCCAATTTCAATATTGTTGTATAATGTAATGCCATGCCAATGCAGTAGGTCACCATATGACTTTGATCTGTCCGCTCCTCTATGTTTCACTAATTTGATATTAACTTGGTATGCAGAGATGAAAAGATTAGCTACACGTAGCGTAGCCTGCCTTTATGTTACATTTCATATCATGCATATAGAAATTGTTATGCCATCCTAGAGATTTAGCTGGAAAATAATAA
Organism: Meconema thalassinum; assembly: GCA_946902985.2. Classification (NCBI taxonomy): domain Eukaryota; kingdom Metazoa; phylum Arthropoda; class Insecta; order Orthoptera; family Tettigoniidae; genus Meconema; species Meconema thalassinum. The sequence goes on from OX336389.2 coordinate 182,654,291, forward strand.
ATTCAGCTTTCAATTGTCCCAAAGCTTTTTTTAAAATCCACAGTCCGATGTTTCTGAGACTGAAATCATACATTTCTAGTGATGTAGAGACTACTTTCTTTTTAGTTCCTTGCTGTCGTTTGAGACTTCAGCCTTTTGATGGTTTGATGCTCGCCTCGCCGTGCTACCATTGCGCCGGGGAGTTAGGCCACGTGGCCAGTCAGCCAGCCAGTATGCTTGAGTACAGAAAACACTAACTCGCTTGTTTGTTTTTAATGTGTAACATCTTTCCGCTCGGTTGCTGGATAGTTTTGTGGGAGTGATTTTGAAAATTGGGGATGGAAGTGGATCGGAACGATCGAGCTGGCATTGGTGGATCGAACGGAAGTATGCACTGCCCGCTCGATCGATCGAACGGAAGTGTACTAGCTGGCAGTGGTGGAAAACGGAAGTATGCACTGCCCGCTCGATCAATCGAACGGAAGTGTACTAGCTGGCAGTGTGGAAAACGGAAGTATGCACTGCCCGCTCGATCGATTGAACGGAAGTGTACTAGCTGGCAGTGGTGGAACGAACGGAAGTATAAGATGCACTGCCTACTCGATCGATCGACCCAGCGGGCAGTGGTAAGACCCAGCTGGAAGTGGTACGAGAAACAATGAGCGCCCGGTGTCAGACATTGATACCATGACGTACTCTCGGCCATGTGGAATGTATATGACATACTGAACGATAAACGCTCATGTGAACTCTGGTGTCAAGTGATTGAAACAAATGACATGGTACATGTTCGAAGTCTTCGTATCAGTATTTAAATGGTAAAATGCCTTAATATCAAACATTGTAAGTAGTCGGCATTGCCGGTATTATGTTTCTGCACAATGGCTATTCTAATATCAACCCACATAATGGTAATGCAGTCATCGATATAATATAATCGTTGTGGTTATACGAGAATTGAGCAAGCCTTCATAAACTATTACTGAATACATTCTCTTTACTCACAAGAGGGCCTGTTCATAAGGCATTTTAATCTCAATTTCACGCAAGAACATTATCGAAACAAGCAAAATATAAATGAAACTTAATTCCTTAATGCAGTATTATAGGAACGTGGAAATAAGACACCATCTTGTGCACAAAATTTGCGTAGAGGAAATAGCCATGGGGTTAGTGCTTATGACTGTGAATCTAGAGATCTTGGGTTCGAATCCCGGACGGAGTAGATATTTTTGCTACCAGATTATCATTTTAAACGATATTTATCATATAAATATGACTCATTTTAACGGAATCCATATGAAATTACGTGTTGGTCTGTGAATGAAGAGGACCAGTTTATAAGGAATTTAAGGTTATGAGCGGGGTCGCGTCTATTTATCTAGTTGATCCATATCGTATTCTTTATTTAGGATAGTGCTGGTGGAAGCTACAAATCATCTAATAAAATGAGTTCCGTATTATAAACTACAATATCTGTAAAACACTCCCTTTTACAATAGATTAATATTTGTGCTAATAATGGTATAAAATACCGGTGTAGCAACAATTTCACGTGAAGTTTCTTCTATGTCAGATGTTAACACATCATATGCGACTACTGTAAGGCTCGTAATTTTTTATTTTTATTTGAAATGTGCTTGGGTTTGGAACATATTATTTTATCGTGGAAACATTTTTTGTGCACCTGGGCTGTGTGTGCTACAGGCCGAAGCAATAATTCATGAACGGTGAAGGGTGGTTGCACGTAAGAAGGCCGCAGTGAATTCGCAGGACACGGAAGGTACTTGAACATTCTGTTGGAGTGTGCACATGTTAGAATCCATTAACTTAGTGCACGAAATAAATCAAGCATTGAACAGCAAAATATTGTATGTGACGAACTCAAAGCTGAAATAACAGCTTAGGTTGCATATCATTTGTATAACAGCTAGCCAACCGAGTGCAGAACGTTCGAAAACGATATTATATTGACATTTCCAACATGTGTGTGGAACATTGCGGCAATCTGATGAATAGCTTTGCTAGATATTTCTACGCTGTGAAAATTGATATGAATATGCACTTAATACCGGAGATGGGTTAGGCGAGAAGTTAGTCAGAAGATGGAAGCAGATGTCGATTCCAGGCCATGAGGGGACCATGACATCCATGATGGCAGATCAAATGGAAAGTTGTCCGAAGCCGGCTCCAGCCAGGGTATGAAGCAGTCATGTGTGCTATGGGGGCACGAACCATAAAGGAGTAGGAAACGGACCACACCAACCGTAGCCAAGCTTCAGGCCTAAATGATGTCCTGTAAAATCAAAAGTAAGACCGTACCATGTCTTTGTAGTTTGTCTAGCGTAGTCATGCGGATCCAAGCTTAGTTCTATTTATCGAAGCTTAGTCCTATTTATCCAAGCTTGGTTTTATTTATCCAAGCCTAGTTCTATTTATCCAAGCTTAGTTCTATTCATCCAAATGTAGTTCTATTTATCCTAGCTGAGCTAATACCACGTATTATTCAGGTATTTTGTTTTCTAGTCTTGCCAAATGTCAAATGTTTTTCAGATATTCCTAGTCTTATTTTTCAATGAGGTTTTGTGAAAATCATCACATGCTTTATTTTGACATTCCAATACGCCTCGTGATTCACTATAGTTTTGTGTCAACACATATTTTGGATTTATTCCCGAGTTAAATTTTGAGTAATATAATTCGAACTGGTGTCTTCGTGCTATTGTATGAGTCCATTTTCGAATGGGGTCAAGTGGGAATAATACTAGTGGTAATGTTTATAATATTTCATGGCATAAAACATGATTATTATAAAACTTATCAGAAATATGAAATATGATGAGATATAATAATAATAAACATAGACTGAGATTATGTATTATAAATCAGTGGTGAGATCTGTGACTTTTAGCTGATCGACTGAAGATTTTCATGTACTGGAATATTTAAATTCTCAGTGGTAAATCAAAAATTCATATACCGAGTTTTTGAGTAGTTTTTAATATTATTTTATGATGAGTTGTGACAATGATTTACGAAGTTGAATTTTTGCGTTCTTCGGAGGTGAGTAAAGCTTCAGTTGATCGGGCATGTCGAGGACATGGTATCGTTATATTGAGAATGATAGCGCTCAAGCACAGTGGTTGCAAATTGCTATTATGAAAATTGATATTGCTATTTGTTTATACGGAGCTGTGTTAAATAGGTTGTGGAAATATATGAATAAGAATGATTATTATTGGAGGGATTATAGCCTGTCTGAAGTTAATGAACGATGTCACGACACAATGAAATCATGCTTCAATATTGAGAATGAGAATTTTAAATGACTTTATTTTTCCAGTACAGTCATGGTATGATGGGAGTGTGAATTGAGGTTCAACAATCTATCAGTCAAATATCTAGAATGCCAATAAGAAGGCTATTGATTAGTGTCAACGTGCATTAATATCTGATTTTAGAATTTCAAGCAGGTGTATTATGAAGATTTGTGTACAACGATTTAATAAGTGATAAATAGTTGAAAACAAGTGCTAGTGTTAATTAAATGACCCGTGTGAATAATAAATTAGTGGATGATCAGATTGTGTGGCCAGAATTGAACACTTATTTATTCAATAAGACATTTTTATTTAAAGTGAAGGTTCACCATTTATTTTTTGATTAAGAATCGCAGGGTAAAGGTCTCTATATTTTACAACCCTGTGATTTAGGCAGGAGGGTCTTTATATTTTGTGTGTGATATTTTTATTTGAAGATAAATTGAGTGTTTTTAAGAATATTGTGTTCATTCTTTCCTATATTCAAGCGTGGAACTCGAATTCGGTTTGGCACCATTTTCCTACCCAGTTTTCCCAGAGAGTTTTCCGTGTCTCGTGCTCAACGGATTTTGAGATTCACGTATATGTGGGCGTTGGTCTCCGGCCTAACGGGCACAATACTGTAGCAATTTTAGCGGTTTACCCAGCGTAGGCTTAAAAGGCGCACGGACGATAGGATTTTCTTCGACTCGATTCACTGAAATCGTTACTGCTCGGATTACTTTAGACATAAATGAATGTTTTCCTACCGAAACCTCCCTGGAGTAATCCTTCACTGAATGGAGAATACCGCATCAAAATCCATCCAGTGGTTCTCGAGATTACCCGTTACATCCTAAAATCAGGGACTTCGTTTTATACTATTACTAGCCACCCGACCCGGCTTCGCCCGGTAACAGTTATGAATGCATTACGTGATAAGCGCTTTTTTTTCAGTGTCAATGAACAACGACCAATATCCGTTTTACGTCTCGGCATGATGGGTTAAAATCACTGACTGAACTATTAATTATATTATCATGGAGTTGCATGTGCAACAAATTCTTGTCAGACGTAACTTGACTGTGTATTTTGCGGAACGAAAAGTTCTTAGGCGAAATGAAGAAAAGCCGACTGGCACTTCCAGGGAAACTCCAAACACAACCACTCTTCTCTAAAGTTTGCTGCCTGTATCTGAGGCAATAAGCTCGTCCGCTAGTTAAGCTGTAACTGGGGTGATAGACTCACCCCTAGCTAGCTCGTAATCTGACGCCTCATTAACTGAATGGAGATTGTTGGAAGAAATGAAAACGTAAAAACACTTATAGTAGACGATGTATTGAAGATAGAGATATGCTCTCCGGGGCTTTTTTTGTAGAAATTTTCATGCTGAAAAATTCTTACAATTATAGATATTTTTAACGGTTTGCCCAGCGTACGGACGCCAGGTTTTTTTTCGAACTTTTTACTGAAATCGTTAGTGCTTGACTTCCTTTGGTTATAAATAAATTATTTTCTACAAAACCCTTCCTCGAGATATTCTTTACAGAATGGTGAAAACAGCATCAAAATCCATCGAGTGGTTCTCGAGTTTACCCATAACAAACAAGAATCGGGGACTGTTTTATTTTATACTATTATTAACAACCCGCCCCAGCTTCGCCCGGTATCTTTAACGGTTTACCCAGCGTAATCTTAAAAGGCGTATTTTTTCGATTTCATTGAATTACGACCTATATCCGTTTTCCGTCTAGGCGTGATGGGATAAAATCACTGACTGGATTATTAATTATATTATCATGGAGAATTCTTTTCAGACGTAATTTATGAATTGCAAGGGGCATGAAACACAAATACCCCTTCCCTCAAATCTAAACTTGACTGTGTATTCTGCGGAACGGAGGCTGAAACTTGGGTGATAGGCTCGCTCGGTAGCTAGTTCGTAAACGGTCTCCGAAGGTAGTAAATGAATGGAGATTTTTGGAAGAAATGAAAACTTAATAACACTTATAGTGGGCGATGTATTAAAGATAGATATATATTCCGTAAGTTCCTCAAGTGGTTAGGGGCCTGCGAGGCGCAGTCGGTAGAGGCGCTGAGCTCCTAACTGAAAGGGAGTGGGTTCGATCCCCATCCAGGCAGTGGATTTTAGAAACAAAACTATCACTTTCGGAAACGCAAATGGCCCTGGGGATCACTCAGTCTACGCCGGAAATGAGTACCAGGGTAATTCCGGGAGCAAAGGCGGCCGGGCGTGGAGCTGACGACTCCATCACATCTAGTGCCGATGTCACAAAAGGTGGAAGCCTCTACCTTTCACTACTCCCAGGACCTCCATAGCCTGTACGGAGTTGGCTTTTCTTTGCTTCCTCAAGTGGTTAACGTCTACCTAAAAAGACAGTACGCTTTATATGAAGTGCGCTGATGCCAGATTTACTGCACATACAAAGTTGCAGAAGGCCACGAAAATTATGTGAAAAAACTGTTAAACGCGCGTGTTTTAGTGTAAAGTCACGAACATGCCAATATAGGCTATACTTTTGTTGCATATATTGTTAACTCCTTCTCTACAGTCCGAACTACAGTACAGAAGACTATCTCGTGGTGTAGCGACTCGGATACTTGGCTGTCGCTCCGGAGGTCCAAATTCGATTCCCAGCTCTAACATGAAATTTAATTCTGGTGTCGGGGCTTGAACGGGGTGCACTCAATCTCGTGAGGCAAATCTGAAAGAATGCGTGTTCGATTCCTTACTCAGCCGTCCTAGAAGAGTTGGACATATAATGGACATACAGTATGCAAACAAATGAGCTAGATCTTCTGTCACCAATTGCATGTAATATGCTTTAAACGTGTGCAAGGAGAATCTGTCTCAGAAAGATTAAATGGACAGATCATTTTACTCGTATGTAGGCCTATACAATTTATTAAAATTAATAAAGGGTTTAATCCCACAAATATATATTTATAACTAACGATCGTGGCATCTGAGCCATGTTTATATTTGAAGTAATAGTGAAGAGGCAAACATACTTTCTTGGTATGGGATAAAGTTATCTTGTGAAAGGGATTCCCCTGAATGTACCCTCTAAAGGCAATATATCGCGAAAGGGACCTTAAATCAGTGATCTCTATTGAAACATCAGTCCTTATCTTGGAATAACAACTAGTGATACTGAATAAGCTAAAACGAACGACAGAAGGGAAGGAACGAACTCTTTTATTTCGCTGTCTGAGATGATATACCCGGCTGTTATGAAACCTTTGCATGCGTAACACGGCAGTCAATTTTAGCAGGATCGAGATAGCTGGGTTTCAATTTACTTGGTTACAATTTATTCACTACAATGGTGAGAAGAACCAAGACTGAATAACTCTTGTTGTGTGTGAAAGGCGATCCGCAGCGGCCCGTGGGAGACATTAACTCAAGTCTTCGCGCCACCTTCATTCCACAGCTCATTCTGGCTGCGCATAACTCTACACGATATTCTTCAAACGTTACCGGTTAAATAATGACAACAGGGACAGCAGTCCATATAACTCTACACGATATTTCTCATGTATTGCCATTAAAACTATGGCAATACGGACAGCAGACCATATTATAGATGGAGGCTATATTCCTTAAAATTACCATATAAATAAAGACTACATGAACAGCACTACTTTTAACTTCCCCATCTCTACTTAGTATAAAACAAAGTCCCCGATTCTTGGATGTCACGGGCAATCTCGAAAATCACTGGATGGATTTTGATGCGGTTTTCACCATTCTGTAAAGGGTATCTCGAGGATGATTTCTGTAGAAAATAATAATATGATCAAAGGAAGCCAAGCAGTAACGATTTTAGTGAAAAAGTCGAAAAAAACCTGGCGTCCGTGCGTTTTTTAAGCTTACGCTGGGCAAACCGTTAAAACGTCAATATACTACGTCTGAGTGTAAGAATTGTAAAGCACGAAAAGTTCTACAAAGAAGTCTGCGAGAGCATATCTCTATCTTCAATACATCACCCACTAGAAGTGTTTTTACGTTTTCATATCTTCCAACAATCTCCACTCAATTACTGAGGCGACAGTCAACGAGCTAGCTAGGGGCGAGCCTATCGCCCCAGTTACAGCATAGATAGCGGGCAAGCCTACTTCCCCAGATACAGCCAGCAGCAAACTGTCGAGTCGAGTTGAGTTAATACTTCAAAGGAGAGTGGTTGTGTTTGGAGTTTCCCCGGAACTGCAACTCGGCCTTTGCTCTCTGGCTCGGCAAATACGGCGAGCTCGTCAATTTGAATCGCGCACCCGTAAGTAACAAAGTAACCTCATTTTTTCGAAGGGAAAAAGTTTCTCCGCCAATCCGATTGCCGCATCATCTTTTACATAACACGCAGAGCGTACCTTATTTTTTTTGTCCGTATAATTAAGATACATCCTGTATATTATAACTAGCGGTCCCGTGCGAGAACTCTCGCATAATGGGTTGTGTGCTCCCCATGTGTACAGACTACCCGCCCGGCGCTAGTGCTATGCGGGCTGTAGGCGACAGAATTCTCGCAGGGGCTATCGTCTTGTTTATTTCTTTAAAAGCACTTTATAAACAATTAAATATATTTCCGTTGACTTTTCAAGAGATGCAAGATTTTTCCTGTACTATTGAAACGATTTGGAAGATTTGGGTACAAACCACACCTTCTAACTCCCTCTGGTTTAGGAGCTTGAGTTTTGTGAAACATACACCTTAGCCTTAGCGTATTATATAATACGATTGAGAAAGTTTGTGAGTGTGTGTGTGAGAGTGAAGGAGTGAGTGTGTTTGCTACTTCTTCACACTAAAACGGCTGGACGGATTTGGATGAAATTTGAATTGGGGATAGCTTATACCCTGGATTAACATATACGCTGCCTTTTATCCATAAATATAAAGCTCAATGTTCGTAGTTAGGCCCTTTGGCACAAATCTACACCGCTTCACCAATCTGGACCAAATTTTACATACTTACCCTCTGAAACCCGGCAAGTAACACAGTCCGCTTCAAATTTCAAGCAGCCTTCTCCATTCCCTGCATTAAGGCCCTCTGGGACAAATCTACACCGTTTCACCGATATGAACCAAACTTTACGCACTTACCTTGTAGATATATTACACATGGAACGGTACAATAATATATTGGCAACTGTTGTTCAGACGGCCTGGTGTTAAATCTGCACAAGCTTTCGGTATGGTTTACACGGTCCATGTTCGTAACATGGAATGTTTTCCTTTTACAATGCATCTACACCATGTCCGAAGGCGACCTCTTTCAAAGATCTCTAAATGAACGATAAACAGGAATTTTCAATATTTAGACAGGCTTGTGAGGCAAAAGGGCTGTTGGAGAATTTCAATCCTTGGGATGTAACACTGGAAGAGGCTGCATAGTTTACATCAGCGGTCAAGGTGAGAAATATTTCTCTATAGGTCTATTAATACAGACATGTTGACGTTCAAATCATCAATAATTGTGGGAAAATTACACCCTGAATATCTTAAGGAGAAATACTTTTAATTCCCCATATTCCGATAGATTTTCCATTCCAGTGTGCAAGAGTGGAATTCCCCATTCAAACAATATTCGCAATTACTATTAACAAAGCGCAATGACACACACTTTACAGCAGCAGGTGCACATTTAGACAAAACAATTTTTTCCCGTGGGGAACTCTAGGCTATGTGGCGTGCATGCTCACGAGTATCGAGACAACAAAATTTGTATGTCTCAGCAAAACTTGCCAAAACTAAAAACGTTATTCTAAAATGTGTTGAAATAATGGTAACATCGTACCCTGTAGACATTCTCAACTCCATGGAATTCCCATTTTGCGGCTGATACTAATATACTGCAGGCATTTGAATTTTCCGAATTGAAGTATACCCACCCAGCTGGGATTGCTGTAACAGAATAGACCAACTATCAGCAATAATGCATCATCCCCATTGTCTTCATTTCATGCGAAGCCGCGTGTACCTTCTAGTCATATTATATTCCTTAAATATTGCCATTTAAGTTACGATCAGAGGGATAACAATACAAATGTTGTGTCTTATTCTACACAATATTCCTCTAAAATTACTAATTAAAGTATTGCATAACAATAGGGACTGCAAGCCACATTCTAGATTAAGAATGCAACTATCGATCATAGAGCAGATGACCTTGCTGTTCCGCCCCTTAAGACTGCAATAACTAACATAAATCTGTATACAATATTCTTCAAATGTTACCATTTATCTTGTGACAATACAGAAACATATTCCAAATGTATATTACTCTACGCAATATTGCTCAAAATTACCAGTTAAACAAAATCAACATGAACAGCTGTTCATTTAACTTTATACGACATTTCTTCAAGTATTCCCATTTAAGTTATGATCATAGGGACATCAAGACAATAGTTGGATATTATTCTACGCAATATTCCTCAAATGTTACCATTTAAAGTGCTGTATGAAAACGGGGACTGCAAGCCACGTGCTAGATGAAATATATAGCGGTATGCGCGGAGGCAATAACTATAACATAACAACTATACACAATATTCTTCAAAAGTTACCATTCGAAGTACGGCAATAGTTTCAACGGGTTAAATTCTAGCTGCTAGTGAAATGTAAATGTATCCAGTAGCGTAGTCGTGTACGTCACGTTACACGACTGGTATAGTTAGCCGCTCGTTCGAAGATCCAAGGTTCGATTAAGGCATATCTCTCCATCTGGTACCAATCGGGTGAGGCCACTCAGGGAGCCTAGTGCTTGGTTCCGAACCATCCCCACAACCTCGCCAAGCGAAGGATGTTTGTAATCATTGGCAAACGCTTCAGTATACTGTCTTACATCCACTGCCACATTATACACTGGCAGAAAATAATATCCCAACACCAAGAAATAACGAATGTAGAGTACAAAAACTTTGGCGAGGTAACAATTTTTAATTGATTAAAGGTACAAGACAACATGTTAATAACCACGCGAGAAAAACCGTCGCAAATGTGCCATTATGGTATAATATAATCACCCTAATAATTGGCAGACAGTTGAATGGAGGCTTGCAAACGTGCATGCGTTGTGTCGTACAGGTCCCGGATGTGAGCTTGTGGGATGGAGTTCCAGGCCTGTTGCAATTGGTCGGTCAATACAGGGACGGTTAATGACGGTTGTGGAAGGCGCTGGGGTTCACATCCCATGATGTGCCATACGTGCATGATTGGGGTCAGATCAGGGGATGAAGCAGGCCATGGCAGCTTATCGACACTCTCAGAGCATGGGGGCGTGCGTTATGCTGTTTGAAAACACCCACGGGAATTATGTACATGAATAGCAGCACAACAGGCCAAATCACCAGACAGGCGTACACATCTGCAGTCAGGGTGCATGGGATAACCACGAGAGTGCTCCTGCTGTCATAGGAAATTGCTCCCCAGACCTGAACGCCCAGTGTAGGTCCAGTGTGTCGACGCCGCAGACAGATGAGATGCAGGTACTCACCTGGCCTCCTTCTAACCATTACGCGGACATGATTGGCACCAAGGCAGAATCGGCCTTCGTCAGAAAACACAACGGACCTCCACTCTGTCCTCCAATGAACTCTCACTTCACACCACTGAAGTCACAGAAGGCGGTGGTTTCGGGTGTGTAGAATGCGCGTCGCAGGGCGTCTGGCTCGGAGCTGTCCTTCAAATAACCGATTTCGAACCGTTCGTTGCGTCACTATGGAGCCAACTGCCACTCGACTTGCTGCCACAAACGCGTCCGATGCGCCAAAGCCATACGTCGAATACGGCGATTCTCCCTTTCTGTGGTGCCACGGGGACGACCGGAGCCCGGTCATTTTGCGGGCGTACCTTCTCGTTACCACTGCAGCCGCACGCATTCACAGTGGAGACATTCCTGCCAAGTCGTTCTGCAATTGCGCAGAAGGAAAATCCCCTTCACGTAGCCCTATTACACGGCTGCTGATACTGGTCTCTTGGTCATTGTTACATTCTTGTTCCACTCACAGTCACTCCGTCCAATCTCACAGGTAACTAACGCTCTCACACAGTACAGTCCGTATTTAAAGCAAACCTGATGCGCAAAGTCATGGGACCACTACTAGCGCCACGCTAATACTGTTTGCGGGAAATTTGATTCAGCGTCATCTTTCATATGTATAGATACGCCTACCAACGTTCGTTAATCTAGCACAACCCCTTCTTGGTGTTGGGATATATTTTCCGCCAGTGTAGCATTCTCTATCGCACCAGGCAAACATTAAGGCTACTCACTGTATAGCAACTCCAAACCATCCATTGAGCAACTGACCTTGTGGGACATGCCATAAGGGACCGCAACAACGTGTGGAGCACCGCCCAAATACTTCAGTGAGAATAATTATACTAACGATTATCAGGCCACAATTTGCAACCAGGCGACGTAATGGTTGTGGCCCCACCATTTACGCCAACTATGGGCTCCTGTGGCCTAGTTGGTGCCACAAACACCCTTGCATGCGAAATGAACAGCGTATCCATCTGCCATGGCTTGGAACCAGAAGTAACTTTACGCTACGTGGACTGTCGCCACGTGTGCCTGTCTGGCGCCATTCAACAACTCTAGAGTCCCTTTCTGCTGGAAGTTCACGTAACGGTCTGTGATCCTACTTCTTGTCGCCAGACGTGGATTCGTGTGGCCCGTCTGGCGCCATCCAACACATCTAGAGTCCCTTTCTGCTGGAAGTTCGCGTAACGGTCTGTCATCTCACTTCTTGTCTCCAGATGTGGATTGATGTGGCCCATCTAGCGCCATTCAACACCCCTAGAGCCTCTGGCTGCTAGAAGAAGAAATAGCGGTCTGTGATCCAACATCTTGTCACCAGACTTGGATTGGTGTGGTCCATCTAGCGCCATTCAACATCCCTAGAACCTCTGGCTGCTAGAAGGAGACGTAACGGCCTGTGGTTCAACTTCTTGCTGCCAAGTGTGGACTGGTGTGGCCCAGTTGGTGCCACATAACACATCTAGAACCTCATTCTGCTAGAAAGAGACGTAACGGTCTGTGATCCTTCTTGTCGCCAAGCGTGGACTGGTGTGGCCCGTCTGGCGCCATTCAACACATCTAGAGTCCCTTTCTGCTGGAAGTTCGCGTAACGGTCTGTCATCTCACTTCTTGTCTCCAGATGTGGATTGGTGTGGTCCATCTAGCGCCATTCAACACCCCTGGAGCCTCTGGCTGCTAGAAGGAGACATAGCGGTCTGTGATCCAACATATTGTCGCCAGACTTGGATTGATGTGGCCCATCTAGCGCCATTTAACATCCCTAGAACCTCTGGCTGCTAGAAGGAGACGTAACGGCCTGTGGTCCAACTTCTTGTTGCCAAGTGTGGACTGGTGTGGCCCAGTTGGTGCCACATAACACATCTAGAGTCTCATTCTGCTAGAAAGAGACGTAACGGTCTGTGATCCTTCTTGTCGCCAAGCGTGGACTGGTGTGACCCGTCTGTCACCATTCAGCACCCCTGCGCACGAGTTAAAGAGCCTCTTTACCTGCGGCGTGCGAACAGAGGAGCAAGCATGAAGCTAGCACGAGCCTAGCCGACACAAAAGAAGAATCGGCAATAGCTAATGACACAGTGAAAGCGGCGGATCGTATTGATTTTTGTGGGTGTTTTCGGTGCGTATTCCCCCCCCCCCTCCTCCTCCGGGCCCCCCCTCACCCAGCCGTAACAGATGCGCTACTAGGAGCAGTCGCAGTCACGTCCATTTAATGGAATTTCAGCAGCTCGTTACTCAGCAGAACGGGGGAAGACACACATAGAAAGAGAAAAAATCCGTTGAAAAGAAATAAAAGCTAAAGGGAGATAAAGGAAGCCAGAAACGAATGGCAAACACCTCCCTAACTCTAGATTAATCCATGTTAAACAGAGTTAAGGCTGTTTTATGGATTTAAGCGAAATAAAAGCTAAAATGATATTTTTGATGGTCGAAAGGAAGTAAATAGCGAACATCAACAGTTCTGTATGATCGAACCGAACGGAGGAAAAGTGCAATGGAAAGTGACAATGGGTATTCAGGAACTTGCTTCACCAGTAAAGTGCTTATTTCTCATCGATTTCATAGGGAACAACAAAGACTATTTACGTAGCTTAAAACAGTCCCTGCTGACACTTCATTGTCTATTTTCTAATTTACCTCCGACAGTTGCGGACAATAAGGTTTCCAAATTTGCGGAAAATAAAGGAATATTACTTACTTGCAAACATAAGCTGAATTACTTGGTCAAGGCTATGTATATGGTGCTTTTGCGATTGGACGCCCTTTCTGATGCTAAGGTCATAAGAGCAGTCATTAAGAGATGAAATTAAGATGAAAGGAACTGGGCAAGGACTACCGTGGCCTGTTAGAAAATACCCTTCCGGCATTTGCCTGGAGATGAAAATGGGAAACCACGAAAATCCATTGCAAGGACGGCCGATGGTGGGACTCAAACCCACGCCTACCGAGTCCACAGGTAGCTTGGCTGCATTATCTAGCGCTGCATGTTAGCGAGCATAGCTACCGCTGTTGGTCTTGCACATATGCAGTACATACACATCAATATTATAAAAAGTTATGATAATCTACGTAGGAACCATTAATTTGAATTTATATTAAAAGAAATAAGATTTCAAATTAGATGGATTAAATAGTGCCAAGTCAGGTTATAATCGGTAGGCGGTTATTCCCCTAGATTAGCTAACTCTCTTTAGTCCTCCACCCAATATCCGATTGTTAAGGCAAAACTGAAAAATTGCTTCAAAGACAACTTCTGTTAAATTTAATACACCCCATTTGTTGTCCTATGTTCCAATGATGAAAAATGAATTACGAGTACTTACGAAAACTCTTTTGTTATTATTTTAGAATGGAATGATAATACAAAACACTGAATTTTTCATCATTAAATGCAGGAAAATCCCAATCAGTTACAGGTACACTCGCACACGAGTGGCAGCTATGTATTTCTACGGTAATGGAAAATAAGTTGTGCTGCTCACGTTGGAAGAATGCACAGTACCGTACATTACTATTTTTCAAATAGGAGTAGATAAGTCATTAGGAAGTTCAAACAGTATGCGGGTTTAGAAAAAAAAAGCAATCGGAGTGTTGAATTTAGGGCACCTTGATGAATTGAATTTTGTCTCCATTTGTAGAACATTCAGGGATTGTGTGATGTTTATCACTATTGCTTTGTGCCACTTGGCAACCACATGTGATGTTTTACGTTTTCCTGAAGTACCGTGGTGAAACCACTATAAACCTTTTTACCGGATGGGCACCATCGTGTCCAATTACCATTTGGACATCGAAATATACATGTGACCATACTTACCATAATATACCTCGGCTATACAGATTATTGTAGCTCAGCCCGTAGGGAAACTTATGCTTCCAACCAGAATGGCATTTACCAAGAGAGGAGAGGGTCGTCTTACAGTTAATTCCAAATACTAGGAGGAAATACGCAGAATGAGTTTAAGGAATTTACTTTAATAACATTAATACTAGAACAAGAAATATTAAAAATAATTTACTGAAGTTACGTTTGACGATGTGGCAAGAAGCAAGTGACGAAGGAGACATTACGTTAAGATTATTACAAAAGCTGAGAATTTATATTTAAGGTGCCCAAATCAAAAATTAAAATTGTGAACAGAGAAATACGTAATTTTGTTGTTTGCGCTCACCAATGCTGGATTCTTCTGGTTGGCTTTGCGTGTTACAAAGCAATGATGCTGTTTGATGCTGGATCAAGTTCTCATCACGATGTTGTAGATCAAGTGATATATGAATGATTCTAGTTGATGTAGTGATGAAGATCTGACTTCTAAAATCAGTTTAATAATGATTAGCCCAATACACGACTAACATTATATGTAAGCCTGAACAGAATATGGCCTTGCATACTTTCAACTTGTAAGCGAAGTGCTGCTGATATTATTTAAATGAAATAATCCATACTCTTTAGTAGGAATCTGTCAAAGGAATATCGAAGAAGTGGGGCCGTCGAGTCCAGAGCAAGGTCTTATAAAAACATAACCTTACCCTCACTCTAGCACCTTAGTTTAGAAAGTTTCAACCAATCAAACTCCTCTCTTCCGATAGCTGTCATCTGTTCCTCAACTGGTCGTCTGCGATTCGTCCTTTCATAGCTTTGTCTGAATTCTCAGAATTCGTGGTCTTGTAGCTAATAAACATGTTGGTGTCGTTGTATAGCAAGATTTCCTTGTTTTGGATGGACTTGACCTGCCTTGAAACTTTTTCTGAGAAAGGCCCTCAAGTAGCGTCTGTTTCCTTGTCTTCCCTTCTTCCTGGAATCCCTCCCGCTGTGAGCTAGCAGACACGTTAAGCTATCGTTGCGACATATTTCCCTGCCTTCCTAACTGACTGAAAATTGCTAAGTATTCTACTTGCCTTGCCATGTCGTACAAATGATCATAATTATGTATTAGTTTATAAATCTTCCTTTTGAAATCAATTAATTAAATATGAACCCTGCTTCTCTCATCAAAAACCAATATAAAATGATAATAATAATAATAATACAGTGATAAAAGAAATAGTGTGGGTAGTTATAATATTTCCCACTGAATTAAATAATAATAATAACAATATCTCAACTTAGAAGGTATTACAATTGTCCCGAGATAGGCCAGAAGTTGTGCTTACTGATTTCCCTGAGCTCTGATGAATAATGAGTGAACCACAAACTCCACAAATTCACTCCCTGATTAAAGTCTTTTTCGAGTTGAAACAGAATCCGCAAATAGTCTAATTTTCCAATTACAGAAGTTGTTTCTTGAACCAGATAGATTTATACGCAATTAATATATAGATACTACACTTTGAAACCCACTTGTGAGTAAATTTATCAGACACAACGACTTTCATAATAGTGAGCTGGTTTCAAATAGTGATTTGTTTATATGGAATCTTGATGAAACATGAGGTATATTCCCTCCAAAATCGTAAAGTGACGTGCAGTAACGATGCCATCATTCTCTCCAAGCGTTAAATTTCCATACTACTACAGTATATTGCCACATATTTATCACTGAGTAGAGAGCAATACAAAACCCTGTATCGTCTGCTTACAAATGAAACTCACTAAGACAGTGATCACGATTTCGGGAAGAAGAGCCTATAGCAAGACCGACTGCTAATTTCCTCCTAAGCTTAAGATGAAGCATTGCTAAGCTTTTGGTCATGTTTAAGTTTTGAGTATTACAGTAGTATCGAGCGGTTTCGCTTAGAAAAGTCGAGTGTTCATTCAATAGGAATAGGTTAATCAGTTCAAAATGTTGCACTGAGCATGCACACTACATACAAAATGGGCTTGATATCTTCACTAAGTTTATTTTCCTTGCCACCGATTGCAGCCGTTGTCTGTAGATCTTGTAGGCAGCAGTGCAGAATAATAGTTTAAGGTCTAGGGATACGTTGTCACCTTCACTTCGATTTTTTAATTAATGCCCGAATTATTGCAATAAATTAATTCCTAATAATGTACTGTAGATAAATTGGGGTATACGAAAAGGAGCCTCCACGAAGATTGCGATAATCGGCATTCATGTTGAGAACAGCAATCGGGCGTACCCTGGGCAACGTCAGAGTATAATTCGAAATTATCCGCCGGCTGATCCTTTCACACCAGAAACATCAACATCTGAGCCATTTTCAATTAATTCGAAATAAATTGACGGCTGATCCTTTCACATCAGAAACATCAACATGCCATTTTCAATTAACAATTATATCTGTAAACATAGATAACATATCGCAAGCCAAAGAAGAACTGCTACGAGACCTACGATTATATGTTGTAGGACTGTCATGTGCAGTTGCCGACACAGAAAATTAGCGTCAAAATCTTCTCGCCTCTTGAGATGAAAGTAAGGGAGAAATATTTGTCTATGTGTTTTTATTTAAATAGTGTACTGACATATATAGCAAGTCACGTAACATCTTTGTTTTGTTATGCCATTGCCGACAGTTAGTATGCTCATTTTGAGCCCTGAAAAGAGCCGGTGGGTGGTTCGCTCTGAAAGAAGACCACGCACCACTATTAGGCACGACATCATCCAGGAATGTAGCCATGGAAAAGATTAGGGTAAAAAGCACATGTATTGTCGCCACCTGCCATCTTACCTCAGGCCCCACTGTCAATATCCCGGAGAGCATTGTTCGTATTTGGCGCGGGTTTCAGCCAGGTCTCCAAAAGAACTCTCTTCATCTCTGTACACACGTTCTCGATGAGATTCATTTTCACCGCAGGAAGAGCCAGTCGATAAGCTCAACCTGACCTTGTCTTACAAACTATTGGACTGGCTGCGTGGCTCAGCGGTAACGTTCTCGCTTGCTGGGCCCTAGATTGCAGGTGCATATCCTGGCGCAGTCAGCTGGCATTTGAGTGCACAAATGCGATGGAGCCATGTCAGTAGATTTACTGGAACGTTAATGATCCCCTTCGGGGCAAAATTCCGGCACCCCGGCGTCTCTAAAAGCCACAGCATTTAAAAGGGACGTAAAACCAATAACATTATTATTATTATTATTATTAATAATAATAATAGTAATAATAATAATAATAATACAAACCATTCCTGAACTAATCGATACGAGGGGAACGGAGACAGGTTCTGTTAAAATTGTATTACAACGGAGGGATGAAGTACTCTCATGGAAGGGATTTTTATATTTTCTGAGATGCGCACATATTCTCCAAATGAGAGAGCGTGTTTGTGTAGATATGGGTCGATTCTGTGCAGCAACTATCCCGTCAGAGCTCATTCAATCCCAACACGTAACAGATACATGGCCACATAGGCCTATACTGGAATTGTTGGTTGCTGAAAGTATGAATCACACGTAGTCGCTCATCGTTCACCGAGAAAAGCGTGGCCTTGTCGGAAAATGTGATATTCGACTAATCATCTGGTTCAAGTGGACAGCCATATAAATAATCAGTGTTTTATGCCCAGAATAATGATATCCGGATGGTTAGCCTAAATGGTTCTGTCCCAGTGAATTTTGCAAGTATCAGATATAATTATTTGGCTGGTATTTGCAATATGGGATTTGAAATTTTGCTGAATTGGTCAGCTCTCAGTGTATATATTTATCTATCCCGCCTCTTAGCCGTGCTCGTTATTCGTGCACTACAGCCACGAGGGCAGCTGCAGCAAGTCCAGAAATCGCAGCTACGTAGCCCGGTGCCGACAATGACTACCCTGAGTGTGAATTTTCCCCTGGTTTTTCTACATTCCCTGCAGGCAAATGCCGGGATAGCAATCCTACGTTACTTCCCATAATATGGAGAATGAGTGAAAAGGAGCACAGGGAAACACACAGTTTGTTAACATAACGCCATCTTATTTCAACTCCAAAGAACTTATGTACAGATAGGAACACACTACACTATATACACAAAGTTCAACACACACAACGATATGCCAGTCTTCCACATCCCAAGTCCCAGAGCATCCTCACCATTCCTTGTTTAACACACACTCTCACAGTCATCACATGAATACAGGTTATCAGACTAGTTCAACTAACACCCAACCGCACGGGGTTGATGACTAAGATGCCCCAAACCCCTCAAACGAACTAATGACCACAACTATAATTTTGTCTACGTTGTTGTGAGGAACAGTGCAGTCCACGTTGACTAATGTACTGCATCCACCTTATATCTGCTCAATAGTCACGACTGTATTCCCACAATTTTACTCTTATCACCTAGTTCTTGTTCCTTGATTATGGTCTCCCTCCAGTAATTTTGGAGGAACACTGGAAGCTTTATTAATATGTCTGAAACATTTCTAGTTTCATTTGGAATGACGGTTGCAGCTCGCAAATGTTCGGTGTTACCACCTCACAAAAGGTAGTCTACGTGTTGAAGTGCGTTGGTTACTATATTATTTTGATCACCGCTTGTCGTACACAATGAGTGTTTGACATTCTTGTTTTTGTTTGAGAGGCGAGTTCTGAGTATCCTCAGTAGTAAAAGGTATAGGAGCTGTATGAGCACACTGGAGTCCCGTGAAAGCAAGTAATCACAAGCACTCTGCCCAGACTGGAGGATTCGTGAAGTCCCTGGAGGGACTGAACTCTAGCAGAAGGTGGGGAGTCCAGCTCCAGTATGATACACAGAAATCCTCCATTGAGTAGACCTATTGTGATATTTTATCGTAAACAGTAATTGTTCGTTTCAAGGGAGTAAACCCCGAATAGGGTCCAGTAACCCCACTCCGGTAAGGTCATATTCCCGACAAGACAGAGTCAGATGTGCCTTCAGACAATTTTATATTTTATAGATTCCAGTTTGAGCTGAAAACAGTGATCAGTAGGCTCTTACGTTCATTAGTCCACACATTATTGGTAAAGAGAAATCTCCTTCGCTCCTAGAATGGTGTTCCTGAAAAAGTAAAGTCAAGGAACTTGAGAAAAGTTACCTAGTCTTTCACTGGTCTTGAAGAACCCACCCAAAGAACACACTGTGGTATTTTTATTATTCGCTGCAATATTTTCTGTCAGTTTAAAAAATATATATACTGTATGTAAGCAACACTGAAAAAAAAATGGCTTCTAAACTGTACATAATCTCTACATTAGTATAAATCAAACACTCTGATTCTTGGATGTAACGGGTAATCTCGAGAACCATTGGAAGGATTTTGATGTGGTTTTCACCATTCTGTAAAGGATTTCACGAGGAAGGTTTCTGTAGAAAAACAATCATTTATGACAAAAGGAAGCCGAGCAGTAACGATTTCAGTGAATCGAGTTGAAGAAAAACCTTCCGTCCGTGCGCCTTTTAAGCTTATGCTGGGTAAACCGTTAAAAATATCTACCTAGGTATTGTTCAGGATGAAAAGTTCTACAAAAAAGTCCGTGACAGCATATCTCTATACTTCACATTTAATACATCGCCCACTATAAGTGTTTTTACGTTATTATTTCTTCCAGCAATCTCCATTCAGTGCAAATTTAAATTACTAGCTTGGGAGCAAGTTTACGAGCTAGACAGCGTGCAAGCGAGCGAGCGTAATCGTACATACTGTAGGCCTATAGGAAATATAGTTTAGTGCTTGAAATGATTAGATCAAATTAGATTATCGTCAATTGCTAGACATGTTTTAGAAACAGGTAAGGTATCTCTAAAGCATAGGGACTTGAATTCTTGACTTTCACCCCCAAGGTCCGGGTTCATTTTCTGGCTCTGGCGGACATTTAATTTTGGTCTGGGAGTTGGAACGGACTACATAAAGCCGTGTGAGGAAAACAGAAGTGGTGTTCCGAAGTTTACCATGAAAACTACAATTCCTAGGATTAACTCTTAACTTACAGCCACGGAAACAGCTTTTCAATCTCACCGTCAGTTACAAACACACACACTAATAGAGACACCACAAAATGCAGGTTAGCAGGCAAATATTTACACACCCAAGTACATGGGACCGATGACCCCAATGCCCAAACAAAGAATGAAACAGAAACTATCTCAATAACTAATAATCATTGTGGTGTGAACTTGCTTTCCCTATAATTCCTGAGAGTACGAACTATAAAAGTGGCCCTAATTAACGTATTGCCAATACTTTTAACATAATTTGTTGCTGTTGATTACTTTAGGTTCCTCACCACATCATGGCCAAGTAACACTGTGTACCTGTGTGTGGAATATGTTTGATAACCTGTGTCATTGTATTGACTCTAGTTGTGTGCGAGGTTTCTCATCGAGGAGATGGTTGTGTACTATGTTACGAACCATCCTGGCATCTGCCTGGAGTAGCAGTAGGAAACAGCGGAAAACCTCTAACAGGATGGCTGAGGAAAGATACGAACCCACTTCTTCTCAGAATGTACAGATGTATTGATCTCATTCTACTGTAACTTATAGCCTAAGTAATATTTTCGCCCATTTTATTACCGTTTGTAGAAGATTTTATGCTCCAATGTAAAGAGAACCCGGACCATTTAAATTTCAGATTTGGTGTGACCAAGGATTGTTTACTACACAACACCGAATACAAGATTGTAGTTGTTGTTGTTGTTAATTATTTTAGGGGTTCCACGACAACGCGGCCATGTACCTCCGTGTACTTGGGTGGGTGCAGAATTTGTCTGATATCCTGGGTCACTTTGATGTCTGTACTAGTGTGTGTATTTATAATTGAGGTAGGATTTGGGTGGGAAGTGGCCGTTGACATAAGCATTTGCCTGGAGTAGAAGTGGGGAAAGTTATTTCCAGGATCGCTGAGGTAAGAATCGAACCCACATTTTCTCAGCTTTGCCTCGCGAGGTTTAGTGTACCCCGTTCCATCCCTCAGACCAGAATTAATTTTCTTGGCAGTGCCAGGAAACGAACCCGGGCCTCCACGGTGACAGCCATAAACGCTAGTCACTACGCAACGAGGTGGACAATAATACAAGTTATTGTCACATCATGCAGGGATTAACGCAAGTACATTGCTGAATCACGTATCCTAGCTGCTCAGTTTTGTTGACACCTCAATTCTTCATGTAACTGTCCTTGTCTCCTGTCCAATACTGTGATACACTGCCCGACAACCCCATAAAATGAAGATGCTCAGATCGTTGCGTTAATACATTTGAGAACTGAGGATATTTTGGTCATTATTCCCAAATAATTGTGTGACAATAGTAATAAATAATAAAATTATTAATACTAATAATCATAATAATAATGATAATAATAATAATGATTTTTATTTATCATATGAAGAACATTTATGCACAATATATACAAAAAAATTGTGCACACACAAGTTCATAAAATCTCATAGTTCTAGGTCAAGATCTCTGACCCATTCAACTGCTTCAACTGATGCTTTCATAGAAAGCTCGGAGAGGACAGGTAGCGACTGTGTGATGGATTGACTGTAAGGAATAATAATAATAATAATAATAATAATAATAATAATAATAATAATAATGCTGTCTACAACTTAGTATTCTCGTTTTAACAGGGTCGAGATAAAAATTTGATGAATTTCTGTATGGCAGGTGTTTTTAGCCTATTTTCATTTATGAAAAATTAAAAAAAAAAAGCTTATGAAATGATCTTTTGCCCATGTGTGTGTGTGTGTGTGTGTGTGTGTGTGTGTGCGTATGTATGGGTGAGTCCCTAAAAACATCAAAACTGTCTAAGCGATTTCAATGAAACTCGGTAAGTACTCACTACTACCATGTCTGACCTCGACCGTGGCATTGAAATTTTATTACTTTCACTAATCCAACATAGTGGCCACGCGAAATATTTCACTGGCATTTTATATGTCCGCAAAAGTAACATATATCAGTCTGAATTTGTTTACGGCGACGAAAAGCACCACTAGGAATTCTCGTATGTGATATTCAAAAACATACTAAGTACGAAACGAACACTTGAAACATTCAAATGGAATTTTCTCGCGATTTAACCATCCGAGCGCATTGAAACTTGGTACGGTAAATGTTTATACACATCTTGGAATCATAATTTAGTACAATTGTTTTCATAACCTCGAGACGGCAGCTGTGCACATTTTTTAAATTAATTTTTATTTCTTGTGACCGAAGTGAAAGTTTGTACAACGAACTTACTCAATAATCTTCATCTAATGGCATATAACTCTATGGCCTACATGTATTACAATCCAACACGGCGACCATCCGAAATATTTAGTCGGTTCTCAATATCTACGAAACTATTAAGCAATTAAACTGACATTTTGTATGGTCATAGAGGCTATTAACGTACGTTCATACATGGGACTTTTAATAACCTGGTGACCACAAAACCAACATGGCGGAGAAGCGATTTTAAAACATTTAAGGTAAGATCAGACCCCAAATTTAACAAAAAATGAAATTTTCTTTTTCTTTTCTATATGCATATTTGGACTTTTCTGAACATTTTAGTGTATAATGTTTTATATAAATCAATTCGTGTATATTTTAATAGCATTTTAAATTTTACTTGACACAACATTTAAAACAATATGTCTTGCCTCCTCTAAGATTTATTTTCACAGTTCAGAAACTATATGACCTAGAAGGCTGAGGTTTTGCTTGCTTCTCTTTGGAGTTATTTCTTACACATTGGCTGCACGAAGTGTGATTGTCATTTGTTTGATGCAAGTAAACATAAACAAAGCAAATAGTTTCAAATTGTGTATCTTTCCAAGTTTATTGTGAACATTTGTGTGTTATTTCTCTCATTTTATAATGACTAAACCAAAAGGTGTCTTCAAGAGATGCCAGAACAAAGGCAACAAGTACTACAGAACTACACCAGTTGTAATTAGTAGTGAAACTGTGAAAATTGATAGCTGTAGTGGTAGGAACAATGTTGACACTGTACACCCTGTACATCACCTGTGTCCAACTGCACCCAATACATGGTGCAAGTATAGAAAAGCAGAGGCAGCTGGTACATTAGAGATGTTCAAACACAAACACTCAATACCTGAAGCAGTAATGGAGGTCATTAAGCCTATTTGTACAAACTTGGCACGTCCAGACCTGCTAAAGAAATGACTTCGTGAAAAGCACAAAATGTAAATGAGGCATTCAACAATATTGTATGGACCCGAATACTAAAAAATGTATTTGTAAGCCTAAAACTTCAAAATTAGGTATGTGATGCAGTGATCTCCTTCAACGATGTGAATTCCGGAAGAATGAAGGTCTTGGATCACCTGGGAATACATCTATGGCAGAATACTGCAAGTACATTGCAAGCGCTTGAACAACTAAGAGTGCGGAAAGCTGAAATTTCTGCTCATCGAATGACCAAAGAGGCAAGCAAGGAGAGAAGAAGGAAGAAGTTAAGTCTTAACAAGAAGTTCCGTGAAGAACTAAATAGCCTACTTTTCTTAAAATGTAAGATTCATGCCAATAATTAATCTATATGGATCTATCTAGAATAATGACGAAATTAAGTTGGTAATATCGAAATTTCTAATTAGTTGGAAATACTGTATACCTGGCATAATGTAGCCTAATAGAGAACTACAGTTGGCAGCCTTGGTGACTGAATATATTCTTAGTTCCATCTCTTAAGGTACAGAATATAAAATTTGGTTGAAGTCCAATGGATAGCATGGACGTTACATGCAGTTAAACATTGGATCTACCAGCGCGCGTAAAATCATGTTGGTAACAATGACATACATGTATTGGTCAGAAATAATCTGAAATAATATGATCTATTGTTGTGTTAATTTTGAATGAACTCAATTAGATAGTATAGAAGTTACATGCATTTTAAAATTAGACCTATCAGCAGGCTTAGAATCATGTTGGCAGCACTGGCGTAGGCCTATATTAGTTACTCCAAATCAATGCCAGGTACTATACTTGTGCCACGTTTAGAGCTATTGGCTTGCATACTTTCTGATATATTGATATGAGGGTACAAGAGTTTAGTGCTTTTCAGTCGGTCAACAGGAATGTACCCAAAAGAGATGGGTTATGCCCTAATCCTGAAATAAATTACATGAGATTAATAAAACACTAGGATGACCAGTTTCGATCGTCAAGCGATCATCATCAGATCCATTACACTTAGGCTACAAAATCTATGTTTGAAATACAGGTGAAAATATTTACAATATGTACAATTATTTAGTTGCAGTATTGGTACTGCAACTGTCAGTGTATGCTAAATGCAGTATATATGTTAGGTGAAATGCTAAATGGTGATAGCTATCCGTAGATTGTACTTTAGAGAGATTATATGGTTGTAAACTATGGTTAAACT
The DNA here is from genome assembly GCA_946902985.2 of Meconema thalassinum. Taxonomy (NCBI): domain Eukaryota; kingdom Metazoa; phylum Arthropoda; class Insecta; order Orthoptera; family Tettigoniidae; genus Meconema; species Meconema thalassinum. The sequence goes on from OX336389.2 coordinate 182,679,385, forward strand.
ATAAAATTTTAGGCTAACTACTTATCTGATTGTCTTCCGTACAACAGCTACTCGCAGTTTTCGTGCTCACTGGAACTCACTGTGCGGTAGACTGCGGTGGTTATCTTAACGACTGGTTTTTCCCTGCTTTCTCCCCCCTGCTCCTACGTGCTGTGGGGAGTGATAGCGATGTGTTTATGTGAGGTGTTGCCAACCTAGATAAGATTAGGGCATAACCCATCTCTTTTGGGTACATTCGTGTTGACCGACTGAAAAGCACTAAACTCTTGTTTACTAAGGCAACACTGAAAATATGGCTTCAAACACCACAATGATATTAGGGTAACAAAAATAGAGACAGTATTTATTAAGAGTTGGCAGCCCTGGTTACTATTATGAATCGACATAGTCATATCTGTTATGGTACACATAGCACACACGAAATTTGGTTGAAATCCAAATGATAGTATAGAAGTTACATGTATTTAAAGGTTGACCTCTCAGCAGGCTTAGAATCATGTTGGTAGCACTGACGTATATAAGTTACTCCAAATTAATATAGAATGACAGGTAATTTACGTGTGCATAGTTTAAAGCTGTCGGCTTGCATACTTTCGGATATATGGGTATTTGGATTTTAAAAAATGAAAACATTTATTAACAGTTGGTAGCCCTGGTGACTCATAAGAATACGCTCAGTCATATCTCTTTATGTACACATAGCACATACGAAATTTGGTTGAAATCCAATTGATAGTGTAGAAGTTATATGCATTTAAAATTTGGACTTATCAGCAGGCTTATAATCATTTTGGCAACACTACCATTTATGACCTCCTGGAAATTAAACTGCAATATTATTATCTATATATGTGCCAATTTCGAAATGGCTCCCATTCATTCCTTCCAAGATATCCAACATGGAGCTCAAATTTCAATTGCGATTTTTCAGCAGTTGGTAGCACTGACATCATTTTCAAATATGGCCGTGAGATATTCAGGTATAGTGTACCCATTCAACAATGAAATATGCAAATCACAGTTTGCCAGCAATGCTCAATCGGGAGTATCGGGGTTCATGGTTTGTTTTCACACTCTGTGATCTACACACTTTGGATTAAATAGAGGATACACTTCCAAAAATAAACAAAGATCAATCCTACTATTAAAAACATTTAATTATCCAAATATATGGCGCTACAAAACATTAAACAAATAAATTACTGACCCTTCACATCATACTTGTTCAAAGTTGAACAAGGAATACATATTAAACAATTATACTATCATAATAACTGGTTTTCCACAAACCAACAAACTTCTACTAAGTTTCACTTCCATATAGTGTCACTTCAAATTCTTTAAAATAAGAGCTCCAAACGGCTCGATAATGTTTTCTTACAATGTGCTATCAATTTAATACACATCCATTATTATTTATATGAGTATCTCTTTTAATCATAAATATCAAAATTACCAAAGTGTTGTTAATCATTACTTAATTTTGGGCTTTCACAATGTTCATATGTTACCATCCCTCTCTCTCAAGTCAACAACTCACTACTGTGATTGGGAAAAACTTGCGTACTCCCGAGCTACAAAAGACTACTGAACAAGTCAAAATTTAGATCGCTCCCGGAATCTAATGTCTTCAATCGAACTCGTGAATCACTGAATCATATAATCATTACATTAGGGATTTATCATTATTTGTCTTAAAAGACCATTATATTATAAGAAAGCCACGATCTGAACTCTGCAAGCGATAATCATTTATATAAAGGGACCTCGTTTCCACGACCGGGTCGTTAAAACAAACTCTAAACACTTCGGTGTACCATAACTCAAACAGACCATTCACCGACCTACCACAATACGTCGAGGGTGAGGCTCTAGCCTTGGCTACTTATCGTGATTTATTGCAGGGAGACAAGAGAGTCCCCAGTCTCGCTGCTACAAGTGACTGGCTACCGTCAGCTTTCATACAGCTGTCTTCAAATGTAATTCTCTGACCGACAAGGCTTTTAAATACGAACTAGTTGAAACCCGTCAATACATGACGGCCAATAAGAAAATATTTACTGAAGAATTTTATTATATACTTTCTTTGTACAATTATTTTTTGGCACTATTGAAACTTTAAGGGCGTCAAAAGATTGCACTCGAGACATTGCAACATACTGCTGGCCATGATTGAAAACTTGATGAGGAAAATTGAGACCTATACGTTCCCGAGTTCCCCCTTGAGCTTTATTGATTGTGATAAAGTATGCCAAGCGAATCGGAAAATGTTGCCTCTTAAAAGAAAATGATTGTTTTATCCGGTAGTGTTAAATCAAGTCGAAGTATTAGACCTCTCTGCTAATTTTAACTGCACTTATTTCCAAATCCAAGCATTTTCATGCATATTTCATATAATTAATATGGAATCAAGTCGAAGGGTTAGATCTCTCCGCCTAATTTTAACTGCACTTATTATTTCCAAATTCAAGCAATTTTCGTACATATTTCTTATAATTAATATGGTAGCATTTAGATGCCCTTAGGAAACTTCAGATTTCTAAGGAGCATATCTATGGGTCAATCGTTTGGAGTATGTGGAAGCAAATCACTTAATTCCAAGGAATTCAAGAATTCTGAGGAGTCTAATATATACAACTGGCCGCAGGAACCGTCGCTTATAATTTTGGAATATACATTAACGAAGACATGCGATGATGTGCAATTCCATACATTTTAAAACAACATGGACCGTATGCATGTGGCACAGTGACATTGGCACCAAATGAAACCAAGGACATAGCATTTGTTCTACTGCCGATTATTCTCTCTTAAATTCCTTGAGATATCATTTCCAGTGAAAAATTGTTGCAGTCTGTCAAATATTTTATATTTAGTAAAATTAATTTTGCCATTACAACACCAAAGGTCAAAGTAACCAAGCGTAGATTTCTCGCTACAGAAATACAGTACAGAAAAATGTTTACATTTGTTCGTCAAGGACCATCCACTGTAAGGCATAATATCTGGAATTGTTTCTGAAATTGCATTTTTATATTAGATTTTAAAAGTGGCTTCGTATTTTTCAACGATTTCCCACTTTTTTGTGGCTAATGTTCTTTTTCGTCAAATGGGTATATTTATTGCAGCATTTCTCTCCAAATTAACGTCATATTCAATAACATTATAGTGGCCTGCCTCAACGCAGCCGCCAAATATTAAATGGCAAATAATACTTCCATTGCCAAAATCAACAGCGTGGTTAGACTCATTGTTATGTACTCTAAACAAATAATCAATAAACAATAATATTCACGTATACAATGAAGTTCAGATACTTTCATTCTCAAGTTTGTTGCTGATGAGAATGCGATGATACTGCTCGCCAATAATAAAATCCTTATAATTATTCATGCCAGCAACAATTTTTGCAATTTGCTTGCAAACGCAGCTCAGGATAACGTCCTGCATTTTGGAATACCCACTACGAAACTGCTCTAAATAAGCAATTTCCATCACCTGATGTAGGTACAATCCTTTGCATTTCCATGACAGTAAATTAAGCAAGGGAGCATACTTCACCAACTACTGGAATGAGCATAGACTCACTTCGACAGCCACCGTAATGGAGGGAGTTTAAGAGTTAGACTGTATGTTCAGTGTTTGTCAAAAATCGTACTAACACAGGAAAGCCCAGTCTGAAGGCTACAGTACACTCTGAGCTATCGCCCCGGATTCCAGGTTCGATCCCTGGTTTGCCAAGAAATTTACTTCTGGTCTGAGGGCTGGAACGGGGCGCACTCTTGAGCCAAAACTCAGGAGAGCAAGGTTAGATTCCTATTTCAACAATCTGGGATGTGGTTTTCCGTGGTTTGCCACGTCCACTGCAGGTAAATACCGGGATAGTTCGTAACTTAAAGCCTCGGTCGTCAATTCCCTATTCCCCACTTGAATTACAAATGCACACATCAGTACAGCCATCACAATAACAGAGGTTATCAGAGAAAATTTGACACACACACACCAAAGTAGACGGGGCTGAGTGACCACGATGTCTGAGTCCATCAAATGAATTATACTCGACAATTGTCTCTCATGGCGAAAGCGATTGTGGCCATCTTTTATTTTTTTAGTCGTTTATCCTCCAGGTTGGTGGAACCCACGGACCCAGCGAGGGAACTCACCACTACCGCCTCTACGGGCAGTGTCCTAGAGCTGGGAACATCGAATCGGAAGGGATACAACTGGTGAGGTGGGATTGGCACCTCGCCCAGGCGGCCTCGCCTGCAAAGCGAACAGGGGCCTCATGAGGGAAGGTAAGGGATGGTTAGGATGGATAGGCAAGGAAGAGGGAAGGAGGCGGCCGTGGCCTTGAAGAACGTACCATCCCGGCATTTGCCCGAAGACGAAGTGGGAAAACACGAAAAACCACGTCGAGGATGGCTGAGGGGGAATCGAACCCCCTCTACTCATTTGGGCCACCCGAGGCTGAGTAGACCCCGTTCCAGTCCTCGTACCACTTTTCAAATTTCGTGGCAGAGCCGGGAATCGAACCCAGGACCTCCGGGGTGGCAGCTAACCATGCTGACCACTACGCTACGTAGGCGACTCTTCTTTTATTTAATAATTTAAAATTATATGGCAATGTAAATCGTGGAGAATTCCTTACTGTACGGGAATAATACAAGTAAAATATGTTAAGACAATGAATTACCAATAGCCAGAAAGAATAATTAGGAAATAAAAATACATGTCTGAGGTGAGACCCCTTCGACTATGCAAAATTCATTCCTGGGTAATCAATGTTCCCCCTGAGCCACCCAGTCAACAGACTTCTAAACCAATATTAAGTTACTTAAACAACAAACGAACTCAAACGCCTGTTGAAGTTCTTCAATCCCCTCTTTTTAATTCTCAAAAACAAAGATCACACTACGATACGGTACGATACGGTGAATCCGCCATTTCTCTAGAAATGTAATTCTGGTCTGAGGGCTGGAACGGGGCGCACTCTTGAGGCAAAACTAAGAAGGGCATGGTTCGATTCCCATCTCAACAATCTGGGATTTGGTTTTCCGTGGTTTGCCACTTCCACTGCAGGTGCAATTCTGATCTGAGGGCTGGAACGGGGCGCACTCTTGAGGCAAAACTAAGTAGGGCAAGGTTCGATTCCCATCTTAACAATCTGGGATGTGGTTTTCCGTGGTTTGCCACTTCCACTGCAGGTAAATACCGGGATAGTTCCTAACTTAAAGCCTCGGTCGCCAATTTCCCATTCCCCACTTTAATTACAAATGCACACATCAGTACAGCCATCACAATAACAGAGGTTATCACAGAAAATTTGACACACACACACCAAAGTAGACGGGGCTGAGTGACCACGATGTCTGAGTCCAGCAAATGAATTATGTTCGTCAATTGTCTCTCATGGCGAAAGCGATTGTGGCCATCTTTTATTTAATAATTTAAAAGTATATGGGAACGTAAATCGTGGGGAATTCCTTACTTTATGGGAATAATAAAAGTAAAATATGTTAAGACAATGTATTACCAATAGGCAGAAAGAATAATTGAGAAATAAAAATATATATCGGAGGTGGGATTCGAACTGCTTCCATTGCGCGATGTATAAATTAAGAGTTATGAACTGTGCCGTCTGAGCTACCGAATCACTAGTAGAGCAGTGCAATATTAAGTTACTTAAATAACATTCACTCTCAACAGTCCGTATACGTTCTTCTACATTTCCCGTTTTTTATAATATTCTATTCCTGTTTAGATCGTGGAAACTTCATAACCAATATTCCCCCCCTTTATTATAATTCTTATAAATAACTATTACATTAAAACGCGGTGGACATCCGCCATGTCTGTCATTAACCAAGGTGATTCTGCGCATGCGCTTGAGTCAACAATTTTGCAGTTTTGTTTATACATTTAAAAATATGTGGTGACATATTTGTTTATTTTAAAGACACTCTGCAAATCTACAGGCCTACAGCTTTCGACAGATTGCTCTACGAAGTGAATCGGTTCTACCGTTGCCTCAATCTCGCGGTAACAAAAATCAGCTTAGTGTTTTAAATATATAGATTCTTAAGACAACATATTTAGGCTCAACAGACCTTTTCTCTTAGTTTCGGTATGTAGTAATTATGAAGTGTCCTCATTGGCAGGTAAGAAAAATTCAATAATACAACCAATATTTAGGGGCTTCAACACGGACGACTCTGAGTTCGATCCTTTCAAATGCCTCGGGAGCAGTATCCCAAATTGGAGAACTTATACATTTGCGACTTAGGGCAGGCCTTGCCTTATACCAGCGTTCATAATACACATAATTAGCACCCTTTTTACCATACAACACACACGGCCTCGTGATCACATCACCACTTTTGAGGACTTACCATAGTTCAATTACCACGACCAACTGCCCCTCATAATTAGTTCTACCGAGCATTTCAACGCATTCCTAGCGTGACAAATTACTTCAATGCGCTACATGGCGCTTATACTTTAATTAGCCAAGTTGCCTTCAAAGAATTACTAAATTCAACGTCAACGTTTGATCTACATCTCAAATATATATTACTCTTCTCCCTTGACAATAATCATTTTACCATAATGAACATGTATTCATAACATGTATTAATTCCTCTAAAGGAGCTCGGGAGCTACTACTTTCAATATAAAATTCATCGTACCTATTCATTCATTTATCTAATCATTATTATTATTATCATTACGCTTGCTTTTTCATATTTATATCATTTATCATTTACACTGATATTTTACTGAATACATTCCCCATGGGATTCATTTATATTTGACATATTTATTATTTTTATCTCAAATTTATCGTTGAGATCGCGCTATTATTCCTTTATCTGTTATTCAACATCCCTATTCTTTCTTTCCTTATGTGGATTATACGCAAATCTTCCCAAACACGTATCATAATGAAATAGTTACTCACATGACTGTCCGGTCATCGACCGAATCCTCCAACAATGGAACATGTTCGCCCACTCCATGCTTTTTAAGCCATTTCCATAGATACACTTGCACTAAATGACACTTCTTTAACAATACATAAAATATTTACCTTAATTACTTGGAATACACTGAATACCATTTTGTATTCGTTTCACTTAACACAATATAAATTCACAAAAACTATTACACACAAAAAATTTTCACTATATTTACATTACATAACCACTTTATCACTTGGGCGTTAATTATTCGCCTTACACACGTAATTTCTTTTCTTTCCCGTCTCCAAGGGTGGCATTTATAGAACTTCGGCTTCCTAATCTGACCAGATGATGGAAAGTCTCGATTGAACTACACCTCACTGGAACGGCTGATCTTCAAATCCGGGTTTTGATTATCGGCTTCTATATTTTAACGGCACGATGTCGTTTCTTCTTCGACGCTAACTTGTTCGTCTAGATAAAGTCTGTCCTTAAGGTATTAATATTATGGCCACTCGAATAGTTTATCGGTGACCTAGTAATTTCCTTGCATTAATTTGCTATTACTTTAATTCGTAGCTTATTTGAGTCCTCCCCAATGTTTACTTGTTCGTTTGCCTGCTTAGACAAAGCCTGGAACTATAATTCCTAATTATGATCGTCCTACGCTCTAGTCCCTATCTTTCCGGAACACTAGGCGTTACTTATTTCGTTCTACCCTGATCGGGTTCCTTAACGTCGATAGAACTGTTTATTTCACTTCCTTAGGTACTTCGAAACCTTATGACGCTTTATGTCTTTAACTGAACTATTATTCGAGTACCTATCGCCTGTTATTTCTTCAAGTTCACAGCCTAACTTTGACTGTACTAATGAACTTTAACGATAAAGTCTGAAGCTTGCCTATATTAATCCTATACAAGGATTCTGATATGTCTTCACACGGCGATACTAATGACGATTCTGCTTGGCCACTCCCATACGGGGTGCGCGTTAGTGATACAGCGTATCACGACCTCTCAAGGTCTGTTAAAGGCTGCATTTGCGAAACAGCACCGTGCCCTCAGGCACCTATGGTAGACTGAAGGTACTTGATACAGCCGGACGCCCCCCTCTCGGGCTCTCGGAATAACTGCATGCCTCTCCTGGCTCTGCCAGGGTTTTTATACAAATCGGCGACAAAAAGATAAGATCCGCGCCTTCTCCAGCATCAACTTTTGAAGTAATTGTCGTATAATTTTGAAAAATATATCTCTGGAAAGCTCTTGTTCTAAACGTCAACTGGTTTCTTTGATCATGAAAATCGATCGAACAATTCCAAGATATTAAATGATTTTGCTCTTCAAATACGTGGGTGTTGCGGTTTATTTTTCTATCCCTACCAACTCTGGTCTCAGGGAATTTTTAGATACATAATGCTGCGTTTGCACTTCTTTCCTGTGCAAATATTATAAACTTTTTCCCCACACAAAAATCTCTCTTCCAAAATGATCAACCATGATGTGTTTCTTTCATTAATTAAATGCTCGCAAATGGCTTATTTCTAACTATTTCTCTTCTTGCGCAATTGCGAGGTTGTCATTTTATTGCTGCGTAAGGTCTATTTCCGAAACCTCTTCTCTCTTACACGCAGCGGAAAGTTTTTATCGTCCTATTAATAATCATGAGCCAGCTCCTTATCAATGCGTCATGCATGATATCATGTACGCCTGACTAGAGGTCACCAATTCTTGCGCCACGTTATAACAGCTCTCTTCGTAAAATCTTTCTAAGTCATTCTAAAGACTGTATTTTTTCCACTCTTCTTTTACCAATAAATGAAGGATTCGACCCTTGAACCAATAGCATTTGGGTTCAGTTCTCCCCAACATAGATAGATAAATTTTCGAAATTTTGAGGAAATGTATTTAAACATTTTTTCATAAAAATCTTATTTTTTCAATGTCGAAGCCATATTAACACTTCTCAGTACCTTCTGGTCTTCCTTTCCAAGCACTTCCTTTCTCTGGCTTGTTATGGTTTCTTCAGGGTTTCCATTCATTCATTTCCTTTAAGCGGACGTCAACACTTAAGGTTATAAATCTCTTGTCTTGTTCGGGTATGTCTCGGTCTCCTCACAGTCTGGTGTGAACTCCAAACTTGTGTCAGACAGTTTCCTTTTTCTTGTTTCATGGGACTGGCGTTCTGCCTGTCTCTCTTCTCAGGTTATTCACTGACAACCTTTTTACATTCCCTTAAGGCTTCACGGGTGCGGTATGGCCCTACCTCGTTACTACTTCCTTTATTTCTGTTTTCTAGACTCAAAGTCTACAGAATCTCATTGTTTTCCTTACGAGTACGGTCTGTCCCTACCCGTCTCTTCTCGGTTCTCTTCCTTTTCCCTCATCTCGCATCAAGATGGCATTTTCCCAAAATTTCTTTTTCCTACTCTTCCAATTCCTGAGTTCCTTAAGATCCTCTCCTTTCCTTTTCTTTCTTTCATTCCATTTCTTCTTTCGAACTTTCCAGCTGTAAAACGCTTGTGAATCCTCTTTCTCCAGGGTAATTTTCATTATCTCTTATCCTCTCATAGTTTCAATAGGGTTTCGTTCATCTTGCAAACCTGCTACAATTTGCGGTTGTCTTCCTCTTTCCTCATTTCTCTCAAAGGCATCTCCTCTCTTTTCTTCACTCCTTCCAATGGTCTCATCTTTTCCCTTGACGTTCTCTTTAGTCTCATTTGAATCTGTTTCGATTTTTCTTTTCTTTCGTTGGCATTCCTGATATTTCACCATTAGTTCAAGGATCATGCCTTCAATTGTTCTTCTTCCAATTCCATTTTGTCTTCCTCGTCCTTATTACTTTCTTCTGGGCTTTCCCTATCCTTTTCAATTTCCATTGGATCCTGAATCTCTACTTCCATTCGTGCCTCGACGACACTCTCTATTAGGGTTTCAGTTGATCTATCCTTTTCCCCAGGAATTATTATTTTCGTCTCCCCTATTTCCACTTCTTCTGTTATCACCCCTTGATCTGGGTTTTTCTCTTGCTCTTCGCGCTCAGTTTTGGCATCAGAATGGTCTTCTTTAATTTGCAACTCGTTTTCATTTCGGCATTCTTACTGACATGGAATTATTGTTTCCTCTTGAATCTCCGTTGTTTTCTTTTGAGGTAGCTCAATATTTTTCTCAGTTTCCAGTGGAGTCACCATGATTTCTACTTCTTTTTCTTCTTCGGATTGTTTAAGGCAACCTTCGGGCTCTTCTGGCACCGTTATTTCCTTTTCTTCTACAGCTCCAGTTTTTCTTTCAGCTTGGATAACTGCTTCTTTTGATTCGAGATCCCGCGCTAATATATATTCCTCGTACATTTTCTGGGCGGCTTCTACTATTTCTTTATATTCCTGAATTTTAACTTTCCTTACTTCGGCTAACTCCTGAATGCTTATTATATCCTTGTTGTCATACATGCTCATCATGAAATTATGCATCTTATTCCCCTTTTCTCTTATACACGCTGTCTGTTCCTCAATGTATTTTTTTCTGTCGTGATCTCGGTAATCTATCTTCCACGAAATGTTAAACCCTTTATTATTCACTTCCAACAATTGATCCCTTAGTTCACTTACTTCCTCAATGAACATTCTTAACTGTTTCCACGGAGCTACTTCTATTTTTCCTTCTTCCTCCAGGCGTTTCGCAAATTTCCTTTTCGTTTCTTTTAATGACTTTTTAACCTTAGGGATTTCCTTATACAATTCTTCTAATTCCTGTTTGGGTATCTTATACCAATTTTTACTTGCCCTCTCACGAAGTTCGGATATCTTCTTCATTTCCTCGGAAATACTTTCTCTTTGTTCCTCAATTCCTTCTGTCTTGTTTTGATCTTCAAACCACATTTTCCTGAGTTCCTCCCTCATCTTAGTGTGCTCTTTTCGTATTTCCTCAATTATATCCAAGAATTTTTCTATTTCTTTCCAGGTCGCCATTTCTACTTTTTCCTGATCCTGAAAGTTCAGACTATCATTCTTTTCCCCTTCGCTTTTCGATCCTACTTGAACTTGCCGTACTAAATGAGACTTTGAATCATCTTTATTATCCTTATTATCTTTACTCTGTACGCATTCCCTTGGAACTGGTTTACATATTTCTTTCTCTACTTGGAGCTCCATATGCTCAACTTTTACCCTTTTGTCTAATGACATGTTACCTTCTCTTCGTGCAACTATGCCTCCAGATGCACGCATGCTTCCTAAGGAGATCTCTACATTTTCCTTAATTGGGTACCCTTTTTCATTCTGTTGGAGGTTCACTGTACTGTCTATAGATACATATCTATCTTGACTTTCTACCTCCACGACCTCCAAGAACCTCTGCCTTTCCTCACACAATGACATCTTATTATTTTATAGAATACAGTGGGCTACTCCGTCCCATCGTCAGTTCATGCATGAGAGATGGTACCCTGAACTCTTGTGTCCCAATTTCCAAAATTCAACCTCAGTATGGGTGTTTACTAAAACGTACCCTTCTGATATAATACTCATTCAAGATTAACATATTTATGGATGTGATTTAAAATTCAAAAATTTTGAAAAACCATATTATTCAAAAAGTGAAAATTTTGGATTTTTCAAGGAAAACTCGTGTTTTCCCTAGGAAAACTCATCCCTACGTACTGGGCGCCAAAATTAGAAGTTTTGTTAGGGGGTTGTTATTAAGGGCTGCTCGGTGTGAGTTTCCAGGGACCCAATGCGGTCAGTTAAATTTATCTTTTGTAGCTAATTCTATCACTATTTTACTTTTACGTGATATGGCCGTCTTAAGTGTTCCTCTAAGCATTTAATCCAAGCACATTATTTCTATGTCCCCATTCAACAATGAAATATGCAAATCACAGTTTGCCAGCAATGCTCAATCGGGAGTATCGGGGCTCATGGTTTGTTCTCCCACACTGTGAACTACACACTTTGGATTAAATAGAGGATATACTTCCAAAAATAAACAAAGATCAACTCCTACTAATAAAAACATTTAATTATCCAAACATATGGCGCTACAAAACATTAAACAAATAAATTACTGACCCTTCACATCATACTTGTTCAAAGTTGAACAAGGAATACATATTAAACAATTATACTATCATAATAACTGGTTTTCCACAAACCAACAAACTTCTTCTAAGTTTCACTTCCATATAGTGTCACTTCAAATTCTTTAAAATAAGAGCTCCAAACGGCTCGATAATGTTTTCTTACAATGTGCTATCAATTTAATACACATCCATTATTATTTATATGAGTATCTCTTTTAATCATAAATATCAAAATTACCAAAGTGTTGTTAATCATTACTTAATTTTGGGCTTTCACAATGTTCATATGTTACCATCCCTCTCTCTCAAGTCAACAACTCACTACTGTGATTGGGAAAAACTTGCGTACTCCCGAGCTACAAAAGACTACTGAACAAGTCAAAATTTAGATCACTCCCGGAATCTAATGTCTTCAATCGAACTCGTGAATCACTGAATCATATAATCATTACATTAGGGATTTATCATTATTTGTCTTAAAAGACCATTATATTATAAGAAAGCCACGATCTGAACTCTGCAAGCGATAATCATTTATATAAAGGGACCTCGGTTCCACGACCGGGTCGTTAAAACACACTCTAAACACTTCGGTGTACTATAACTCAAACAGACCATTCACCGACCTACCACATACGTCGAGGGTGAGGCTCTAGCCTTGGCTACTTATCGTGATTTATTGCAGGGAGACAAAAGAGTCCCCAGTCTCGCTGCTACAAGTGACTGGCTACCGTCAGCTTTCATACAGCTGTCTTCAAATGTAATTCTCTGACCGACAAGGCTTTTAAATACGGATTCTTAACACAACATATTTAGACTCAACAGACCTTTTCTCTTCGCTTCGGTATGTAGTAATTATGAAGTGTCCTCATTGGCAGGTAAGAAAAATTCAATAATACAACCAATATTTAGGGGCTTCAACACGGACGACTCTGAGTTCGATCCTTTCAAATGCCTCGGGAGCAGTATCCCAAATTGGAGAACTTATACATTTGCGACTTAGGGCAGGCCTTGCCTTATACCAGCGCTCATAATACACATAATTAGCACCCTTTTTACCATACAACACACACGGCCTCGTGATCACATCACCACTTTTGAGGACTTACCATAGTTCAATTACCACGACCAACTGCCCCTCATAATTAGTTCTACCGAGCATTTCAACGCATTCCTAGCGTGACAAATTACTTCAATGCGCTACATGGCGCTTATACTTTAATTAGCCAAGTTGCCTTCAAAGAATTACTAAATTCAACATCAACGTTTGATCTACATCTCAAATATATATTACTCTTCTCCCTTGACAATAATCATTTTACCATAAAGAACATGTATTCATAACATGTATTAATTCCTCTAAAGGAGCTCGGAAGCTACTACTTTCAATATAAAATTCATCGTACCTATTCATTCATTTATGTAATCATTATTATTATTATCATTACGCTTGCTTTTTCATATTTATATCATTTATCATTTACACTGATATTTTACTGAATACATTCCCCATGGGATTCATTTATATTTGACATATTTATTATTTTTATCTCAAATTTATCGTTGAGATCGCGCTATTATTCCTTTATCTGTTATTCAACATCCCTATTCTTTCTTTCCTTATGTGGATTATACGCAAATCTTCCCCAACACATATCATAATGAAATAGTTACTCACATGACTGTCCGGTCGTCGACCGAATCCTCCAACAATGGAACATATTCGCCCACTCCATGCTTTTTAAGCCATTTACATAGATACACTTGCACTCAATGACACTTCTTTAACAATACATAAAATATTTACCTTAATTACTTGAAATACACTGAATACCATTTTGTATTCGTTTCACTTAACACAATATAAATTCACAAACAATATTACACTCAAAAAATTTTCACTATATTTACATTACATAACCACTTTATCACTTGGGCGTTAATTATTCGCCTTACACACGTAATTTCTTTTCTTTCCCGTTTCCAAGGGTGGCACTTATAGAACTTCGGCTTCCTAATCTGACCAGATGATGGAAAGTCTCGATTGAACTACACCTCACTGGAACGGCTGATCTTCAAATCCGGGTTTTGATTATCGGCTTCTATATTTTAACGGCACGATGTCGTTTCTTCTTCGAAGCTAACTTGTTCGTCTAGATAAAGTCTGTCCTTAAGGTATTAATATTATGGCCACTCGAATAGTTTATCGGTGACCTAGTAATTTCCTTGCATTAATTTGCTATTACTTTAATTCGTAGCTTATTTTAGTCCTCCCCAATGTTTACTTGTTCGTTTGCCTGCTTAGACAAAGCCTGGAACTATAATTCCTAATTATGATCGTCCTACGCTCTAGTCCCTATCTTTCCGGAACACTAGGCGTTACTTATTTCGTTCTACCCTGATCGGGTTCCTTAACGTCGATAGAACTGTTTATTTCACTTCCTTAGGTACTTCGAAACCTTATGACGCTTTATGTCTTTAACTGAACTATTATTCGAGTACCTATCGCCTGTTATTTCTTCAAGTTCACAGCCTAACTTTGACTGTACTAATGAACTTTAACGATAAAGTCTGAAGCTTGCCTATATTAATACTATACAAGGATTCTGATATGTCTTCACACGGCGATACTAATGACGATTCTGCTTGGCCACTCCCATACGGGGTGCGCGTTAGTGATACAGCGTATCACGACCTCTCAAGGTCTGTTAAAGGCTGCATTTGCGAAACAGCACCGTGCCCTCAGGCACCTATGGTAGACTGAAGGTACTTGATACAGCCGGACGCCCCCTCTCGGGCTCTCGGAATAACTGCATGCCTCTCCTGGCTCTGCCAGGGTTTTTATACAAATCGGCGACAAAAAGATAAGATCCGCGCCTTCTCCAGCATCAACTTTTGAAGTAATTGTCGTATAATTTTGAAAAATATATCTCTGGAAAGCTCTTGTTCTAAACGTCAACTGGTTTCTTTGATCATGAAAATCGATCGAACAATTCCAAGATATTAAATGATTTTGCTCTTCAAATACGTGGGTGTTGCGGTTTATTTTTCTATCCCTACCAACTCTGGTCTCAGGGAATTTTTAGATACATAATGCTGCGTTTGCACTTCTTTCCTGTGCAAATATTATAAACTTTTTCCCCACACAAAAATCTCTCTTCCAAAATGATCAACCATGATGTGTTTCTTTCATTAATTAAATGCTCGCAAATGGCTTATTTCTAACTATTTCTCTTCTTGCGCAATTGCGAGGTTGTCATTTTATTGCTGCGTAAGGTCTATTTCCGAAACCTCTTCTCTCTTACACGCAGCGGAAAGTTTTTATCGTCCTATTAATAATCATGAGCCAGCTCCTTATCAATGCGTCATGCATGATATCATGTACGCCTGACTAGAGGTCACCAATTCTTGCGCCACGTTATAACAGCTCTCTTCGTAAAATCTTTCTAAGTCATTCTAAAGACTGTATTTTTTCCACTCTTCTTTTACCAATAAATGAAGGATTCGACCCTTGAACCAATAGCATTTGGGTTCAGTTCTCCCCAACTTAGATAGATACATTTTCGAAATTTTGAGGAAATGTATTTAAACATTTTTTCATAAAAATCTTATTTTTTCAATGTCGAAGCCATATTAACACTTCTCAGTACCTTCTGGTCTTCCTTTCCAAGCACTTCCTTTCTCTGGCTTGTTATGGTTTCTTCAGGGTTTCCATTCATTCATTTCCTTTAAGCGGACGTCAACACTTAAGGTTATAAATCTCTTGTCTTGTTCGGGTATGTCTCGGTCTCCTCACAGTCTGGTGTGAACTCCAAACTTGTGTCAGACAGTTTCCTTTTTCTTGTTTCATGGGACTGGCGTTCTGCCTGTCTCTCTTCTCAGGTTATTCACTGACAACCTTTTTACATTCCCTTAAGGCTTCACGGGTGCGGTATGGCCCTACCTCGTTACTACTTCCTTTATTTCTGTTTTCTAGACTCAAAGTCTACAGAATCTCATTGTTTTCCTTACGAGTACGGTCTGTCCCTACCCGTCTCTTCTCGGTTCTCTTCCTTTTCCCTCATCTCGCATCAAGATGGCATTTTCCCAAAATTTCTTTTTCCTACTCTTCCAATTCCTGAGTTCCTTAAGATCCTCTCCTTTCCTTTTCTTTCTTTCATTCCATTTCTTCTTTCGAACTTTCCAGCTGTAAAACGCTTGTGAATCCTCTTTCTCCAGGGTAATTTTCATTATCTCTTATCCTCTCATAGTTTCAATAGGGTTTCGTTCATCTTGCAAACCTGCTACAATTTGCGGTTGTCTTCCTCTTTCCTCATTTCTCTCAAAGGCATCTCCTCTCTTTTCTTCACTCCTTCCAATGGTATCATCTTTTCCCTTGACGTTCTCTTTAGTCTCATTTGAATCTGTTTCGATTTTTCTTTTCTTTCGTTGGCATTCCTGATATTTCACCATTAGTTCAAGGATCATGCCTTCAATTGTTCTTCTTCCAATTCCATTTTGTCTTCCTCGTCCTTATTACCTTCTTCTGGGCTTTCCCTATCCTTTTCAATTTCCATTGGATCCTGAATCTCTACTTCCATTCGTGCCTCGACGACACTCTCTATTAGGGTTTCAGTTGATCTATCCTTTTCCCCAGGAATTATTATTTTCGTCTCCCCAATTTCCACTTCTTCTGTTATCACCCCTTGATCTGGGTTTTTCTCTTGCTCTTCACGCTCAGTTTTGGCATCAGAATGGTCTTCTTTAATTTGCAACTCGTTTTCATTTCGGCATTCTTACTGACATGGAATTATTGTTTCCTCTTGAATCTCCGTTGTTTTCTTTTGAGATAGCTCAATATTTTTCTCAGTTTCCACTGGAGTCACCATGATTTCTACTTCTTTTTCTTCTTCGGATTGTTTAAGGCAACCTTCGGGCTCTTCTGGCACCGTTATTTCCTTTTCTTCTACAGCTCCAGTTTTTCTTTCAGCTTGGATAACTGCTTCTTTTGATTCGAGATCCCGCGCTAATATATATTCCTCATATATTTTCTGGGCGGCTTCTACTATTTCTTTATATTCCTGAATTTTAACTTTCCTTACTTCGGCTAACTCCTGAATGCTTATTATAACCTTGTTGTCATACATGCTCATCATGAAATTATGCATCTTATTCCCCTTTTCTCTTATACACGCTGTCTGTTCCTCAATGTATTTTTTTCTGTCGTGATCTCGGTAATCTATCTTCCACGAAATGTTAAACCCTTTATTATTCACTTCCAACAATTGATCCCTTAGTTCACTTACTTCCTCAATGAACATTCTTAACTGTTTCCACGGAGCTACTTCTATTTTTCCTTCTTCCTCCAGGCGTTTCGCAAATTTCCTTTTCGTTTCTTTTAATGACTGTTTAACCTTAGGGATTTCCTTATACAATTCTTCTAATTCCTGTTTGGGTATCTTATACCAATTTTTACTTGCCCTCTCACGAAGTTCGGATATCTTCTTCATTTCCTCGGAAATACTTTCTCTTTGTTCCTCAATTCCTTCTGTCTTTTTTTGATCTTCATACCACATTTTCCTGAGTTCCTCCCTCATCTTAGTGTGCTCATTTCGTATTTCCTCAATTATATCCAAGAATTTTTCTATTTCTTTCCAGGTCGCCATTTCTACTTTTTCCTGATCCTGAAAGCTCAGACTATCATTCTTTTCCCCTTCGCTTTTCGATCCTACTTGAACTTGCCTTACTAAATGAGACTTTGAATCATCTTTATTATCCTTATTATCTTTACTCTGTACGCATTCCCTTGGAACTGGTTTACATATTTCTTTCTCTACTTGGAGCTCCATATGCTCAACTTTTACCCTTTTGTCTAATGACATGTTACCTTCTCTTCGTGCAACTATGCCTCCAGATGCACGCATGCTTTCTAAGGAAATCTCTACATTTTCCTTAATTGGGTACCCTTTTTCATTCTGTTGGAGGTTCACTGTACTGTCTATAGATACATATCTATCTTTACTTTCTACCTCCACGACCTCCAAGAACCTCTGCCTTTCCTCACACAATGACATCTTATTATTTATAGAATACAGTGGGCTACTCCATCCCATCGTCAGTTCATGCATGAGAGATGGTACCCTGAACTCTTGTATCCCAATTTCCAAAATTCAACCTCAGTACGGGTGTTTACTAAAACGTACCCTTCTGATATAATACTCATTCAAGATTAACACCTTTATGGATGTGATTTAATATTCAAAAATTTTGAAAAACCATATTTTTCAAAAAATGAAAATTTTGGATTTTTCAAGGAAAACTCGGGTTTTCCCTAGGAAAACTCATCCCTACGTACTGGGCGCCAAAATTAGAAGTTTTGTTAGGGGGTTGTTATTAAGGGCTGCTCGGTGTGAGTTTCCAGGGACCCAATGCGGTCAGTTAAATTTATCTTTTGTAGCTAATTCTATCACTATTTTACTTTTACGTGATATGGCCGTCTTAAGTGTTCCTCTAAGCATTTAATCCAAGCACATTATTTCTATGTCCCCATGTGCCCATTCAACAATGAAATATGCAAATCACAGTTTGCCAGCAATGCTCAATCGGGAGTATCGGGGTTCATGGTTTGTTCTCCCACACTGTGAACTACACACTTTGGATTAAATAGAGGATACACTTCCAAAAATAAACAAAGATCAACTCCTACTATTAAAAACATTTAATTATCCAAATATATGGCGCTACAAAACATTAAACAAATAAATTACTGACCCTTTACATCATACTTGTTCAAAGTTGAACAAGGAATACATATTAAACAATTATACTATCATAATAACTGGTTTTCCACAAACCAACAAACTTCTTCTAAGTTTCACTTCCATATAGTGTCACTTCAAATTCTTTAAAATAAGAGCTCCAAACGGCTCGATAATGTTTTCTTACAATGTGCTATCAATTTAATACACATCCATTATTATTTATATGAGTATCTCTTTTAATCATAAATATCAAAATTACCAAAGTGTTGTTAATCATTACTTAATTTTGGGCTTTCACGATGTTCATATGTTACCATCCCTCTATCTCAAGTCAACAACTCACTACTGTGATTGGGAAAAACTTGCGTACTCCCGAGCTACAAAAGACTACTGAACAAGTCAAAATTTAGATCACTCCCGGAATCTAATGTCTTCAATCGAACTCGTGAATCACTGAATCATATAATCATTACATTAGGGATTTATCATTATTTGTCTTAAAAGACCATTATATTATAAGAAAGCCACGATCTGAACTCTGCAAGCGATAATCATTTATATAAAGGGACCTCGGTTCCACGACCGGGTCGTTTAAAACACACTCTAAACACTTCGGTGTACTATAACTCAAACAGACCATTCACCGACCTACCACATACGTCGAGGGTGAGGCTCTAGCCTTGGCTACTTATCGTGATTTATTGCAGGGAGACAAAAGAGTCCCCAGTCTCGCTGCTACAAGTGACTGGCTACCGTCAGCTTTCATACAGCTGTCTTCAAATGTAATTCTCTGACCGACAAGGCTTTTAAATACGGATTCTTAACACAACATATTTAGACTCAACAGACCTTTTCTCTTCGCTTCGGTATGTAGTAATTATGAAGTGTCCTCATTGGCAGGTAAGAAAAATTCAATAATACAACCAATATTTAGGGGCTTCAACACGGACGACTCTGAGTTCGATCCTTTCAAATGCCTCGGGAGCAGTATCCCAAATTGGAGAACTTATACATTTGCGACTTAGGGCAGGCCTTGCCTTATACCAGCGCTCATAATACACATAATTAGCACCCTTTTTACCATACAACACACACGGCCTCGTGATCACATCACCACTTTTGAGGACTTACCATAGTTCAATTACCACGACCAACTGCCCCTCATAATTAGTTCTACCGAGCATTTCAACGCATTCCTAGCGTGACAAATTACGTCAATGCGCTACATGGCGCTTATACTTTAATTAGCCAAGTTGCCTTCAAAGAATTACTAAATTCAACATCAACGTTTGATCTACATCTCAAATATATATTACTCTTCTCCCTTGACAATAATCATTTTACCATAAAGAACATGTATTCATAACATGTATTAATTCCTCTAAAGGAGCTCGGAAGCTACTACTTTCAATATAAAATTCATCGTACCTATTCATTCATTTATGTAATCATTATTATTATTATCATTACGCTTGCTTTTTCATATTTATATCATTTATCATTTACACTGATATTTTACTGAATACATTCCCCATGGGATTCATTTATATTTGACATATTTATTATTTTTATCTCAAATTTATCGTTGAGATCGCACTATTATTCCTTTATCTGTTATTCAACATCCCTATTCTTTCTTTCCTTATGTGGATTATACGCAAATCTTCCCCAACACATATCATAATGAAATAGTTACTCACATGACTGTCCGGTCGTCGACCGAATCCTCCAACAATGGAACATATTCGCCCACTCCATGCTTTTTAAGCCATTTACATAGATACACTTGCACTCAATGACACTTCTTTAACAATACATAAAATATTTACCTTAATTACTTGAAATACACTGAATACCATTTTGTATTCGTTTCACTTAACACAATATAAATTCACAAACAATATTACACTCAAAAAATTTTCACTATATTTACATTACATAACCACTTTATCACTTGGGCGTTAATTATTCGCCTTACACACGTAATTTCTTTTCTTTCCCGTTTCCAAGGGTGGCACTTATAGAACTTCGGCTTCCTAATCTGACCAGATGATGGAAAGTCTCGATTGAACTACACCTCACTGGAACGGCTGATCTTCAAATCCGGGTTTTGATTATCGGCTTCTATATTTTAACGGCACGATGTCGTTTCTTCTTCGACGCTAACTTGTTCGTCTAGATAAAGTCTGTCCTTAAGGTATTAATATTATGGCCACTCGAATAGTTTATCGGTGACCTAGTAATTTCCTTGTATTAATTTGCTATTACTTTAATTCGTAGCTTATTTTAGTCCTCCCCAATGTTTACTTGTTCGTTTGCCTGCTTAGACAAAGCCTGGAACTATAATTCCTAGTTATGATCGTCCTACGCTCTAGTCCCTATCTTTCCGGAACACTAGGCGTTACTTATTTCGTTCTACCCTGATCGGGTTCCTTAACGTCGATAGAACTGTTTATTTCACTTCCTTAGGTACTTCGAAACCTTATGACGCTTTATGTCTTTAACTGAACTATTATTCGAGTACCTATCGCCTGTTATTTCTTCAAGTTCACAGCCTAACTTTGACTGTACTAATGAACTTTAACGATAAAGTCTGAAGCTTGCCTATATTAATCCTATACAAGGATTCTGATATGTCTTCACACGGCGATACTAATGACGATTCTGCTTGGCCACTCCCATACGGGGTGCGCGTTAGTGATACAGCGTATCACGACCTCTCAAGGTCTGTTAAAGGCTGCATTTGCGAAACAGCACCGTGCCCTCAGGCACCTATGGTAGACTGAAGGTACTTGATACAGCCGGACGCCCCCTCTCGGGCTCTCGGAATAACTGCATGCCTCTCCTGGCTCTGCCAGGGTTTTAATACAAATCGGCGACAAAAAGATAAGATCCGCGTCTTCTCCAGCACTAACCTTTGAAGTAATTGTCGTATAATTTTGAAAAATATATCTCTGGAAAGCTCTTGTTCTAAACGTCAACTGGTTTCTTTGATCATGAAAATCGATCGAACAATTCCAAGATATTAAATGAATTTGCTCTTCAAATACGTGGGTGTTGCGGTTTATTTT
Organism: Meconema thalassinum; assembly: GCA_946902985.2. NCBI lineage: Eukaryota > Metazoa > Arthropoda > Insecta > Orthoptera > Tettigoniidae > Meconema > Meconema thalassinum. Next base: position 182,701,231 of record OX336389.2, read on the forward strand.
TCTATCCCTACCAACTCTGGTCTCGGGGAATTTTTAATTACGTAATGCTGCGTTTGCACTTATTTCCTGTGCAAATATTATAAACGTTTTCCCCACACAAAAATCTCTCTTCCAAAATGATCAACCATGATGTGTTTCTTTCATTAATTAAATGCTCGCAAATGGCTTATTTCTAATTATTTCTCTTCTTGCGCAATTGCGAGGTTGTCATTTTATTGCTGCGTAAGGTCTATTTCCGAAACCTCTTCTCTCTTACACGCAGCGGAAAGTTTTTATCGTTCTATTAATAATCATGAGCCAGCTCCTTATAAATGTGTCATGCATGATATCATGTACGCCTGACTAGTGGTCACCAATTCTTGCGCCTCGTTATAACAGCTCTCTTCGTAAAATCTTTCTAAGTCATTCTAAAGACTGTATTTTTTCCTCTCTTCTTTTACCAATAAATGATGGATTCGACCTTTGAACCAATAGCATATGGGTTCAAATCTCCCCAACTTAGATAAATAAATTTTCGAAATTTTGAGGAAATTTATTTAAACATTTTTTCATAAAAATCTTATTTTTTTTCAATGTCGAAGCCATATTAACACTTCTCAGTACCTTCTGGTCTTCCTTTCTCTGGCTTGTTATGGTCTCTTCGGGGTTTCCATTCATTCATTTCCTTTAAGCGGACGTCCACACTTAAGGTTATAAATCTCTTGTCTTGTTCGGGTATGTCTCGGTCTCCTCACAGTCTGGTGTGCACTCCAAACTTGTGTCAGACAGTTTCGTTTTTCTTGTTTCATGGGACTGGCGTTCTGTCTGTCTGTCTCTCTTCTCAGGTTATTCACTGACAACCTTTTTACATTCCCTTAAGGCTTCACGGGTGCGGTATGGCCCTACCCCGTTACTACTTCCTTTATTTCTGTTTTCTAGACTCAAAGTCTACAGAATCTCATTGTTTTCCTTACGAGTACGGTCTGTCCCTACCCGTCTCTTCTCGGTTCTCTTCCTTTTCCTTCATCTCGCATCAAGATGGCATTTTCCCAAAATTCCTTTTTCCTACTCTTCCAATTCCTGAGTTCCTTAAGATCCTCTCCTTTCCTTTTCTTTCTTTCATTCCATTTCTTCTTTCGAACTTTCCAGCTGTAAAACGCTTGTGAATCCTCTTTCTCCAGGGTAATTTTCATTATCTCTTATCCTCTCATAGTTTCAATAGGGTTTCGTTCATCTTGCAAACCTGCTACAATTTGCGGTTGTCTTCCTCTTTCCTCATTTCTCTCAAAGGCATCTCCTCTCTTTTCTTCACTCCTTCCAATGGTCTCATCTTTTCCCTTGACGTTCTCTTTACTCTCATTTGAATCTGTTTCGATTTTCTTTTCTTTCGTTGGCATTCCTGATTTTTCATCATTAGTTCAAGGATCTGTGCCTTCAATTGTTCTTCTTCCAATTCCATTTTGTCTTCCACGTCCTTATTACTTTCTTCTGGGCTTTCCCTATCCTTTTCAATTTCCATTGGATCCTGAATCTCTACTTCCATTCGTGCCTCGACGACACTCTCTATTAGGGTTTCAGTTGATCTATCCTTTTCCCTAGGAATTATTATTTTCGTCTCCCCAACTTCCACTTCTTCTGTTATCACCCCTTGATCTGGGTTTTTCTCTTGCTCTTCACGCTCAGTTTTGGCATCAGAATGGTCTTCTTTAATTTGCAACTCGTTTTCATTTCGGCATTCTTACTGACATGGAATTATTGTTTCCTCTTGAATCTCCGTTGTTTTCTTTTGAGGTAGCTCAATATTTTTCTCAGTTTCCACTGGAGTCACCATGATTTCTACTTCTTTTTCTTCTTCGGATTGTTTAAGGCAACCTTCGGGCTCTTCTGGCACCGTTATTTCCTTTTCTTCTACAGCTCCAGTTTTTCTTTCAGCTTGGATAACTGCTTCTTTTGATTCGAGATCCCGCGCTAATATATATTCCTCATATATTTTCTGGGCGGCTTCTACTATTTCTTTATATTCCTGAATTTTAACTTTCCTTACTTCGGCTAACTCCTGAATGCTTATTATAACCTTGTTGTCATACATGCTCATCATGAAATTATGCATCTTATTCCCCTTTTCTCTTATACACGCTGTCTGTTCCTCAATGTATTTTTTTCTGTCGTGATCTCGGTAATCTATCTTCCACGAAATGTTAAACCCTTTATTATTCACTTCCAACAATTGATCCCTTAGTTCACTTACTTCCTCAATGAACATTCTTAACTGTTTCCACGGAGCTACTTCTTTTTTTCCTTCTTCCTCCAGGCGTTTCGCAAATTTCCTTTTCGTTTCTTTTAATGACTGTTTAAACTTAGGGATTTCCGTATACAATTCTTCTAATTCCTGTTTGGGTATCTTATACCAATTTTTACTTGCCCTCTCACGAAGTTCGGATATCTTCTTCATTTCCTCGGAAATACTTTCTCTTTGTTCCTCAATTCCTTCTGTCTTTTTTTGATCTTCATACCACATTTTCCTGAGTTCCTCCCTCATCTTAGTGTGCTCATTTCGTATTTCCTCAATTATATCCAAGAATTTTTCTATTTCTTTCCAGGTCGCCATTTCTACTTTTTCCTGATCCTGAAAGCTCAGACTATCATTCTTTTCCCCTTCGCTTTTCGATCCTACTTGAACTTGCCTTACTAAATGAGACTTTGAATCATCTTTATTATCCTTATTATCTTTACTCTGTACGCATTCCCTTGGAACTGGTTTACATATTTCTTTCTCTACTTGGAGCTCCATATGCTCAACTTTTACCCTTTTGTCTAATGACATGTTACCTTCTCTTCGTGCAACTATGCCTCCAGATGCACGCATGCTTTCTAAGGAAATCTCTACATTTTCCTTAATTGGGTACCCTTTTTCATTCTGTTGGAGGTTCACTGTACTGTCTATAGATACATATCTATCTTTACTTTCTACCTCCACGACCTCCAAGAACCTCTGCCTTTCCTCACACAATGACATCTTATTATTTATAGAATACAGTGGGCTACTCCATCCCATCGTCAGTTCATGCATGAGAGATGGTACCCTGAACTCTTGTATCCCAATTTCCAAAATTCAACCTCAGTACGGGTGTTTACTAAAACGTACCCTTCTGATATAATACTCATTCAAGATTAACACCTTTATGGATGTGATTTAATATTCAAAAATTTTGAAAAACCATATTTTTCAAAAAATGAAAATTTTGGAATTTTTCAAGGAAAACTCGGGTTTTCCCTAGGAAAACTCATCCCTACGTACTGGGCGCCAAAATTAGAAGTTTTGTTAGGGGGTTGTTATTAAGGGCTGCTCGGTGTGAGTTTACAGGGACCCAATGCGGTCAGTTACAATTATCTTTTGTAGCTAATTCTATCACTATTTTACTTTTACGTGATATGACCATCTTAAGTGTTCCTCTAAGCATTTAATCCAAGCACATTATTTCTATGCCCCCTTGTGCCCATTCAACAATGAAATATGCAAATCACAGTTTGCCAGCAATGCTCAATCGGGAGTATCGGGGTTCATGGTTTGTTCTCCCACTCTGTGATCTACACACTAAGGATTAAATAGAGGATACACTTCCAAAAATAAACAAAGATCAACTCCTACTAATAAAAACATTTAATTATCCAAACATATGGCGCTACAAAACATTAAACAAATAAATTACTGACCCTTCACACCATACTTGTTCAAAGTTGAACAAGGAATACATATTAAACAATTATACTATCATAATAACTGGTTTTCCACAAACCAACAAACTTCTTCTAAGTTTCACTTCCATATAGTGTCACTTCAAATTCTTTAAAATAAGAGCTCCAAACGGCTCGATAATGTTTTCTTACAATGTGCTATCAATTTAATACACATCCATTATTATTTATATGAGTATCTCTTTTAATCATAAATATCAAAATTACCAAAGTGTTGTTAATCATTACTTAATTTTGGGCTTTCACAATGTTCATATGTTACCATCCCTCTCTCTCAAGTCAACAACTCACTACTGTGATTGGGAAAAACTTGCGTACTCCCGAGCTACAAAAGACTACTGAACAAGTCAAAATTTAGATCACTCCCGGAATCTAATGTCTTCAATCGAACTCGTGAATCACTGAATCATATAATCATTACATTAGGGATTTATCATTATTTGTCTTAAAAGACCATTATATTATAAGAAAGCCACGATCTGAACTCTGCAAGCGATAATCATTTATATAAAGGGACCTCGGTTCCACGACCCGGTCGTTAAAACAAACTCTAAACACTTCGGTGTACTATAACTCAAACAGACCATTCACCGACCTACCACAATACGTCGAGGGTGAGGCTCTAGCCTTGGCTACTTATCGTGATTTATTGCAGGGAGACAAGAGAGTCCCCAGTCTCGCTGCTACAAGTGAATGGCTACCGTCAGCTTTCATACAGCTGTCTTCAAATGTAATTTTCTGACCGACAAGGCTTTTAAATACGGATTCTTAACACAACACATTTAGGCCCAACAGACCTTTTCTCTTAGCTTCGGTATGTAGTAGGTCTAATTATGAAGTGTCCTCATTGGCGGGTAAGAAAAATTCAATAATGCAACCAATATTTAGGGGCTTCAACACGGATGACTCTGAGTTCGATCCTTTCAAATGCCTCGGGAGCAGTATCCCAAATTGGAGAACTTATACATTTGCGACTTAGGGCAGGCCTTGCCTTATACCAGCGTTCATAATACACATTATTAGCACCCTTTTTACCATACAACACACACGGCCTCGTGATCACATCACCACTTTTGAGGACTTACCATAGTTCAATTACCACGACCAACTGCCCCTCATAATTAGTTTTACCGAGCATTTCAACGCATTCTTAGCGTGACAAATTACTTCAATGCGCTACATGGTGCTTATACTTTAATTAGCCAAGTTGCCTTCAAAGAATTACTAAATTCAACATCAACGTTTGATCTACATCTCAAATATATATTACTCTTCTCCCTTGACAATAATCATTTTACCATAAAGAACATGTATTCATAACATGTATTAATTCCTCTAAAGGAGCTCGGAAGCTACTACTTTCAATATTAAATTCATCGTACCTATTCATTCATTTATGTAATCATTATTATTATTATTACCATTACGCTTGCTTTTTCATATTTATATCATTTATCATTTACACTGATATCTTACTGAATACATTCCCCATGGGATTCATTTACATTTCACATATTTATTATTTTTATCTCAAATTTATCGTTCAGATCACGCTATTATTCCTTTATCTGTTATTCAACATCCCTATTCTTTCTTTCCTTATGTGGATTATACGCAAATCTTCCCAAACACATATCATAATGAAATAGTTACTCACATGACTGTCCGGTCATCGACCGAATCCTCCAACGATGGAACATATTCGCCCACTCCATGCTTTTTAAGCCATTTCCATAGATACACTTGCACTCAATGACACTTCTTTAACAATACATAAAATATTTACATTAATTACTTGGAATACACTGAATACCATTTTGTATTCGTTTCACTTAACACAATATAAATTCACAAAAAATATTACACACAAAAAATGTTCACTATATTTACATTACATAACCACTTTATCACTTGGGCGTTAATTATTCGCCTTGCCCACGTAATTTCTTTTCTTTCCCGTTTCCAAGGGTGGCATTTATAGAACTTCGGCTTCCTAATCTGACCAGATGATGGAAAGTCTCGATTGAACTACACCTCACTGGAACGACTGATCTTCAAATCCGGGTTTTGACTATCGGCTTCTATATTTTAACGGCACGATGTCGTTTCTTCTTCGACGCTAACTTGTTCGTCTAGATAAAGTCTGTCCTTAAGGTATTAATATTACGGCCGCTCGAATAGTTTATCGGTGACCTAGTAATTTCCTTGCATTAATTTGCTATTACTTTAATTCGTAGTTTACTTGAGTCTTCCCCAATGTTTACTTGTTCGTTTGCCTGCTTAGACAAAGCCTGGAACTATAATTCCTAATTATGATCGTCCTACGCTCTAGTCCCTATCTTTCCGGAACACTAGGCGTTACTTATTTCGTTCTACCCTGATCGGGTTCCTTAACGTCGATAGAACTGTTTATTTCACTTCCTTAGGTACTTCGAAACCTTATGACGCTTTATGTCTTTAACTGAACTATTATTCGAGTACCTATCGCCTGTTATTTCTTCAAGTTCACAGCCTAACTTTGACTGTACTAATGAACTTTAACGATAAAGTCTGAAGCTTGCCTATATTAATCCTATACAAGGATTCTGATATGTCTTCACACGGCGATACTAATGATGATTCTGCTTGGCCACTCCCATACGGGGTGCGCGTTGGTGATACAGCGTATCACGACCTCTCAAGGTCTGGCAAAGACTGCATTTGCGAAACAGCACCGTGCCCTCAGGCACCTACGGTAGACTGAAGGTACTTGATACAGCCAGACGCCCCCTCTCGGGCTCTCGGAATAACTGCATGCCTCTCCGGGCTCTGCCAGGGTTTTTATACAAATCGGCGACAAAAAGATAAGATCCGCGTCTTCTCCAGCATTAACTTTTGAAGTACGGAAATTGTCGTATAATCTTGAAAAATATATCTCTGGAAAGCTCTTGTTCTAAACGTCAACTGGTTTCTTTGATCATGAAAATCGATCGAACAATTCCAAGATATTAAATGATTTTGCTCTTCAAATACGTGGGTGTTGGGGTTTATTTTTCTATCCCTACCAACTCTGGTCTCGGGGATTTTTTAATTACGTAATGCTGCGTTTACACTTCTTTCCTGTGCCAATATTATAAACTTTTTCCCCACACAAAAATCTCTCTTCCAAAATGATCAACCATGATGTGTTTCTTTCATTAATTAAATGCTCCCAAATGGCTTATTTCTAATTATTTCTCTTCTTGCGCAATTGCAAGGTTGTCATTTTATTGCTGCGTAAGGTCAATTTCCGAAACCTCTTCTCTCTTACACGCAGCGGAAAGTTTTTATCGTTCTATTAATAATCATGAGCCAGCTCCTTATCAATGCGTCATGCATGATAACATGTACGCCTGACTAGTGGTCACCAATTCTTGCGCCACGTTATAACAGCTCTCTTCGTAAAATCTTTCTAAGTCATTCTAAAGACTGTATTTTTTCCTGTCTTCTTTTACCAATTAATGATGGATTCGACCCTTGAACCGATACCATATGGGTTCAATAGATCATTACTCCTACCAAATTTTGTTTCGATTGCAGCAGCCGTTTAGGAGTTGATGGGGGGGGACACACACAGCCAGACAGACAGACAGAAGGACAGACAGACAGACAGACAAACAGACACACATTTTCCCGATCTCATAAGTCTACTTTTTCCTCATTTTTGCAAAATGTGAAAAGTAGGCTAAAAATGGAGAGGAAGCATCAGACTATGAGGCAGGGTGCTTTAACCTGTCCTTCAGGAAGAAATGTGTCAGTTTTAATATAATTATTTCTTATCTTAAATTATCTCAAAACTTGAAATTTTCTGACAAATACCCCTTTTTCTCAGGAACTATAACAGAACCTTGAAAATTGCTCAGATTATTCATGTAGTAGAGGTTATTAAGTGGACCTACATTCATTGTTATTGGAGTTTTAGAATTGATACTGTGTTGTACATAACCTCATAAAATTCCAAAAAAAAGTGGGTATGTGTAAAAAAAATATATCTCATTTGCAAATATGTGGATCTGCCTCATTTTAGATCAGTGAACTAAAGACACACAGATGTGTAATTGGTTAACGTTTGTTAGTGATATGTCTGGTAGTTCCAGATATAATGGGTCACAAAATATCTGAAATTAACATTGTCAGTATAGGGGGTCTGATTTTCCCTAAAGTGGATTTTTCTCGCGACTATTCACCCGAGTGTTGTGAAACTTGGCATGGTTTATCTGTATGAACGCTGACGTCTAATTCATTGCAATTTTCGATGCTTTCAAAATATAAAAGTAGACTTTTAGATCTACACTGGGCCAAAAATTGCGTGTCTGTCTGTGTGTGAGTGTGTGTGTATGTGTTGCCATTAGGTATGTCTGTGCCCCCCCCCCCTCCCTATCAATTCAAACACGGTGAAACTGAATTGAACGAAATTTGGTAGGCCTACAGAGGTAGCAGTAGCAAATGGCACCTCAGTGTCACCATCTTGACGGAAACGTAATGGCGGCCACCCAAACCTAACCTAATCATGCAACAGCATACCTTCATGTAGGAAGCGTCTTTTGACTAAATTACAAGGTCACCGGCCAAATAGTTTGAAGATAGCGGCCGTGCATGTGTGCAAATCAATCCCCCTATCAATTCAAACACTATGAAACCAAATCGAACCAACTTTGGTACAGAGGTAGCACTAGCAAGGGACAACTCAGTGTCATATTGAATATCGCCATCATCATAACAAAAAAGAAATGCCACCCACCGAAATATTCTGAGCTTAAAACAAATTACGGCTAACCTAATCACCCTATCTCTACCACATTTTATAACAATATAGCTTCATGTGGGTAGCGTCTTTTACCTAAATTATAAGGTCATCGGGCAAAGAGTTTCTAAATGGCGGATGTTTGAATCATGCAAGTATTATAGCCTAACCGTAACTTACGATTCAACAAGGCCTGGCCTTACGAAACACGCTCATTGTACACAGGGAGGTTTAAACTGTCCTCAAGGAAGTGGCCGGTAGGATATTAGCATTTTAAATTTTAAAAAATAGAATATGAACCACAGTAGTGACTAACAGTTCAGGCTGACCGTGCCATATCGTGCTTGTCCGTGCCGTCCCGTTCGGTCAAAATGGCGCTACTGTTTGCTCTTAAATCCATATATTTCCGTAACTTCGTAAGTGTATATCCTTTTAGGAATGTACTGAACAAAATAATATATATTTAGTATCAAATGGTTTATAAAAACGGCAGAGAACGCTAATGAAATCGTTGATTGCAATACAAAGCTGAATACTTGTATGGTGATAGAGGACTATTTTCTAAGTAAATACGGTATATGTGACTTTTCAAATCCAGAAAAACACAGAAGCAACATGGCGGCCAAGTGTTTAGCAAGTATTTCAAAAGACTTTTCTAGCGATCCAATCACCCGAGAGAAGTGATGCTAAGAACACCAAATCTATATTCAGAGCATAGAGTAGTATAGAGATATCTCATGTTCAATTGTTTTCAATAATTCAAGATGGCATCAGTTCGAAATTTTCAAACCTGATTTTGTTTATTTCACATACCTAATTGAAACGATTGACAGGATTCGTAAGGTAGGTTATGAGTTCTTAATGGAAAAGACCAGTAGGATATATGAAAATAAGATTAGTTCTTTACGGAAGTACTTGCTCATAACTGAATGCCTTTCCTGACGCCAACTTCATTAGATATAAAATTATTGCAGATGAACTGGGCAAGAAGATGAAGAAAGTGGCCATGTCTGGCATTCGATGGAATTGAAAATGATACCATGGAAAACGGCTTATGGCGTGGTTTGCGTGGTTTGCCTTAGTGAGTGGTCGTTTTAACAACAACAAAAAATAATAATAGTGAAAGAAAATCCACAGCCTCCTTCCAGTCTCCTCCAGTCTCCGACCGGGTCAGGAATGGAATGAATGAAGCCCCCATCTAGCGGCGAGGATATGAAGTGTGCCGGCTGCCGAAGCCTGTCGCACTCCTCTGGGGCAATGATTAAATGAATGACAGATGAAATGAAATTATAGTGGAGAGTGTTGCTGGAATGAAATTGTGACAGGGAAAACCGGAGTACCCGGAGAAAAACCTGTCTGCCTTCGTTTCGTCCAGCACAGATCTCACATGGAGTGACCGGGATTTTAACCACGGACTCAGCGGTGATGAGGCCGGCGTGCTGCCGCCGAAGCCACGGAGACTTCAATAATAATAATAATAATAATAATAATAATAATAATAATAATAATAATAATAATAATAATAATAATAATAATAATAATAATAATAATAATAAGCCGGCCCTGTGGTGTTGGGGTAGTGCGCCTGCCTCTCACCCGGAGGCCCCGGGTTCGATCCCCGGCTCCGTCAGGGATTTTAAAACTGACGTGAGGGTTGGAACGGGGAGCACTCAGCCTCGTGGGGACAATTGAGTAGCTGTCTGACAGTGAGACAGTGCCCCGATCACGAAAACCAAGATTAATGGCCGAGGGGACCCGACGCGCTGATCACGCGTCACCCCAATATCTGCAGGCCGAATTGATGGGCAGCGGTCGCTTGGTCGGCCTTAGCCCGTCATGGGCTGTATAATGCCAGGTTTGTTTTTGGACAATAACAATAACAATAATAAATGTAATAGTATAATAATAAGGAAGTACGTAGTTTTACGTGATCGTTAATATCGTGATCATGGGCCACGGGAACTACTTCTTACGTGCAATCCGAACCACAGGACATGGCATTTCACTTTGAAAATCTTACATGCATTTACCGGGAATCCCACCCAGTCCACCGTTTTGAGAGGCCAACAGCTTGAGCGCTGCGCCACCAAGTCCCTTAATAATTGTATGTCTACCCCTTATTATTCCCGTTTTCCAACGGGGTCGGGAATGAGATGCGATGGAAGACTTTGTGGCGATGGTTTTTTACGGCCGGATGCCCATCCTGACGCCAACCTCATGAGAGGAGTTAATGAGAGATGAAATGAATGATGGTGAATGAAACTGGGCAAGGATGGGGAAGGAAGCGGCCTTGGCCTGTCAGAAGGTACCGTCCCAGCATTTGCCTGGTGTTGAAAATGGGAAACCACGGAAAACCATTTCAAGGATGGCCGACGGTGGGCCTCGAACCCACGCGTCTACCGAGTCAGCAGAGAGCTTGGCCCCATGACCTAATGCTGCGCTTTAGCTTTAGTCGGTAAGTCCCTTAATAATAAAAATAAAAATAATTATAATACTGATCATCAACATAATAATGAAAGTGGGGTTTTTTGTTTTTTGACTTAAGGGTTTTACGACATCGTGTTCATGTAGCCCTGTGTACTTTGGTCTGTGTGGAATTTGTCTGATAACCTGTGTTATTGTGATGGCTGCATTAGTGTATTTGTAATTCAGGTGAGGATCGGGAAGAGCCAGCTGTTGCCTTAAGTTAGGGATCATCCCGACATTTGCCTGAAGTTCATTCATTCATTTATTTGCAATTGGGGGTGTGTTTCCCTCGATGGCAAATTAGGTATACAGTACATAACAAATTACACAAATTGTCACTCTTTTCTTAAACACACCTATATGTTTTGGGAAAGGATCTAAGACTGCGGTAGGTAGAGCGTTCCAGTTATCTTTGGCACGGTTTATGAAAGAATATTTACCATAATTTGTACGGCCTAACTTTGAAAGGATGATCACTCCTTCTCATGTAAGTGGGCTTTCCCATACGTTTGCTAAGCTCAACCCATGCTGGTTGATTTATATACGTGTTGTACATAGCGCAGAGTCTAGATTTCATCCACCTAGCCTTAAGTGATTCCCACCAAAGTTTCTTTAACATACGGGTCACACTGCTCATGGGATTAAAGCCACTGAGCACTAATCTAGCTGCCTTTCTTTGAACCATTTCCAACTCATTCATGAGCCCTACTCGATATGGATCCCAAACCACCGAGGCGTATTCCAGAATAGGTCTTACAAGTGACGTACATACTAATTCTTTAGCAGAGGTACTACTTCCTTTTAATACCCTCATTACAAACTGCAGAGATTTGTAAGCTTTAAAAACTACACATCCTACGTGACAACACCATTTCATATTATTCCTTACGTGAACGCCCAAATATTTGCAAGAATCTTCTTTTACAAGTAATTCCGAGCCAATGTTATATTGAAAATCCTGCCTTCACCCTTTCCCTATTTATATGAGACTAAATTTTCTTGTATTTATTTTCATTTTATTTCAGTCGCCCACTTATAGACCAGGATCAGGTCTTCATGAAGTACTGCGTTGTATTGTGAGTCATGTATCTTTCCATATATTACAGTCATCCGCAAACAATCGACAGGCACTGCGAATCCCATTTTGTAAGTCATTTATAAACGCCAAAAATAACAAAGCTCCGATTACGCTGCCCAGAAGGATACCCGACGTTACGGTAATTTCAACCGAGAATAGGCCTTCAATTTTCACTTTCTGGGAACGACCCGTCCAAAATTCTCAAACTTACTCTTCTATCAATCTTAGTTGAAACTAATTTATGGAGTAGCATGTCATATAGCACGACATCAAATGCCTTCGCAAAATCTATAACTACAGCGTCGACTGAAACTCCATCGTCTAATGATTCTCTAATATCCTGAAAAAGTGATAGCATCTGACTCTCGCATGAGTAACCTTTCCGAAATCCATGTTGCCTATCATGAATCCATGATACAGTTTCCCACTGTTCCCTCAAGTAGTCGCAAATGAAATGATCCATCTGTTTACAAACGATAGCCGCAAGGCTACCCGGCCTCTAGTCGTCCAATTCAAGTGTGCTCCCTCCCTTAATTATTGGGACTACCGTAGCTCTTTTCCTGTCATCTGGGATTTGCGTATTGTTTATGGACACATTTAACATCACCTCCAAGTATCGTGCCACGGCCCACCTCCTAGTTTAACTACTTCAAGAACAATATTATCACGACCGTTCGATATATTGTAACGTGATTTTTAGCCTACTTTTCACATTTTGCAAAAATGAGGAAAAAGTAGACTTATGAGATCGGGCAAATGTGTGTCTGTCTGTCTGTCTATCCTTCTGTCTGTCCTTCTGTCTGTCTGTCTGGCTGTGTGTGTGTGTCCCCCTACCAACTCCTAAACGGCTGCAGCAATCGAAACAAAATATGGTAGGATTAAAGATCTATACCTGAACATCTCACGGCCATATTTGAAAATGATGTCAGTGCTACCAACTGCTGAAAAATCGCAATTGAAATTTGAGCTCCATGTTGGATATCTTGGAATGTATGAAAAGGAGCTATTTCAAAATTGGCACACGTATTGTACCCATGTGAGTAATTTCCATGGAAAACATGCTTCTGCCTCCAGCTAGCTTCAGGTCTCGGCGTGTACCGTTCTCCCACTGAGCAGTTGCATATTTTCGATTTGAGACTAAAAGGTATCAACTCTACAATGATAAATCACAACTCTATTCTAAAGACTTTAATTCAGCATTAAATCATGGCTTCAAACATAAAAAGAACACAATCCCAACAAATATAATACACAAACAAAACAAAGTTACTCCCACAATCCACTAATTATTCACACATTTTATCAAATTAAATCCATATCATTATTCAATCCTTTACCCTTAGGTTGCCTTCAAAATTCACTCTAGTGCGCTGATGCACATGTAACTTTCACAAAACTGTGCTTTTACACTCATGCCACCTTGTGTGACTTCTTTTAATTTCACAAAATTACTTGTTTCTTACAACACATCTTAATTTACATCATGTGTACCGTTTGTGTTTTTGTCTCTCTCTCCCCACCAAATGCTTTATCATGCATTAGCCAATTCATGGGTTGCACTACAAATCTACCTGCAACTCCACAATTATGTAAATCTACCCCTCCGCTTCCCTCTTTTTATAGTTCCACTGCATGCCGTTGAGATTTCAATTCCAACTTCTGTTATCGCTGTGTCGGATGGTATTATTAAGCTACCCTTGCGAGTGTAGCCTGTGGCGTCTAGTGCCCAACTTCGTAAATTCGTGTCAGTGTCAGTACAAAATGCAACTTCCAACCATTCGTAAGATTGCTAAAATTTTTAATCATCAGGGTGATCTATGATTACCAATGTGTTTTTAAACCACACACATTCATTACACAAAATAACAATGCTTCCTTTCACTACAAGCAAGGTCTCAAATCTGTCCTTTCAAAACGTTAACCTTCACGGTTCGTTTTACAACTCAGCCGCTTTGAGCTGCTCGCATACAATGGAATGGAGTGGGGTGGTCACAGCACGTGAACCGTCCCTCGCTTCCTGATTCCTGGCTGGCATCCCCCAAGCAGTAGCACGATTCTGAATACAATAGTGCATTCTCAAAGATGCACATATCCCATATGATTTAAACTGAATGGTATGCAATAGGTTCTGGACGAGCTTAAATATTTATTCCTAACCTTAGGATATTAATAACTGGCCTCAATAGGTCCGTTTCATTATATGAAGGCACGTGATTCATCAAACACAGGTCTAGTTGGGTAGCCGGTATCTTACTAAATGCTACGGTCAGTCAGCAGCTGCCGTCAATAAGATTCGCTTCACAAGAGCCGAATCATTCAATAACAAGTTCTCGGTCGATCAGGTATGGTGCAGAGGTTTCCATTGTTCTCCCCTCACCTACCACAGGATTCGAACCCGGAACATTCCATATCCATCATCAGAGTTAGGGTACCACACTAAATACACTCTGGCATAAATTAAATATCTCTGTACGCCCAAGGCTATACGAGACTTTACACGTCGAACAGATTACCTGGCTCCATAACCTGATGCTCTCGTCCTTTAATTATTAAGAGAAATCTATCAATTACTCTACAAGCTTATTCACAAGCTACACATTCAATTCACTATTAAGCTCTTCCATTTCCTTGCATAATTATATTCCCATTAATACAATATAATCTGATATCAACTCTTTTCTCATCCCTTAATGTATTATCTACTGCTTGGATCGATAAATATTCCAATTAGCGTGAATATTTCTTGCTTACAACATTTTATCCTGATGTTTTCATTTCTACCTTTCATTATTATTATTATTATTACTGACATAAATTACCATAGCCCGACACAACGTAACCATTTTAAATATCGAACATCCGTGTTCGTTACGTCAAGTTTTACATAACTGATTTGCCATTTTATTAATAGTGGTAACGATTAATCCACTCACTGATGTATAAAAACATCTCAACTCTACTGAAATCAAAACAACCATAAACACTTGAGGGTTTACCTCCTAATACTGATTCTTACTGGCACATTTTATAATTCTGAAATCACATTACATGCAGTGGCTATAACTTCTATAACATCATGATTTGTGGGGTACTTACATAGGCTTATCCAGGTGGCTCCAACCACCCATATCTTCCAGTCTCGCCTGCCATTTGCTTAATTAGCGAGGCATTTCCACACTGATAATACACATTTTATATGACATTTGCTTCACAAACCACACGACACTTTTCATTTCTATGCTGAAGCTATTGCTTCCTTCCACATGACACTTTATAACACTTGTTATAATATTAATTTAAAAGATATTTTACATAAGATCACTACACAAACACACGTCACAATTTATATTCCTGACTGTTTGAAATTTCCTGGCAACATATCAGAATTGCAGGTGCGGACGGACTCCTCCACGCTCCTACTACATCCTGATTGAAAGTCTCGATCATCTGCCTACAGATTCACCAATTGTTTATCGATTATCCCTCGATACCCTTCCTGATCTGGCATGAATATGCTTACATATCGTCATGAACGTTAATTATTGGTATACTTATGGCATTTCACCAATCGCATCATAAAGTTTATCCCGGCGCAGTCCGGCATATTAAGACATGTATAACCAATCACTATTTTATACACTGCGCTCAACATTGTACATTGTATTTACACAAATTATTACATTCAACAGTTCTGCCTAGTATATCACACGGTACTTCCTATGTGAACACTAACAATTGATCGTACTGCCGACTATACACATACGGCATGACTGTCCTTAATAAAAAGTATATAACAGTTTTACTGCACGGCTTCCCAAACTGAAGTCCGAGCCTCCCTCCTTGACTTCGGTAACACGCCTTTCGCATAATAAAGTTTGTTGATTACCGTACTCATTCTTACTTCATGACCATGCATGATTATATTATCACTTGGTGCATTACACTGCACGACGAATATACTGATTACCACTAAAATGTTTAAGTCTTTAAGCGCGCTTCTTTCCCTGGTGTCGGGCGACATACGCTCCGCGCTAGATTCTGGTACAACAACACCTGTCCTCTGCCAAGGGTCCACCCCTTATATTCGTTTCACAAGAAAAAGTAGATCCAGAATTCCCTCGCAGATTCATCTCCTCTCCCAGGATGATTCTGGTCTTGGAATAATACTCATATTGTTCCTTTTTCCTCGCTGGTCACAAAACTGAATGCGTGCTCGAAGATAGATCGGCCAATTAATCAATATTAATTGCCTTTGCCATGGCGTGGGTACGCGGCGTTGCATAAAAATCCCCGGCGACATAGTCAGGTCACGCCGCGAACACCAATAGTCCTGTGTTCATGCACGGTCCATTAAATATGCCTTGATTTCACAGTTTAAAGGCTCTATAATTAGCCTCCTGGCTAAAGATTCACATGTGTGCAACTCTCATGTCATTGCGTTGCTCCAATCACGAGTAATCAATGATTTTCATTGGGATCTCCCCATTCCACTCTCGTTCCTATTCTCAAACGGGGAAGAACATGGTCATTATTTCACCCCCTGACCCGTTCCAGACGACATAAGTAGGTCGGCGAGAGTGACACGGCTCCAAGAGTCTCCTCCCACAATTCTGGGGCCATTAGTAAATTGTCAAACTCTCCAACTTCTGTGTTCAAATGCATAGTAGCATGCTCCATACAGCCCAATAATGCTGTATTCCACTCATTTCCCCTGCATTATTTTAATAAATAATGTCAGTATCAATTGATATCACACCAGTGATTAAATATGTAATTTCCTCTAGGTTTTTTTTACAACGAAACTCCCTCAACAGATCTCGGGTTCGTTCCCTGGTGGAACCTTCATTCTGAGCTCAACTTATCTCCGAGATCCACGTTCGATACCAGTCAGCTTGACCCCCTCGGGTTCAGTATAGATAATAATATTGCAGTTTAAATTCCACGAGGCCATACATGGCAGTGTTGCCAAAATATTATAAGCCTGCTGATAGGTCCAAATTTTAAATGCATATAACATCCACACTATCAATTAGATTTCAACCAAATTTCGTGTGTGCTATATTTACATAAACAGATATGACTGAGCGTATTCTTAGAAGCCATCAGGGCTGCCAACTGTTAATAAATGCTCTCAATATTTTTAATCGAAATACCCATATATCCGAAAGTATGCAAGACGACAGCTTTAAACTATGCACACGTATAGTACCTGACATTCGATATTAATTTGGAGTAACTTAGATACGTCAGTGCTACCAACATGATTCTAAGCCTGCTGAGAGGTTCAACTTTAAATACATGTAACTTCTATACTATCATTTGGATTTCAACCAAATTTCGTGTGTGCTATGTGTACCATAACAGATATGACTATGCCGATTCTTAAGAGTAACCAGGGCTGCCAACTGTCAATAAATACTGTCTCTTATGTTTGTTTCCCTACTATCAAAATATGAAAAAAGTATGCAAGTCAATAGCTCTAAACTTTGCACACGTATAGTACTGGCATTTTAGATTGATTTCGAGTAACTAATATAGGCCTACGCCAGTGCTGCCAACATGATTCTAAGCCTGCTGATAGGCCCAATTTTAAAATGCATGTAACTTCTATACTAACTAATGGATTTCATTCAAAATTGACACAAAAATAGATCATATTATTTCAGATTATTTCTGACCAATATATGTATGTCATTGTTGCCAATATGATTTTAAGCGCGCTGTTAGATCCAATGTTTAACTGCATGTGACGTCCATGCTATCCATTGGACTTCAACCATATTTTGTATTCTGTACCTTAAGAGATGGAACTAAGAATATATTCAGTCACCAGGGCTGCCAAATGTAGTTCTCTATTATGCTACATTATTCCAGGTATACAGTATTTCGAACTAATTAGAAATATCGATATTACCAACTTAATTTCGTCATTATTCTAGATGGATCCATATAGATTAATCATTGGCAAGAATCTTAAATTTTTAAGAAAAGTAGGCTCTTTAGTTCGTCACGGAACTTCTTGTTGTATTAGCTTTACAATTCCTGCCTGGTTTATTTGGAAAATGGGGGCCCCTGATTCTTCCTTAAGGTCCAACACACAGCTATAGGAGCCTCCGTGGCTTAGGCGGCAGCACGCCGGCCTCTCACCGCTGGGTCCGTGGTTCAAATCCCGGTCACTCCATGTGAGATCTGTGCTGGACAAAACGGAGGCAGACAGGTTTTTCTCCGGGTACTCCGGTTTTCCCTGTCAAAATTTCATTCCAGCAACACTCTCCACTATCATTTCATCTGTCATTCATTTAATCATTACCCCAGAGGAGTGCGACAGGCTTCGGCAGCCGGCACGGTTCATATCCTCGCCGCTAGATGGGGGCTTCATTCATTCCATTCCTGACCCGGTCGGAGACTGGAAGCAGGCTGTGGATTTACATTACACAGCTATAGGATTTATTGAACACACTACCGTAAAATGCATTTAATTCATTAGGAATGGCATGTTTCTGTAATTATTTTACCATCACCGGATATTATCATCGACAATTTATTTGAATTATCTTTCTTCTCCTAACATAACTGTCAATATTTTTCCACCCAACACCTCCCGAAACAAGTACACCTTGCATAGAATTGCCATGAACAGCCCTCTTTCTTAAGACGAACTCTCTTGACAAGGACTTAAATTTCAACATATACGTGTCACTATCATATCTTTTATTGTATAATTTCTTATCTTTCCGTTTTAGTCCCCTGAATAATCGTGTGTTATACTCAGGATCTGGGTTTTCTTTCAGTAATTTTAATGGGACAATTTTATCAAGAACGCTATTTAAAATTTTCAAAAGTTAGTCTACAGGATATTAATGTGATTTCTTTCCGATGCCCGTCCTACAAATAGCTCATTCAAATACCCCTGAAATTTGCCCTGATCCGCCGTGCGATACTGGAATATGATATTATTGCTATATCAGAGTCTAATTGGTAATATCACTGTTACTTTGGAAGCAAAAATAACCAGTGATGGACGAAGCAAAGAGGATATAAAAAGTAGGTTGGTTCAGGCAAGGAAAGCATTTCTACAGAAAAGTAATCTGTTGACATCGAATATAGATTTAGGTATTAGGAAGACATTTTTGAAAACCTTTGTCTGGAGCGTCGCACTCTATGGAAGTGAAACTTGGACTATTGGTGCAGCAGAAAAGAGGAGAATTGAAGCGTTTGAAATGTGGTGTTACAGGAGAATGATGAAGATTAGATGGGTAGATAGGTTTACAAACGAAGAGGTATTAAGACGAGTGGGAGAGGAGAGATGTTTCTGGCGACTGCTAATGAAGAGAAGAGATAGGTTGGTAGGACACGTACTAAGGCACCCAGGAATAGCCAGCTTAGTTATGGAAGGAAGGGTCGAGGACAAGAACTGTAGGGGTAGACCAAGGTTAGAGTATGTTAAACAGATTGCCTCGGATGTAGGGTGAGGTAGCTATGTAGAGATGAAACGATTAGCTCAGGGCAGGGAGGCATGGAGAGCCGCATCAAACCAGTCAAAAGACTGAAGACTCAAACAACAACATTTAATATTTAATCCAACCCCAGAATGGTCACTAATTCCCGGTACTTTCTGACAGTTAGTATACAGCTCTACAGGCCTTACGAGATAAACATCTAAGGTATTATTGTCTCTAGTAGGGAAGTCAATTATTTGGGAAAATTCCCCTTCCCTTAAGAATTTGTTTGCAGCGCTCTGAGCTTGACCACAGCTAGTTGACTCACCAGACCAGTCTACTTTGGGAAGGTTTGAATCTCCGGCAATTATTATGCAAGTTTTATCATACAGTATGTCGAGGAGCGAAAAGTTATCTTTCGGTGCTCTATACGCCCCTATCACCTGAAGAAGTAATTTATTTGCTTTATCCGAGATTTGTACACTTAACACTTCATAATCCGTATCAGCCCTCTTTAAGAAACTAGACATATTTTTGCGCACACAAATAAATAGCCCACCACCCCACTTCCCCTGATCCCTTCTGTACATTTCGTCGGTCCCTTGAATTATTTCGTTACTATTTATATCCTCATATAACCAAGACTCAGTAGCAATGACAATGTCTGGAGAATACGTCTCTGCAATATTCCAAAATTCAATTAATTTATTTCCTAAACTCTGAGAATTAACCTGCAGTATTCTTAGAGTCTTACCTGCACAGAAAATATCCCAAAATAGTTCCTTCTCTTGCCGTCGGCTGGCAACCTCTGGAACTCCTCCCCCTCACAAACCCGGCACGAACCGATGACCCTGTCATGTAGGCTCCCTTGGTCCAAAGCGTCCCGGCGATTTCAATTCAGCCCGTCTCGGGCAAAGTCTCGGCCACCAATCCATGAGTCAGCATCTACGTACACTAATCCCAGTTGTGCACATACCCGTTCATGCGGACATTTACAGTCTTAACTCGCCTTAACGCTGCATCTCCTCGTCACACATTGCCACTCATTATGATTTGTGCGTTCCTAAACTTGCTTCTAGCTTTTCTGCCTAGTTCGTAGAGTTCCCCCGTGATGTAATCAGCTGTAGCCCTCTTCTTTAAATCGTTCGTCCCAACATGGAGCAACAACACTAACATTTTTACAGCCCTCTAAATTTGCTTCTACCACTTGTTGGGCAAGCTGGTCAATTTTTATCCTCGGATAACACCGCACTTTCGCACCTGACTTCCTCTAGGTATTCGCACTCCACCGCATCATAGAATCGCCCATTATGATAACGTCATCCTTAGTTCCCACAGCTGGTTTGTAACTTCATCCCCTGGAATACGCTCCGTCAGATCCTTTAACGTCTCCTCCGATTCGTTAAGCTTTGCCTTCAAATCCTGTATAATAAGATCCCTGGATTTAATTTGCTGTCTACACTGTTCCGGATTGTCCTAGTTTTTACAGAACCAGTTACCTGCTTCACATGCGTCCTTCTTCACCCGAACACAGCCAAAGTGAAACCATGTCTTGTATGATCCGAACAAAACTTTGCTACACGTAGAACACATTATAGACACTTTATCAGACACCTGGGTAACACTAGAAGTAGCAGGACCTGGATTTACTTCTACTCCACCAATAACTAATAACGCCACTATTACTAGAGCGATGAACAACAAGTTACTCGGACCCGATGTTGCACACATGCACTGGGAGGCCCAGTTCCACTTAACCATCGTAGCTTTCCACGACCCGATCCTCACGTGATAGGACTCAACGGAGCAGCCCCCCTCAACTGACCGCAACTGAAGTAGAATTGGGAGGTCACGGAAAACTACTTCAAAGATGGCTGAGATCAGACTCGAACCCTCCAATTCTCAGTTTTACCTCACGAGGCTGAGTTGATTCCGTTCCAGCCCTCAGACCAGAATTATAATTTTTTGACAGGGCCGGGAATTGAACCCGAAACTTCGGGACGATAACCAAGAGTTCTAGCTCCTGCACCACGAGGTGATCATAAGAATTAGAGGAAGAAGAATATTCTGTTGGATAATAAAATAAGATCGCTTGTAATGGAATGATGAAGAAACTCCATATTTGCATGGGGCACTGATATAGGGCTGTCAAGTTGATGATTTAAAGCTCCGTGCTGTAGAGCTTGTATGAACCACGTACCGAGCATGTATGGAGTCCTTAACAACTATATTTGACGAGCTGAACGAGTGGTCTGTTGTTTCGAGATATCGTGCAGTGTGAGTAAACATCGTAGACATACCAGGACAGCGTGGACAATCACAATTCGGGCAAATAAGGGTTTCAGCAAGGTCGTACTGTGGGTCTGCAATATTGGCTAGTATGTTCGTCGTGGTGAGTGATTTAACGTGACGCCTACGCAGCGGTGTGGAACGTATAGCAACCTCAATTTCGTCTCGCAGTATAGTTCAGTTTATGATAGAGTTCGAGAAGGTCACTGATTTGCAATGGTGAAGGCAGGACCTTGAATAATATGATTTAAGACCTTAACATTGCTTTGTTAGATAAATTATATCCACTTCAGGGTCACTTAAACTTTCCTGTGTATTGAAAATACCAAGCAGTAATAGTGGATTGATTTTGTTCCAAACCAAAGCATACCCCTATGTGATTTACCACAGCTCCCTCCATGTAAATAATATATTATGATGATGATAATTGTTGTTCAAAGGGGCCTAACATCTAGGTTATCGTACCCCTACCTAATCTCAAGTCATCATACCCTGCAGAGTTACAGTTCACGGCACCATTTTTTTTAATTATTTTTTTTTGCTGGTGAGCCCCGATTGCGCAGTCGTACAGAGGACTGATGGCAAACCTCATACATGTGCAATACATGAGTTGCTTTGCACGGAACTGAAAACTCACGTATCAATTGGACATGTCTGAGGCTCGCTGACTGTCCTCTGTACGACTGTGAAACCAGAACTGACCAACCAAAAACCGTGGCGGGAACTGTTAGTTTGTTAGTTATTGTTGTTGAAAGGGCCGGAACTGAGAGGTCATCTTCCGCTCAACCGGCAGAGTAGTCGAGCCTGTTAAGTCATATTCCAGGACTACAGTGAGGAGGTGTCTTTATTTTTTAAACGGTGATTCAAATCCCGGTGCTGGCCAATGTTCCCCATATTTCAAGTATCGGGACATCAATCTCAACCATAAATCTTAATAATTTCAGTTGCACGTGACAGTGCAGTTACAAAAAAACTCATATCATCCGACAAACTAATTAAACCTTGAATTACATGGGACTTAGGACCAAGATTGCACAAGCTCCCAAGTGAAGTTACAACATTAGGTCATGGAAAGGTACACCAATTCCATACCAAAATACGAGTAACTAAAGTTGCATACACGAGTTCCGAACAAACGACCATTTCACACTTACAAGCCATGCTCACGTGCTAAAGTACTGAAGATCAAACTACCGACCAAGTGTCCCTGCATCCTGAATCAAACTACAGCAGTCTCAACAACAATGACTGCATGGGCATGCTATCCGTTGACGTAGCGAAACTGACATAAACGCCTGACTGGGGAGCTGCATCTCTTTGTCATAGCTGACAGTGGCCATCCTGAATAATACCTTGCAGAGGAATACTTTCGAGGCACTACCTTTGATTTCTTGGGTACCTCATTTAATCAAAAACGAAGATAGACTGAAATAGACACAACCATCATGTAGCATCCATTCAGTAAATCAACGCGACTACTGAAGTAGCAGTCAACACACTCGAAAATTAACAAACAGTGGATACTGATACTGGCATATTATAAGTATGAAGACTTGTGGTGGGTGCTCTGAGACGTGAAATATGGTAACATCCTAAGAGAAGGTAATATCTAAACCCAGGATACCTGCAGCCAATGCCAATGTACGAACCTCAGATATAACCGCGTGCAGCTCCCCATTTCAGTAGTTTAGTTAGATAATGCTTGGCAACGTTTGAGGGAATAAACTCTCCCTGGAAATTATAAGCTTCTTCCTTTTTTCAATGAATCCATAAAACTAACGAACACAAAACATTCCTTAAAATTAAGTTTATAGCATTCAATGATCGAGAGTTGGTAGTGAATTCTTCACTTCGATCTAACTGCACCTCATTTTACGTATCATTTGCTAATGTGTGCAATTTATTGAGCGCTGCGGCTAGTTAAGTCCCGAGAGCTGTGCAATAAATACTGTTTCCTCTGATATGAAGAATTTTTATTTCAAAACGAGAATAATTAAATATTTTAAAACGTGTGTTTGCGAGTCTCTTTTACTAATTAAATGAGTTCCCTACGGGCAGAAGATTTAATTAACATGCATCCTTCATAAAGCGTCCGGTTGAAACAAATATTTCGGATTTTCTATGAGTGAGACAAAATATTTATATGAAACTCAAACGGGGTAATATAATTACTAAACTGTATATCATACAGCAGCTAAATCACCACAATAAGTCGCTGTAATGATGTTGTTGTGAGCGCGTTGACTGACCAGGTAGCTTTAAGGCTCTGACCTCGGCGGCTTCTATTCATGTATTCGAAAAAAAGTTGGGTTTCAACCTGAGCATTTCCCACCATTGAAATGAATAACAATTGTTTCTCTAATCAGCTACAAGGTAATTCTTTGACTTAGGGGCCTCGATCACTTCATTTCCAATCTATTTCCCTCATGGTGGTGGCTGTGATTGCTGTCTTCCGTCTCTAACGATCAAGATATTGAAAGTGAAAATTAATACTGCTACTACAACTACTAATACCACTATGACTATAGATATAAATAAGTAGAGATTTACATTAAACTTACAAACAGGAATAAGAAATGACAAAAATTAGAAGTGAAATTAATGACAGAGCAAAGGAAGAACCCCAACAGAGAAATGATACGCCCTCTACCCACAATTAATGAGGATTGAGGGACTACAAAGGACGTAGAGCCATGAAATGCAGGGAGGAAAGGAAAAGCAAAGGGAAGGGCTTCCCCCTCATTCAATGGACAAAGGAGAAAACGAATACCATGTTTAAGAATCAATCGAGGTCCACAATTTGATGGTGTCACACTGTCCAGAATACACCATGCGTGATAGGGCTCATACAAGAGGCACGAGATACCGAGTTATACGACAGAAGTGGTCTGATCTCTCTAAAACTACGTAAAACGCAAGTAGTTTCATGAAGAACTAATGCACAAAACTGAAGCCCTCAGAAACAGAAATTGCTAATTCAAGGGTATGAAAAATTCAGTTAGGCACAAGATACGCAATGCATACTGAATATCAGGTCTATAGTAATATTAAAATGATTTTAGATCAGAAAACTTAAGGTGGGCCATATGATGAACTTGCGCCTGGTTGAATGGACAGAAGTTTGAGAAACAGAAACTGTGATGTCTGCCTTTTTGAGTTACGAGTTGTTAAGTAAAGCAATTGCCGCGTCAGACATTTGGTAGTGCTACTGGTACTGTGCTAACCAAGGCCCTTGCTCTCAGTTTTACATCCACTATAGATTGAAAAATGACGAAATACACTAGTGGTCTGAGAAGCATTTCCTCAAATGAGCGTCTATTTGAAGAGTATTACCATGCAAGTGACGACTAGTGCATGCTAGCATCTAGTGACCATGATAAAGTGCTCTCATATTCGAAAAGCAAAACATTTCAACACATATTTACAGGAAATTATGGAGTCGTCTAAGAAAGATCCTACAATTCAGGGAATATGTTTTGAATTCCAAAACTGTGACATCATGGACTGCAGATAGGATGGAGGGTACGCTGCATGTTCAATGTGGCTAGTGCTCAAATTTTTGACCAGTGAGATTCATATAGATTTTAGCCTGACGTCATAAAGACCCTTCTCCGTTGTAACATGAGAAGTATACCAGCTTGGCATTGGTCAGTTGCCGAAGGGAACTGATGGGTCAGAGAACAGTTCCTCTCCTCTTTATGCATTTTTACGATATGAAACATGAAGACGGTTCCAGACGACTACTGATTGGTGAGGAGGGGCTACGTCCAGTTGAAAGCATATTGGTAATCCATCGCACTGTAGCACGTTCATCAGCAATTGTGGAAGTATTTTTGTGGAAGATAAGGGGAGTGAGGTTTCGACAGTTGGACGTCGAAGAAATATGATCCGATTAGGTAGTATCCCGAGACCTCACACTTGATATTTACTCCCCACTTCACTTGAAATGTGGCTCGCCTCACCCAATGAGTATTCTCCGCCTTCCATTATATAACATTGTGCCGATACATAGTGCCATTGTTGTGAAATCTTGAGTCTTCAGAAAAAAGGGCTCCTCTCAACAAGGCTGCATCATTGATCACACTGGATAATCTCCATTGATAAAACGTTATTGGAGTATGGAAATCACGTCCAAGGAACTGCTGGTTTAACTGCAGACCGTACGGGTGAAATCAATTGTTATGCAATATTCGTTTATCAGAACACTGACTGATGCTGTTCTATTGTGCAAATGTTTGTGTATTAATAAGATCTGGTCAAAATATTGTGTTGCAGTCGTTCAACACAAATGTGCTCAATTCATTTCACCTAGTACTAACAATTTTATAATCACATATACCAACCTAAGAAAATGACCTCAATTAATATTATTATACGTTCGGGGAGAAACGAGGGGTTGTTATTGAATGTCATCATTCGTTTTTCAGGCGTACATCATCAGACTTGTGTTTGACCCTTCAGTCCTTTGACTGGTTTGATGCAGCTCTCCAAATCTCCCTGTCCTGAGCTAATCGTTACATTTCTATATTGCTACCTCACCTTACATCTGAGACAATCTGTTCAACCTTCGTCTACTCCTACAGTTCTTGTCCTCGATTCTTCCTTTCATTACAAAGTTTGCTATCCCTGGGTGTCTCAATATGTGTCATACCAACCTATCTCATCCCTTCACTAACAGTCGCCAAAATCATCTCTCCTCTCCCACTCGCCTTTATAATTCTTTTTTGGTACTCTATCTACTCATCTCATCTTTATTCTCCAGTAACACCACATTTCAAATGCTGCTATTCGCCTCCGTTTAGCTGCGCCCATGGAGTGCCACACTCCAGACAAATACTTCTTAATACCTTAATCTAGAATCGATGTCAAAAGATTAATTTTCTGCAGAAATGCTTTCCTTACCAGAGCCAACCGACTTTTCAAAACGTTAATACCTCTTGCTTCGTCCATCACTGGTTATTTTGCTTCCTAAGTAATAGAAGCTTTCTACTTCTTTTATATTTAAGTTATACAGTAAAATAGTAATAAAACCTTTTATAACGTGTCACACATCTATTGTGTTCCGATAGTTCGTCGTATCCCTATTAATACTGCGTTTGAGTTGTTAGCAGCCTACTAATGTAGTTAAGACATGCAGACATCTTGATACCGTCATTATCTGGATCTAAAGTGAGCCCTCGGTTTGAGTACAGGTAAAACGCTTTTGTTAGTGCTCGTACTACGTCGAACTAATTCATGCCCTGTCCCAGAGCAAATCCCTCAAAAACAGTTTCCTTCCAATGATGCCTGGTTTCATAGAAGAGTAAAAATGTAACAGATAAAGAAACGACCAATCAAAGAAAATATAAAAGCCTGAACACAGATATTCTCTTTCTATGACATCGGAGTGACAGTTGTATCCAAATATTCGTAATCATCTTTTTGCCAGGCCTTTATGTTTATTCATTCTTTCCCAAATCCCGGACCTTGTAATACCAGTATCGATAAGTCTTCTCTGAAAATGTCATAAGATCCGTGAGGTTATTTGGACGTCAATTCAGGACTAACTTATAACCAAATAGACAGAAACTTTACAGTACGCTGTATATAGAGATATAAATCCGTAACACAGTTCCTCAATCCACGCCTCATCATACCAACACTTACAAGGGGAGGATACGATGCATGGGTCACCGATTCGAACCATCTTTAGTACGCGTGCAGCGCATGACCAGGTTTATATCAGGTGCAAGTAGTAAGGTGCGCTTCTCAGCACATAGACGCCGCACTGTAATTGAAATTAATCAATTTCTCGGATACGGCTGAGAAGCGCACCTTACTACTTGCATCTTATATACGCCTGGTTATACCCTACACGTGCACTAAAGATGGTTCGAATCGATGACCCATGTACCGTACGCTCCCCTTTGTTAGCCTCGTGTTACAAAACTGAGAAAGGGTTGGTTCGATTCCCATTTCAGCCATCCTATAAGTTGAGTTCCGTGGTCTCCCACTTCCACCGCAAGCAAATGGAGGTATGTCTCGAACCTTAAGTCCATGGCCACCTCCTTGCCAATCCTAGCCTCAACTACACATACGGACACAACAATATCAAAGGTTATCAGATAGTTATACGCACACCATGTAAACGTGGATGATGACCAAAATGTCCAAGCCCCTAAATAAAACAACAAAAATAACAAAACAACTCATTACGGGTTGTAATCATCACTTAAACAAATTCCGACTTTCACGCAAACCCCATTTTTATGAAAACATAAAGGAACATCAAATTACACAAATGAAACAGAGTGGAAGGTTGACAACGTAATATTTTTAGCTGGGGAGTGAGTGGGTCTATGGGAAAGGCACACGCACGCTCCAGTTTCCCATCTAGACTCGCGGCTCGCTGGGGGGGGAGGGGCATGAATATGCTTCCGTTTAACAGCATAATGAAAGTCAGCCAAGCGTGTCTAAAAGGTGCGAAAATTGCTTCGTCTCACCTGGTGATCACACATTATGAACTGTAAATCCAGTTTGTATAGAGCGACAACAAGGGTTGCACACCTTTTATTAGCATCTACTAACTAACTTGGAGCCAGCCTATTTTACACGCGCATTTTGTAGAATGAATTACTTGGCGAGTGTATTTGGCACCATGTCACTTCACGAGTTGTGTCGGCCTATTTCATGTACTACCTTATACATCACAATCACAGTTACACAAATACTGAAAATACAAGACACCATACTTATACAATCTTATAATTTAGGTTATTTTCAAAGAGCACTTGGAGGGCTGGTAACATTTGAATCCATAAATCCTGATGGTATCTTCTTTTAGTTATTTAATTCTTTTCGGTAACAGAGTGGGCCTTTTCAACTTAACTATCGAATAAGAATATTTGTAATGCGTGCAATGTCACAACTTGAAGTGGATAAATTATTAGAACTACCGGTATTATTAATATTAATATTAATATCATTATTATTATTGTTATTATTATTATTATTATTATTATTATTATATTAGCATTTCTACGGAAAAGGAGTCTGTTGACATCAAATGTAGATTAGGTATTAGGAAGCCTTTTTTGAAAGCCTTTGTCTGGAGCGTGGTGCTCCATGGAAGGGAAACTTGGACTGTTGGAGCAGCAGAAAAGAGGAGAACTGAAGCGTTTGAAATGTGGTGTTACAGGAGAATGACGAAGATCAGATAGGTAGATAGAGTAACAAATGAAGAGGTATTAAGACGAGTGGGAGAGGAGAGATGATTCTGGTGACTGCTAATGAAAAGAAGAGATAGGTTGGTAGGCCACATACAAGGACACCCAGGAATCGCAAACTTAGTAAATGGAAGGTAGAGGCTGTAGGGGTAGACCAAGTTTAGAATATGTTAATCAGATTGCCTCGGATTTGGTAGCTATGTACAGATGAAATGATAAGCTCAGGACAAGGAGACATGGATTGCTGCATCAAACGAGTCAAACAACTGAAAAATTAAACAACAACATTTTTATTACTACCATTATGTATGTTATTATTATTTTAATATCGTTTGCAACGTTCTGCTGAACTATGGGGAGCCATTGAACCTATTTGACAGATAAATTCGAATTAGCTTTCCCAAATTATCTTCCTCCTCTCATTATGATTTTTCTTCCTTTCAGCTGTCCATGCAGTGGTGACTCATCCAGGGGGTTGCATCAAAATGAAGCTAGGCCTGTCCCATATAATTTCGTTTGTTACATTGATTTATTTATGGTCATTCTTAATTTCTATTATCCAGTTATTCTTGGCTATTAATACTGTAAGGAGGGGGCTGCATGGCGAAGTCGGTAGAGGCGCTGAGCTTCTAACTGAATGGGAGTGGGTTCGATCCCCACCCAGGTAGTGGATTTTAGAAACAAAACTACCACTTTCGGAAACGGAAATAGCCCTGGGGTTCACTCAGTTTACAACAGAAATGAGTACCAGGGTAATTCCTGGGAGCAAAGACGGCCGGGCGTGGAGCTACCAACTCCATCCCATCTACTGCCGATGTTACGAAAAGTGGAGGCCTCTACCTTCCACTACTCCCAGGGCTTCCATGGCATGTACGGAGTTGGCTTTGCTTTGCTTTTGGTCAAATATACTTTTAGTAAGTCTTTAATTGACCATTCTTTGAATATGTCCGTAAGTCTATATGTCCATAGAATTCTAATCGTCTATTAATAATTGTGTCTGATATATTCTCGGAATGTTGGTTTAACTCGTGAGACCTCGTTTCCATCCACTGTGCCAAACATTTTCCCGAGGATTTTCTATTTTGTTTTCCTAAACATTTAGTTAGTCGTCGTTGTTGTTGATTATTTAGGGGCTTTGCGACATCGTGGTCATGTATCCTCGTGCACTTGGGTGTGTGTAGAATTTGTCTTATGACCTGTGTCACTGTGCTTTCTATACTAGTGTGTGTATTTATAATTGAGGTAGGATTTGGTTAGGAAACAGCTGTGTCCTTAAGTTAGACACCATACCGGCATTTGCCTGAAATTGAAGTAGAAAGCCACGGAAAACCACTTCCAGGATGGCTTAGGTAGGAATTGAACCCGCCTCTTCTTAATTTTGCCTCACGAGGCTGAGTGTGCCCCGTTCCAACCCTCAGACCAGTATTAAATTTCTTGGCAGAGCCGGGGAACGAACATGGGCCTGCGTGGTGACAGCCAAGGATGCTGGCCACAACGCAACGAGGCGGAGAATGTAGTCAGTAAACTGCCTTCAATGATCAGGGTTTCTGATGCTATAGTGCTTCAAGTGTAATTACCGTGCTATTACCGAGTTGTAATTTTGCGTTCCGAGATATTGATTTCTTGTTGTCTCTGTTCCAGGTGATTTTATTGGCTTTTTGTAAATTAGAGATTATCTATGTTTGCTTGAAAATTTAATCCTGATGGTTGTAAGACATGCCCTAAGCTTAATATGCAGGTGTTTAGTAAAATTCAAATATTATGGGAAATTCAACAAGGTGGCTGTGCGAAATTTCAAAGTCATGCTCCTATTTATTTTGCCCTATTCAAGTGATTAAAGTGAAGCTTTTCATACTGAAAAATTGCTGAAATATGTGTCTACTGATACATTTACTGTACCGGTATATGAGCTAAATATAAAACAATCCACCATGGTGCCCTCGCGATACATTTCACCTGTTCTCATTATATGTGAAACAATTTCAGCAATGAAACTGAAACTTAGTATGGTGCTAGAGGGCTATTATCTAAGTACATATATATGATTTTCAGAAACTTCACAAACGCAAAATGAACCATAGTGGTCAAAGGGGGAAAATATTTGAAGTGAACTTTCTGGCAATCTAATCATCCGAGCGCAGTGAACGTGACACAGTGTATTTAAATTTGGACCTAACTATATTGGCAGATAATATTGTTCAATTGACTTCAAATATCACAGACGGTGGCAGATAGAAATTTAAAAAAACCTTCATTTCTAGTATTCTATGCAAACATTCGATTTAAAAGTTTGTGTAATTAAACAACATAATTTCATTTACTAGTATATAATTCTATGCCTTACATACTGAACAATCCAAAGGACTATTAAGTGCATACCCACATATTACTTTAAAAAACCTGATAGGCAAAAAAGCAATATTGGTGGATGCGTGAATTACTTAACAAATTACGGAAGGTCAAACCGTCCCCTTGGAGAATATTCTCGTCTAGAGAATATAGGCACGAGACTGTAAGAGGTAATCATGAGTAAGGTGGGCCAATACACGTCCCCTGCCCCCTCGTCTTCAAGATGTTGGATATACCTAAATTGTACTTTGCGATAATCTTAGTTAAAAAGTAATGTCCACTTTTGACAGCACATGGGCCATTGGTGATGACAAACAAGAATTTATATTAGTCCATACCTCTCCATCTCCATCCCATTAGGTGGGGGCACTGAGAGGAGGACCAGTGCGCGAATCCAGGCTGTCCCCACATCCTCGCATTCCACCCAACAAGGCGAGTAAGGCTAGGTATGATTGGTGTTCGACTGATAGACCATATCACCTACTCACGCACCCACTCATACTGAGCTTTCGTTCGGCTTATACACACACACAGCTAGCACCGTTCTGACCAGTAGGCAGTTGATCTGGATAACCGTGTGTATGCAGTTGGGATGAGGACACACAACAGAGTGACTAGTAATTTGGTGGCATTCAGTCTGACAATATTCAGTGCAAGTGTATTTCAATGCTGATGCTCTTTGAACTTCGTGTGACCTGCGGCCTGTAAGTAAAAAGGGAATGTTGAAGAACACTTTGCCCTGTTGTGGGAGAGAGATACGTCCCTGATGTGGCCCGCGATGTATAGCTCTTCTTCCGCAAGGCCCGTGAACGACCAGTCCTCTCCACGGACTCCTGATCCTCTGGGAGGGGCGTCTCCGTACACCACAATGGAGTTAGAGATTTCACCAAAATAAAATGAGAATCATTCTCCTTGTGAAGCCAATAACACATTATTCAAGCAGACCTATCAAAAGCACCTACTCTTCAAGGGGATAGAATCATTAGGAAGGAAACGTTAACTACGGCATTCTTTTGCTTTATATGTTGTTAATATAATAAATTATTTTGGCTACATCCAGTATCCAGAGGAATGCGGAGATTTGTTTTAATATGCAGGGTGTCCCAAAAATGTGAAAGGAAATCAGTCCATGGACGGAGTACCACACAAAATATTTGTGTAGATATTGTCGATCGCTTACGAATTATGTCTCTTTATGTTATTAGCAAAAAAGGAGAGAAAATATTGTATTAAATTTGAAAATTGAGCCTTTTATCGTATAATTTAAATTGCCACCCTTCATAATAGCTTGAATGATGTACGTTCGTCCTCCTTCTAGTAAGTTATAGAAACCGTGCAATTGTCGTTTCCTTAAAAGAAAATCCTGTGACTCGTTACAGAAATATGCCATTCCACGGGAGGAGTCATAATCAGCGATACTGAAAGTAATACATTTTCTGACATATGCTTTCTGAATGTAATGGTGTTGGTGGAGATATACGTCGAGAACCATTAGCTATTTAGTACATCACATAGAAATTCCTTTTACTGGGTGGAAAAGATTTTAAAGGAAAAGCGAAGTACGATATTTGAAAATAGGCTATTTAGTTCTTCATGGCACTAATTCTCGACATTAAGTTTTGATTTTGACATATTTGCCCTATACTTTATCACATTACAAGTCATTTACTAAAACCTGTTTAGTCTATCACAAGGAAAATCTATTTAATTAGCGGAAGGTTTTTAAAGATGGTAATAGCCAATAGAATTTATAAAAATAGGCTAAATTATTTCCTCAATGAACGATGTGTCGCAGCTATTTTTTGTACCTCCCCAATCCCTCCCGCCGTCCATATTTATCTACACGAAATTTGAGTGTAATAGGCTACATGTAACGATATGAGCCATAAATATGTGGACATTTTCCCAAACCTCTGAACTGGTATACTCAGTTCCCTACAAAATAATAATAATAATAATAATAATAATAATAATAATAATAATAATAATAATAATAATCATAATAATCATAATAAATAATAATAATAATAATAACAATAAAAAATGAAAAAATAAATTAAATATTTTTGCTCTAAAAATTCTGATCTGATTTATATATTGATGTAGAACACATTTATGTAACAAGAAAAAATATATATCGAATATACTCGTACATACAGTATAGCCTACTGTATCTGTATGTGACTAACCATACTATTTTTTTCTTTTTGTTTTTTTACACAGAAAGGAGAATCAGTGAAGAGTAAATGAGTGAGGGTGTTTCTGTTTATGAATAGAAACATGAATTTTTAACCCTTAAAATGTAAATCAGTAGTAACACGTAGAGTGTTACTAAACTAGTTCGAGAAGAGAGACAATAAGCCTACGTAACAATAAATTAGAAGCTAAGAATAAAATATAAATGTGTGGAATTAGAACAGGAGGAAGAGAAGAATAGAAAATATAAGTTAAGGATTCAATATAATACTACCCTGCAATATAAAATGATTGATTCAAGTTACTGGACCTTACAACCTATGTCAATAGCTCCATAATACAGCCTCGTTCAGAGTATTCAATGGTGGTCGATGCTCCAGCAAAGAAACTACACAGTTATGCTTTACCCCTGTTACTGAACAAGAAGAAGTAAAACAATCAGAAAATAAGTTCCGACCCCTTTGACGGTCGAACATATTTGAAATAAAGTAAAGTAAGAGACCTGAAAAGCGGGAATATGTGAAACCTCCTTGACCAAATATTAACAGGAACAGAATATTGTTTTAAATCACCACTCCTATAATGATCATCATCTAGCACAGAAGCTGGTAAGTATATTTGAATCCGACAGTTAAATGTCACTGAGTCTGGATGAGTAAGAACTCCACATCACTCAAATAATCAGGTAAGTACGGACTCCAAAGTAACCATTTCAAAACCACATCTAAGTCAGAACACCAGCCTGACTATTTACAAACCATTACAGTTTACCGCACTGTACAAGTAAACTTAAAAGTAAATAGCTGATAACTTATCACAAAGAATCAGATACTAACAAACCTGACGAGTTACGCAAGTTTACAAGAAACTTATATAGCTAAAATAGTGTTATTAGTGTATATATTTTTACCAACATATTCGTAGATATAGCGCCTGAGTGTAAAGGATCAGATTATGATCGCTTGACGATTGAAACGGGTCATCCAAGTGTAATAATTAATCTCATTTAATTACTTTCAGGTTTTTGGAACTGACTAAGAAGCATTTAAATTTCAAATCAGAATAATAACAATATCATGAGGTTTTCTGGCTTAGATGGAAATAATCCCTGCATTCCTTTAAGTTAAGCATGGATCATACCTAGGAATTTCGTCATTTCTCCCGATTGGCTCTTCAATAAAGAAAGCTGGACCAATTACTATTTCCAAAACTTGATTTCTTTCAAAATTACGTGTCTGATTTAAAGTTAAGTACACTGCTTGCCTCGTTGGAGAAATCCGTACCGTTCCATTATTAATCGAATGTGTGCCAATAATTCAGTGATTCATACAGTAAAGCAGAGGAAAAGTCTTGCATGGTATTCTATAAGCCTCTCATATCTATTAAGGAAAATGAAAATGCAAAAATTATATCTTTAACGGGTTAGAAGATATTTGAGAGGTATATCCTAGATGACTTGATGACCACTTGTAGTAATGATCCATTTTATCTGTTTAATGTAAAGTATCTCTTGCATTGGGCTAAGAGACTCGGCATCGTTTAAAAATATGCCTATTAACCCAAGAGTCATCCATAAATTGTAGTCATTACTCAATTTACAGTGAGAGGAGGATTATAAAATATACTTAAACAGATATTGTGAGTGAATTAGTTTGTGATATTCAAAGAATTGATTCCTGTGAAATGTTAGAGGGATGTTTTCCAAGTTATGCTCAGTCATCTCCTGATTGTTTCTGTTCAAAAACTGGGGTTCATCACAGAACAGTAAAATAATATCTAGTGTAATTTTTCTGTACTATCCGTCAGTGTACATGCGGCTACAGGGTCTGTCTGGATTCTCCCTTATTCGTATGCGGAAGGCACTTGTGGTACTACGTAAAAATTAACTACCTAATTCACTTTCAGTTTCCTTCACTCCTCCGTGACAACGTGACTCAGTAATTATCTTTTGTGTGTCAGGCTCTGCTCTTTTATAACCATTCCCTTCATCCGGATAGCCTGAAAACTAACTCTCTAATAGAAGGAGTCAAGTTTATCTTAACGTATTGAGAAGTTAAGAAGCATATCTGTTCGGTATCAATCCAAATGCAATACATGAAACAGCTCATGCAGCAGAATGATCGCAGTTTGTAAAGAACAAGATGTTCCGTAAGAACACACATAGCGTAATTTCATTGAAATGTATTATTTCATTTCATCATCTGTTGTTTTTGTGCAGTAAGACTAAGAACCATTATGTTGTTCGAATATGAGCAACATTTATGAAAATGACTCTGGGAAATGTAGTACGAACCTACAGTTCATATTGGTATACGTGACTTCTATTTTACCAAGTCTCCTACAGGAATCTTCTACTGTATATTGCCTACCTTCCAAGTTGGAAGCTTTATTAGATGCTCAGTTATTGGATATAAATATTGGAGACAATGATGGTGTACGTGTGGCCTCCTGAGAGGCCGAGTGCAGGTCTTTCTAATTGACGCACGTGGGTGACCTGCGCGTCGTAATGAGGATGAAGTGATGATGAATACACCCAGTCCCCGAGTAACGGGAATTAACCCCAGGAGATTAAAAGCCCTGATGGCCCGGCCAGGAATCGAACCCGGAACACGGCGGGCCCAAGCCTAGCGCAGTAACCGTTTAGCCACGGAGCCGGACTTGGAGACAGTAATTATGCGTAGGTATGAAAGGCAAATTATACTCTCACATCGCCCTTGAACTGGAAGCTTGAGATGAAGGGACGTAGAATTGGACAGCTAGCAGTCTCGCAATTCATATGTTTTCGCCAGATATGTGAACTCACAACACTGCCTTAACAAATTAAAACATCAAATAATAATTAAATGTATTTTATTTACGTAGTCGCACGGTCAGTCAACGTGCAGTGTTAAGCCATGGGGCCCGCATATCTGCGGATTCGGTGGACGTGGGTTCAAACCCCACCATCGGCCTTCCTTGAAATGGATTCTCGTAGTTTACCATTCGCAACTCCAGGCAAATGCTGGGAAGTTACATTCCAATAGCCCACGACCACTTCCTTCTAATTCCTTGACCAGATTCAATCATATTAAGTACATTCATTAACTCATCTTAGTTTGAGATCAGGATGGGCATCCAACTGTAAAAACCACCCGCCACAAATAGGTTAATCGCATCTCATCCTTCACCCAGTAGAAATGGAAATAGTAATGGGTGGGGTGATACATACACAGACATAGGTCTACATGCAATAGAATGCTTTAGGACTAGATCTTAGTTTTTTGAGTAAGTTTTGGTGATTGGTTCAAAGTTTGTTATATTCAATGACTTTCCTATTTAGATAGGTGTAGTTTCTAATAATTTATGTTTTATTTGTACTTAGATATATACCGTACATGTATGTACACAATACATATATATATATATATAGCCTATATATATATTATGTATAGGACATTTACCGCTGTCACCCTATATCAAACCGCTATCATTCTCATTTCTTTGGGGCTGAGATGTGATGTATTCCTCTTCCTATTCTAGCTGGATGCCCTTCGGACGCCATCCCCATCAGAAATACACAAATATCACCTTTATATTATTTCCAGGTTAAGCACTTTGCTTAGTTATAACTAATTTAATATCAAAACCAGGTTCCAAATGACATAGGTAAAGGAATGAAGCACGTAATTTAGCATACATCTAACTCTTATCGAACGCATATTCAGGAGATTATCGGACGTCACTTTCACGAACATTGTACAAATGCCGAGGTCGGCATCAATGAATCAGAAGCAAGGGAACTACCTATATCTATTACTGTTTTAGAACTTTCTACTTGTAATCGGTATGTGCTTAACGTAGTAGCCTAATTTACTTAAAAAAATCTCCAGTTAACGTTATTTTACTATAATCCTTACAATTTTTGAAATGCATTTTATCCTCCCAGGTGATACGCATTACGTTCAATACACTTTAGCAAATTTCAAAATATTACAATAGACTGGCTGCGTGGCTCAGCAGTAACGTTTTCGCTTGCTGTTCCATGGTTGCAGGATCGAATCTTGGCGCAGTCCTGGTGCGAAAATGCGAGGGAACCATGTCAGTAGAATTACTGACACGTAAAAGTTCCCCTTCGGGGCAAAATTCCGGCACACCGGCGTGTCTTAAAGCCACAGTAGTTAAAAGGGGTGTAAAACAAATAATATTATTATTATTATCATTATTATTAATATTATTAAAATATTACAATACATACCTTTGGAATTGATCCTAAAACACAATACCTGCTCGCCAGAAACACTTACTTTTGTCAACGCATTGTCAGTTTGCCGGTAATGATTAGTTTCAGTAATGTTAATTTCATGAATTTTTGTTGCCCATTCTCCCCAATTACTCCTTCCAACATCGCACTGAGTTCAGGGAGCATTTGAGAATGTTAAGTCTCGAATCTGATTATCGGAAATCAGTCAGTAATGCATGTTTTTCATCACGATGCTGGTACAAAGACCACTTACAGTCAACATTACCTCAAAGAATGATATTAAACCTGATTTAAAATTGTAAGATTGATTACATGACAGGGTTATAAAATGAAAATCAGTAATTGTTATGTCAAAGTAATTGTATTTGTAATTGACATTTCACTCACTACTTTATCAAAATAATGTTTACTTGTCATTCCTTACAATTTCACGAAGTAGGCCTAATTGTCATTGATAGATCTATTGGCCACCTCGTGGCGTGGGGACTATTATACTTGGCAGGTACACCTCATATTTTGGTTTAGATTCCCGGATCTGACAGAAAATTTAAATCTAGTCTAAGAGTTGGAATGATATTCACTCAATCTCGTCAGGAAAAACTGAAGAGAAGTGGGCTCTATTCCCACCTTAGTAATCTTAGAAGTAGATTTTTCTGTGGTTTCCCCCTTGTTCTCCTGGCAAACGGTTCCTAACTTAAAGTCACGGCCGCATTCTTCCTAATCCTAGTCTCAATAACAAGTACACACACACTACTATACGCCACAATAACACAGGTTTTAGACAAATTCTACACACTCCCAAGTACATGGGGTTCAAATGACCACGATATTCAAACCACAAATGAAACTTCAACTCAACAACGTTATACGTAAACTACTGTTCTTTAATAGAAATTTATATTTTATTTTCAATGCAAAATTACATTGAAAGCTACTAAGTTTTTATATGAAAGATAAGTATATTATTTACCATGGTATAGGATCCTGAAATATCTAGGTATGGATACCGAACACTGAATAAATAAGTATTGTAGTCATATTCAATGTGCAGCTTAAGTTCTGCTTAAGGAATACTGTACTGCTACTTTACTGTAAGTAAGTTGATTGGTAAGTTCAACTCATAGGGTTAGGACTACTGTTCTGACTCAGTGAGGAAAGCAATGGCAAACTACCTCACTCCTCATCTTGCCTAGAATGCCTCAAAATAGCGCTGCCTTGGGTTTTTGTGGGTATCTACTCACATAATGTAACGGCGGTACTTTTTGAGGATCCAACCAGCCTTCGGGCTGACTAACAAACAGACAGACAGTAGGGTTTCAGGCACGTGAATGTGATCGCAAACCCCGCTGCATTGGCCATCTCAGTTAACGTTCGTCATGCTGTACAAAGCCTCATTCTTTGTCTCTCTCGCACAACAGCCGTGTGCGGTGCAAACGTTTCAGCGATCACCTGCAGCCCTCTAGAAAACAGCATTTCAATGTGTGCCTGGATATGAAATGGGATGTCACGGAGAATGAGTTTTAGGATCGTCGATGAAGGGTTTCAAAGCCATCTACAGCCCGAATTCATGAATAGTTGCGTCTAAGATCAGCGCTGTAGAATCACTCAGCTATGCCGATCTCTTCAAACAAGTTATTGGAATAATATCACAACAGAGGTGAGGTTATTTCAATGGTAATTGAACATTCCTTTTTACTCCTATATGTCAGATTACTGCACCATTGTTGTTACTACAGACATAATTACATACATTATCCTCTACGACACCTTCACCATGTGATGGTATATTTCCGTCATCATTCCGTATATACGAGTAAGATTGATATAGCTCTTAATGTACACCCAACCTAATCTAATCACTTCATCTCAGTGTGGCTACCACACCATACATCCGAAACAAAGCACTTACCATTTTATAACCTTGATCAACTTACCCATCTTTCTGGGATTGATAAACAACATGCCAGAAGCCATTACATGAAAACAACAGCAAAAACAATGATACTCAAAACAAAATTATAACTCGCCTTTTTTTTTTTTTGCCTAGGCTTTACAACATCACCGATTGTTTGTGTGTTTATGTGCGTGTGTCCAAATTAAATCTAAATGGCTAGAGCTATTTCAATGAAACTTGTTAAATTCATACTAGTCTACTTCCTTGTTCGACTTCGACCGTGCCTTTCATATTTTAATAAGTGTCAGAAATTAACATGGAGGCTACGCGAAATATTTTACCGACATTCAATATCTCTAATGCTATTACCGCTAGCTATCGACCTAGAATTTAGTATGGTGATAGATAAACACTATTATTGCTATGTGGCTTTCAATAACCTGATGAGAACAAAAGCAACATGGTGGCCATACGAATTTTATATATTTAAATGGGCTTTTCTCGTGACATCCGAACGCTGTGAAAAATGGCACGGTAAATATGTATATTACGCTTAATGTACTGGTGTCTAATTTAATTCAAGTTTTATGAGAAACTCAAAATAGCGAGCGGCATTGCGAAATTTAAAAATCACGTTTTTAAACTTTGTAAACCTATTCAAGCGATCAAATTGAAAGTCTGTATAATTAACTGCCATAAAAATCTTCACATGGTGGTATATGGCCTACATATATAACAATCGAACATTCTAGCCATGAGAAAATTTTCACCAGTTCTCAGTTTCCAAAACTATTGAAAGAAAATCCACAGCCTGCTTCCAGTCTCCGACCGGGTCAGGAATGGAATGAATGAAGCCCCCATCTAGCTGCGAGGATATGAATTGTGCCGGCTGCCGAGGCCTGACGCACTCCTCTGGGGCAATGATTAAATGAATGACTGATGAAATGAGATGCTAGTGGAGAGTGTTGCTGGAATGAAATTTTGACAGGGAAAACCGGAGTACCCGGAGAAAATCCTGTCTGCCTCCGTTTTGTCCAGCACAGATCTCACATGGAGTGACCGGGATTTGAACCACGGACCCAGCGGTGAGAGGCCGGCGTGCTGCCGCCTAAGCCACGGAGGCTTCTCCAAAACTATTACAGCAATCAAAATGAAATTGTGAAAGGGGGTAGAGGACCCTTTAAGTACATATGTGTAACATCAAATTCCCTCTTATACTTGCATCTTTCCTTCACCTTATTTTTCAGACGTCTGTATTCTGTTTTCCTCTGCACACTCTTCAGCTCGTTACTTTCAATCCCTCTACTGCCACCCATTATGATTTCTGAATATTCTTCGGTTTCTTCAGCTTTAATCTGCATTTCATTACAACTAGATTGCGACCCCAGGAAATGTTTTATATTCCACAATCTGGTTGCATAATCTCTGTTTAACCATAATTATGTCAATTTGATATCGTCCTTATTATCTTGGTCTCATCCGCGCATATTATTCTTAATTTGTGGTTGTTGAATAATATGTTAGCTATGACTATCATGCACTCGGTGTATAATTGTATCAGCCCGCTTCCTCGATCTTTCCTATCACCCAGCCCGTATTTTCCTACTGACTTTCCCCAAGAGCAGCATTGCCGCCTCTATTACTATAAGAATTTCGTCACTCGTAACGTATCTTAGAAGTTAATTTATTTATTTGTAGACCTTTTCAACATCTTTGCCGTCTACATGACAGGCAGACATATGTAGTAGACTTGTGCCACTCTGGTGTATTTAGAGTTTTATCAATATGAGCTACAATAAGCTTTTCACTGTGCCAGTTTCCTAGTCAGTATGAGATCATTCGCCACATAACCGTTGTTTGATTTAGTGCTAATGACCTCAAGTCTAACGATTGTGATGATTGCTATTTAAAGGGGCGTAGCTACAATGTTATCTGCTTTGATCATATAGTCTCCTAATGAAACATCGTGTTCATCCTGCTTGAGTACTCCACTAATCCCAAACAAATCCAACAATGGCCAATATATCGCTCTCTCCAAGTTCTGTAACCTACCACTACCAATCTGACTTCTAACATTACAAGCTCCGACCAATAGAATGACAGATTTCCCCTTTGATACCATTGCGATCGTAACATTCTCCCGAGTTGTCTCCAACCGGACATCCAAACGGGGAACTACGGTACAGTGACGTATGCTGGTCTGAAGATCTGGGCTACCACTGAGCTAAATACACAAAACATGCTTTTGAACTGCCGTGCGAAAAGAGTTCATATATGAAAACACTTCGTTTGACCATACATTAACTTCACGACTAAATAACAAACACGGCCAACAATACAGTTTAGAACTGCCAGATAACCTATTCCACCTAGCATTTATGTAGATGATATGAAATGACGTTTATACATTGGCACACAATTGTCTCACTGTATGGACGACGGCTGAAAGGAACTTCTAACAAACTCTCTATTATACAGTCATTGGCATTTAAAGCCCCCGCAGGTCTTTCTTCCATAATCTTCTTACAAAATCACAACTGGCCGAGTTAAAACAAAACATTACCGATACATAACGATTCTTCAGCATACACACACTTAAATAAATCACACATCGAAAATACTACACCTTCAAAAACATATTCACATCTATGCGCGCGATAATGTATATTTATTGTAGGCTATTTGTTGCTTTAAACGCTTTTAACTTCAAAGAAACCGCTGGCTGTAGCGGCAACTTGCTCGCTATAAGCGCTGTGCCTGCACGGAACAAGGGTGGGTGCGGAGAAATGGGGAGAGCGGCGTAAGGCTACCGCTTTCTTGGTCGGTTTCTACTGCGTTGCCGCGTTGACTACCCACTAACCATTATTTCTTTCGATAAAGAATAATGTGAATGAAAGTCACAATTGTTTGAATGCTTTGTTGAAACTTTAATAAAGTGTTATTTATTTATTTATTTTAATGTAATTTTCTTGGGCTACCGCCAGTAGCCCCGGTAGCCCTAAGAATACGCCCCTGCTACGGTAGTTCACCTCTGAATTAGTAGTTTAATGGAGAGGAGGTCATTATCGACTTGTAATTATTATGGTAAAGGGTGTATGCAATCAAGAAGAAAATAATGGCTGTAGTTCGCCATGGCTTTCAGCAGAGCAGGCTTCATTACTTGAAAACACACTAAATTCCGACTCGTCGGACGAAACTACAAGCCTCCGGCCAGCTACTGTCCACTAATAATGTTGTTTTTCCCATTGTAGATGTGCAGCTTGAAGACTGGCACACATACACACACTACACCATATTATGTGTCAGCGTAGAAAAGTCACATAACCACTTGGTGCGAGTGTGACGTCAAGTAGAGTGCTCCAAAGCAAGTAGTTTGCCCTTTCAGGCTAATGACAATTATTTTGTTCTATGAGTTGATGTCTCCCGCCATTGCAACAAATATTTTCATTATCTTAGCTGTAGTCCGATGAAAAGAGTTAGGTTATGTCTGGTTATGTCACTTCGCATTGCGGTCAGTACCTATACCAGTTGTCATATTGAAACTCTCCTGAGAATAATGGCATTACAATCTAAATAATTGATAAAAGATTACATTAGAACTGTTTAATTTTTCTTCGATCGGTTACTACTTTTGAGACACGTTTATTGAATATTATCGATGTTCGGATGACTTTCGTAAACTCCACAGTAAAACGTGTCTGCGGTATGGTGATGTAAGTAAATTATTTTCAGCCAAGTTAAAAAGCGAAGGGACTACTCCCCACAGAGATGTTTCCCAAATGTCATTTTAAAGAACCAACTTTAGTCCATTACATTTTATAGTTTCTTATAACAGAGCGTCTCTGCATGTCATTAGACGTTAAAAAAATCAAGACGAAGCGACGGTGGAAAATATGCATTATGTACGGACAAGGACGAAGTTTTTTTCTGTTACTTTTAATTCAAAGCTCCAGATTAATGTCGCAACCGGGTAGAATCAAGTGATAACGACAAACTGTGGCCGTAAGCTAGTCCCAGCTAACTGAAAGCTCTTCACAGCCACTCATTCTTGTTGAAGCTTCAACTTAAGACATTTCAAAATAATTGAGTCCTTGATTTCATGAAGGCACAATGTCCACGTTCTTTTCATGACAAAGCTTCTCAGAAGAACACATTATTGTGTACAGAATTGGTAAATGGTCGCGCAAAGCTACGCAGGTTTTTGGAATGACTAATTGATATTAAGGCTTCATTATCCACGCTTTAGGGCCGTTATGTACTTAATAATTAGGCTACAGTATTTAAAAGTTATCTAGTCTCGGGGTTTCTACTGGAGAATTCACTGGTGATTTTCGGTTGCAAATAAACGAACATGAAAATGAAAATCCACAGCCTGCTTCCAGTCTCCGACCGGGTCTGCAATGGAATGAATGAAGCCCCCATCTAGCGGCTAGGATATGAACTGTGCCGGCTGCCGAGGCCTGACGCACTCCTCTGGGGCAATGATTAAATGAATGATAGATGAAATGAAATGATAGTAGAGAGTGTTGCTGGAATGAAATTTTTGACAGGGAAAACCGGAGTACCTGGAGAAAAACCTGTCTGCCTCCGTTTTGTCCAGCACAGATCTCACATGGAGTGACCGGGATTTGAACCACGGACCCAGCGGTGAGAGGCCGGCATGCTGCCGCCTAAGCCACGGAGGCT
Organism: Meconema thalassinum; assembly: GCA_946902985.2. Taxonomy (NCBI): domain Eukaryota; kingdom Metazoa; phylum Arthropoda; class Insecta; order Orthoptera; family Tettigoniidae; genus Meconema; species Meconema thalassinum. Next base: position 182,745,570 of record OX336389.2, read on the forward strand.
TTGCAAATAAACGAACATATTGAATCAAAATAATAAAAATGACAAATATAAGTGACTGAACTGCTAATCATCTATATTTTAAAAGAGCGCACAAGGATCGTAGTGGTGGCGAATATTATGTTTAAATGGGCGTAGCATGTAGGTAACCTAACCCTACAGGAACAAGGAGAAGGGCTGAATTAGAGGAAGCAGACGTGTCAGTTGTATAAATGAAAGAACCTTCAGAAATGTAAAGGAAGGAATAGGTAAAGAAAGAAGAACTTAAAGAATATTTTTAACACTTAACAACAATATTTCTTGCATGGTATGATTATTGCATCCGTCTCATAAAAGAATATTAGTGTCGCCTCCGTAGCGTAGCGGTCAGCATGGTTAGCTGCCGCCCCGGAGGTCCTGGGTTCGATTCCCGGCTCTGCCACGAAATTTGAAAAGTGGTACGAGGACTGGAACGGGGTCTACTCAGCCTCGGTTGGCCCAAATGAGTAGAGGGGGTTCGATTCCCCCTCAGCCATCCTCGAAGTGCTTTTCCGTGGTTTCCCACTTCGTCTTCGGGCAAATGCCGGGATGGTACCTTCTTCAAGGCCACGGCCGCCTCCTTCCCTCTTCCTTGCCTATCCATCCTACCCATTCCTTACCTTCCCTCATGAGGCCCCTGTTCGCTTTGCAGGTGAGGCCGCCTGGGCGAGGTGCCAATCCCACCTCACCAGTTGTATCCCTTCCGATTCGATGTTCCCAGCTCTAGGACACTGCCCGTAGAGGCGGTAGTGGTGAGTTCCCTCGCTGAGTCCGTGGGTTCCACCAACCTGGAGGGTAAACGACTTAAAAAAATAAAAAAAATAAAGAATATTATCCATGTGCTTTGTTTTGTGTTTTGGTTGCTATGCCATGTATATATTTCTTACTGTTACATTGCCTCAGTGTTACAATGCCTAATGAATTACATTTGTATCGTAATATCCCATTATTGTTGAAGGACACTATACTCGTCTGAAGAATTAAAGCCCCGAAATAGTAACACTGACAGTTTGAAGTATGATTGCTATAAATGGTTAAATGCTATAATGCAACAAAGGCATAAATTACATTAAGGCAGTTCAGTCACTCAACCTTGTCAGTTTTATTGGCTCAATGATTAATATAATTTGGATCCGTATAAAAAATCACGTGTGAAATTTTATGTTAACAGTACGTTCTGTTTTAGACAGAGTAGTATATTATCTGTTCAATCATCTTTTCTTAATTGCGAATTACATAATGCTAATTATATGTTCCTTCCATTCTACAATACTGATGATAAATAAAAGTTCACCTATCACTTTATAACAGCAATCCTTTTCCTTATTTTGCGCTGTTCTGTTTCTCAGCATCCAGTCTGGTATGCAAGCCCCTGTTTGTGAACGAGTCACCTCCATGAGCCCCTATAGGGACCGTGTGAATGGCGAGTGCTGCGTTCTGGCGGCCGACTCAGCAAACGATTGGGGGGACTTGCTGCAAGACACTAGCAAGCGATGAATTTGAGTGTGAAGAAATTTGTTTCAGTGTTGAGTCACAGATTGGTCACAGTGAAGTAATGGAGAACAGAAAACGTGAAAGTAATCAAAACTGTTGTGTCGTTGGGTGTAGTGTTACATATAGAAACAGACCTCCGGGAACTAAACTGTTCAGATTTCCAAACGAAACTCAGCATGGTATCAGAAGAAAAGCTTGGATAGCGGCAGTAAAACGTGCCACAATAGAGGGAAAACCGTGGACTCCTAGCAAGTATTCTCGAGTTTGCAGTCAACATTTCGTAAATGGTGCACCAACAAGAGATCCTGATAGCCCGGGTTACGTGCCTACACTCTACATAACGCCGTGGGTAAATAATCAGCACGCTGTGGCAGAAAACAATGCAGCTAGATACAAACGAAGAAAACTGATGATGATGATGATAATTGTTGTTTTAAGGGGCCTAACATCTAGGTTATCGGCCCCTAATTGTCTGGGTGATAGCGAAGTTGACAATGAAATAGAAACCAGAAAGAAAATTGAGTGAGACTGAAAATACTTACAAAATGTAACTCAGATTGAAACGAATCACAAAATTGAGAGTGGTAATACTTACAAAAGAGTATTTAGAAGTAAAATACTCATAAAAGGAATAGATAAAAAATACGCACAAAGTATAGTTTAGGTTCAAAATACGTACAAAATGCAAATGAGATTGAAAATACGTACAAAATGCAATTGAGGTTCAAAATACTTACAAAATGCATTTGAAATTAAAAATACGAAATGCAATTTAGATCAAAAAACTCCCATTTGAGATCTAAAACATTCACAAAGTAAAATTGAAATTCATAATGCTTACAAAATGCAATTGCAATTGAAAATATCTTACAAAATGTATGGTAGATTCAAACTACTCATTTGGATGGACAATACTTACAAAATGCAATTTAGATTGAAAATACTTACAAGATGTAATTTAGATTAAAAAATACCCACAAAATGCAATTGAGAATCAAAATACTTACAAAATGCCCACCATACAAAATGCAAGTTAGATTGAAAATACTTGCAAAAAGCGGTTTAGGTAGAAAATACTTACAAAATGCAATTGAAATTCAAAATACTCACAAAGTTCCAGGCCCTATATTGAAAGACTTACAAAAAAGAAATTTAGTTTGTCAATCCTTACAAAATGCAATTGAGGTTGAAAATACTCCCAAAATGCAATTTAGATCGAAAAGACTTACAAAATACAACGTAGATTGAAAATACCTACAAACCGGAGTGTAGTTGAAAAACATTCGCTAAAGGGAATTTAGATATACGGAGAGCGAATTAAAGAAAAACAGTGCAGGATTCTTAAAGAGAAAAGGAACTGTAATGAAAAGAAAACAAGAGGTCTGGCCCCTCGAAGAAGGAGGGATCAGGAAAGATGAGGCAAGGGCCAATTAAGGCGGGAGAGTGAAAGACTCCCTCGGCCTCGTATACTCTAATACCGTCGGGGTCGGAAAATAACAAGAGTTGACCAAGGGAGGTCGACAGGAAAGAAGATGGAGAGGAGCCCGGCACAAGTAAGTGGAAGCAATGTCGGACTCAGCTGGGGTCCCGTGGTCGCCAACCCACGTCCCACTAGATATGAGCCCCTGGGGAGGACGAAGAAATTGAAGGCACAGAGACGGCAGAACAGAAGAAAGCATTTTGGCGGTGGAAGTGACTTCTTGCTCGCCGACTAGTAGTGATATAAATTAAGTTAATGCACTGTTCTGCAACTTGAAAAGCAATGGTGAGGCAGAAACTCAGACTAGTCTTCCTTTGCCCCTAGTCAATAAGCAAACCATGACAGACAATTGTTCCAAACGAGATCGCAGTGTTGAAGCTTACATTTTACAACCTAAACATTCATTTTACGGGTTCCAATCAGTTAAGAGAAATGAACAGCAGTTCTTGGACATCGCGGGCGTAAAATTATCAGTGTTCCATGTCATCTTGTCATTATTAACTTCGATACACCGCAACTGCACACTTAGGATACCGGTACATAATATGTTGCTCCTGTTTTTGATGAAGGTGAAACTAGGAATCAGTTTTGGTGGTCTTGATGTAATATTTAGTTGCCATAGGACGACAGCTTCTGCTGCCTTTTAACTTATTCTACAGAACGTATTCGAGAAGACGAAGGCGTGGATTTTCTGTCCACAGAGATTTAGTATCATGTAAACAATGCCAATTTCTTTCAAGACACATTATACAAATTGCACGTGCATTATAGACTGCAGTGAAGTGTATTATGAAAGACCCCAAAGCGTTCGACAGCGAATATCAATGTTTTCCCACTATAAAAATCCGTTTACAATAAAATTTCTCGTGACCATTGCTCCATCAGGATTTATTTCATTTCTTTCTTGCCTTCATCAAGCTTTACACGTTTGTTTTGCAAGCAGATGTCAATGCTCATTGCAATGGCTCCGTTGATCTGTGCTGTCATCGGTCTCCCTTCATGCCGTTGTCGCTGCTTCCGCTAGGGGCGCCAGCTACTAAAGATCTCGCATTCGCACGGTCCCTATTAGCATTTGGCACTGCCGTCTTCTCTTATCAATGACCCTCATCTTTAAATAATCAAACACTGAATCTAAAATATGCTTCTTTTAATCTCTACAGATGTACTCATTAACCTCCTTGGTAATCTCTCCTCCCCTATTCTCATCACATGACCCCACCATCTGAGTCAGCTCACAGCCTCACCTAACGTATTGGTTTCTAAATTTGCCTTTATCTCTTCTTTATGAAAACCTTTCTGCCATTGCTCCCATCTATTTGTCCCAGCAGCCATTCGTGCTAACCTCATATCATTTTTCAGCTTTTGTATGATATATCCTAAATCCACCCAGCTCTCACTCCCAAACAGCAAGGTCAGTCTAAATACTGAGCGTTGTAGAGAGAGTTTCGTGTCTTCACTAACTTCTTTATTTCAGAGTGTAGATGGCAACTGCATTGTATTCTCTACATCTTCACTCTATAAAAGCCAAAGCAAAGCCTAGTCCGTACAGGCCAGGGAGGCAGTAGTGGAAGGTAGAGGCTTCCACTCTTTGTGACAACAGCACTAGATGGAATGGAGTTGTCAGATCCACGCCCAGCCGTCTTTGCTCCCAGGAATTACCCCGGTACTCATTTCCGGTGTAGGCTGAGTGGACCCCAGGGCTATTCGCGTTTCCGAAAGTGATAGAAGCCCAGCGCCTCAACCGACTGCGCTACACAGCCCCTTTCTTCAGTCTAACACTCTATCCTATCATCCTGTGAGAATGCTCAACCCAACAACTTAAAATGGTCCACTTGCTCCGATTATGTTCCTCCTACTTGGCGTTCTATGTTCTTACCGACATCACTTTCGTTCTAAAATGCTAATATTCATAACATATTCCCTGAATTTCTGTTCAAGTCAGCTTGTAAGCTTCACAATGAATCTGTCATTAAAACCAGATCATCAGTATACGCCAGAATGCTTATCTGGTTTTCTTATGCAACTGCTTCATCCCTGCCTAACTACTATACATTCATACTTTTGGCCAAATTTCATCCACCCCTGGAAAACTGCGACACAGTAGTTTAACACCCTCCCTACTTCCCCTGGTGAATCAGTTCCCATCCTTATTCCCATCCTGCATATTCTCCAAATCTGTCAGCACTAATGCAGTCATTACATAAATACAGGTTATCAGACAAACCAAAAAACACTCAACTACATGGGGCTGATGGCCAAAATGTCCCAAACCCTTAATTGAATTAACAACAAACAACATCAAAGTCTGCCAAGTCGCCAGATAAGTTTCCATGGATGGATTCTTGCCACCTTCCTAGTGCTTTCCTGACATCTGAAACGAGTTTCCTAAAATTACCCAAAACACTGCTCATTTCTCTTTTTCCTCATTTTCTAAGTTTCTTTTTAAAACTGCAGAAAGGCTTCCGTCCTCCCGATGAAACGATTCCAAATTATCTCCTAATTCCTCTCATGATTTTCTTTTAGACGCTACTGTTATTTGTTTGGTTCTATTCCTGTCCACAACGTAGGCCTAATATTCTCTGTCTGCCAAAATCCTAGTTCATGTTTTGCAAGAATTCTTGTTTACTTTTAAGAACAAACTTATTTATGTTAATTCACCGGGATGTAACTTACGCTCTTTCCTGCCTATACACACCATTGTCCCAGGACATGATTTTGCTACTTCTAGTACCAGTACGGTTTCCCTGTATTCTGACCACACAGTAAAGTATTCTGTGATTCTTTACCGTCTCCTCTTCGAAATTTCTCATCAATCATTTCCAGCTATTTATAACTATGTTCTTTGTTGTTGTGGATGATGATGATGATGATGATGCTTGTTTTTAAAGGGTGGAATAGCAAGGTCAACTGACCCTGGAGATTTTCGACAACAATTCTTCTACATACTGACCTTATTTTCTGTACTTTAGGTCAAATCATACTGTATTCGTAGAAGATCAGTTTGGGGTCTGATGCATGAAACATGCCCCTGTATTTCCTACAATCTTGTATCACTTTCTTAAATTTAAAATCAGTTTACATAGTATAATATTGACCTGGTTCCTCTTTTTTAAAATGTATCTGGGAATGTCCTTATGTTTTGAAAATGAGTTCACAAAAGCTAATTCCATGTTGCCACAGAAATCCAGTAAAGATTCCCATTGGTATTCGTTTCCCTTTCCTTTTCCCACACACCATTGTTGTCTGCCAGACAGTGCCTGTCTCATACCTCTCAGTCCTAATTTCTATCCTAACACTAAAATCTCAATAACTACACTACCTTTATTGAGAAATCTCACTACTCAGTGCCTCGTAAAATCTGTCTACTTCGTCCTGATCTGCCCATTCATGCAGAGCATACACTGCAACAATAATTCTGACCAAGTTCCTCATATTTTCAGACCTTAGCACATCAATAGTACATTTACGTACCTCACAGATACTATGTTACGCTCTAATATTCTGAAGTACAGCCCTGCTCCCCGCTTTTACATACGACATTTTACACCTGACGGGTACACATTGTAATCTCTTACTACCTCCTCTCTATCTCCCTTTATCTACATTTCACGAATCCTTAGAATATCCAATCCCATCCTATTTGCTGACTCAGCTAATTCTGCTTTCACACTTGCATAACCTCCCTAGATATTAATAGCACCCATTGAATACTAGTTCGATTGCCTCTTCGTTCCCGAGGAATCGCCCATCATTTGAATGGAAGTGGGATTTCATCACTCCCATAGGTTCGAGACCTGCTCAAAACATTGTTAGCAGGTTTCCCTAAAGTACAAGAAAAGCAGCTGTTAGCCTAATATTCACAGGGTCCCATGAGTTTCAACCCTGGCGTTTCAGAAAACCAACAGGTGAAATCTTTAGTCCGAACGGCCTGAGCACTAGGAGGGCCACGATTGAGACCATATCCGGGATGCCCATTCCTATTTCATAGTAACTGGTAGCCCGACTATCAGGATCACTTATTAGGCCCTCCACCGTTGCCGATGGTCACGAACTAGGACGTGACTACATCATCAAACGTTGTATTATAGCAGGTATCATCAATATTACAGTTGCATTATCACACGGGTGGTATTAACTTGAGAAAAATATTGGATGCCTGAATATTTCCGTGTAATGAATTCACAAGCCTGTTCTAATGAACGGAGCATTGCGTTTCATACGATTACTCTAACTTCAACTATTTATGAAGAACAATACTATGTTGAAAAAATAATACTTGACTCTGTTTTCCAGTTATTAGGTCTGTTGTATACATGAATTGCTAGCGATGGAGTAACTTTTATCCAACACCGCGTTCACCTAATTTATTTACCTTTTTAAATGCCATTATGGTATAATGTGCCTTTACAATAGAGATTTGTACATGAATTACAAGTGATCAGTGATTTAAAATAAATACGACAAATACAACTTTTGCCGAATTCATTTACCTACTTACGTGTCCTTATGTTATTCAATAACATTACGATAAAATTAATCGTAATTTTAGGACACAGCAATCACAGTCCGCAGATTACACAATTCCAAAGCTCACGTTCAATCTAAGCTACAGGGCGCCAGGAAATGATCTCCGCAGTGCCTACAAGCGTCTGCTGCGAGAGCTAGCAACAGTAGTTACGTTGGCAGCACGACTGTCGCTTGTATTAAAACAAACAAACAAACAAACAAACAGTAAACTTTGTACTCACCACAGCCATTCATAATAGATGCTGGAAGTGCTGATGAGACACACGCTCGCTTATTGCAATACACACTGACGATGTCGACAGCCTACAGCCCACACGTGTGGGATTCACCCTGTCAAGGACACCGTGCTGCCAACTAAACTGCTGATGCTAGCTCTGGCAGAAGCCGGCAGTCACTGCGGAGAACATTTCCTGGCGCCCTGTATTTTGGCAAACAATTCTTGGTGTTTAATAAATGCCTGTGCAAATTATTACAGTTCCTAGACTTGAATGAAAGTGAAAATGAAGATCACACTGATAATAATCTCCCAGTTGATCCACTGTGTGTAGAGCAAATTAAGCAAGTGTTAACTCTATCTCCAACAAGGTTTGCTAACAGTACTTTTAACGCACGACGAATCATATCCAAAATACTAGGTGTACCTTTTCCTCATCCCAGTGATGTGGATACTGCTAAATAGAGAGCCGGGTAAAATGCTCCTCAGTTCCGATTGGTCTCGTGAGACGAGAATGAATAACGGAAATGCTGGTACCGGAACTGATATTGCCGGTAACTTCTAGTCGATAACGATAATTCTCGTTTGTACAATATGCCACTTCCTGAAGGTACTGATGCTACTACACTGGCGGTTGCTGTGTAATTATTTAAAGGAAATTGTTCATTCCGTTGACTGGAGTAAGCAAATTGGAAAAATCTACCAAATTTCAGCGGTACGGTATCATATTAACATACCATATTGAGCATTTCATCTTAATAACATATCGAAGGAAATTTTGATTGCCAGTGCTGACATCGCATCTTATGACACCCCTCACAGTATTTTATTAAATTTTAACAAAATTAATCTCTATTTGACGTGTTCATATTAGGATTCATTCGTGTAATACCACATTCAACCACTATAAAAACCTTCACGGAATCTAACCTAATAATTCATGCACTCGCCATACCACTAGTGCCCCTGTGATACTACTGTGTTCTATCGTATAATTTTTAGCCTACTTTCGATTTTTGCAAAAATTGTGTGTCTGTCTGTGTGTGAGTGAGTGTGTATGTCTGTGCCATTTGGTATGTCTGTCCCCTCTTATCAATTCAAACACGGTGAAACGAAATTCGGCGCACAGGTAGCAATAGCAAAGGGCGCCTTAGTGTCATGTATTATATCGCCGCCATCTTGACAGAAACATACTGGCGGCCACCCAAATGTTCAAAGCTTAAATCAAAATACGACTTCCCTAATCATCTGATCTCTGCTAAATTTAGCAACAGTATATCTTAATGTAGTAAGCGTCTTTTATCCAAACTACAAGGTCATCAGCCAAATACTTTCAAGATTGCGGATGTATGAATCATGCAAGTATTATAGCCTAACCGTAACTTACGATTCAACAAGGCCTGGCGTTACGAAATACGCTCATTGTACATAAGGAGGTTTAAACTGTCCTCAAGGAGGTGATCGGTAGGCTATTTATTAGCATTTTAAAATAAAGAAAAATAGAATATGTGACCGCAGTAGAGACTAACAGTCCAGGCTGACCCTGCCATATCGTGCTTGTCCTGCGTCCCGTTTGGTCAAAATGACGATATTGTTTGCTCGTTAATTTATATATTTCCGTAACTTGGTAAGTTTATATCCGTTTAGGAATGTACTGAACAAAATGATACATATTTAGTATCAAATGGTTTAGAGAAACGGCAGAAAACGCTAATGAAATAGTTGTTTGCAAGACAAAACAAAATATCATGGATTTACACTAAACCAGTTTTTAACCAAATATTGCTCTACGGCATCTGTGGCGTAGTGGTTGAGACCTGTACTCATAATCTGAAGGTTCGTGGATCAAATTCCAGTAGATTTTTTTTTTGTATTTATTGATTTATAACTACTCACACGTTATAATGTTAAGCAATGTTAAGTATTTGCAATCGAAAAACACCACATAGTCGTCCCCGTGGTGTAGTGGTCAGCGTTGTGTATTCCAATATACACGTTCATCAGGAAGCCATCACAAGGTAGCTGGGAAGATTTCCATTATGTAGACAGTAGAACATAGATGTTTGTGGTGTAAACTTTTTCATCATATTTTTATAATCTGTTGACGTGAATAATAGTATAATTATGACGCTTCTGTTATTTTTAGCTATTCGTTTACCAATGATTTTGATTCGATTATGAATGCATCTGCTTTATTTTTGGTATTTTTCGTATTTTTGAATGTATAACTATAGAATTTCATCTATTTTCATTTGGCATTTTGTTATGAAGAGTTTTAATTTTATAAGAAGAATATTATGAGATAGAGAGAAGATTGCATTTACAAGAAGATTGCGTATATGCGTATTTTTGAACATTCTACAGAGATCATTCACGAATATTTTGAATATTTGTTAAGAATAAGTTACGTTGCAATTGAAGAGAATTTTGATTATTGAAATGACACGTCAATTTGAAGCTCAGTTTTGAACTATATGAGATTTTTGAATTCCATATTAATATATTTACTACCTTTTTGAGAGGACTTAAAATTTTGGATGACATTTAAGTCATGATTTCACGGTTACGAACCATCTCAGTTTTTCTGATTTTCATTGATCTGAGTTCATTGCTAGCAACTTCTTGAGTCAATCATTTCTAATGGTTTCTTATTAAATTCAATTAACATTTGTAATAAACTCCATGGTGTAGGATTGATCGAACTTCGTGAAAAGTCTGGCAGGTTTCGGTTTTTGAAATTGAATTGTTTTGAGCTTTATCAACATTAATACTCACTATTTTTGATAGACTACTTTTGGATAATAATTGTATTACTCTTACGAGAGAGTTAAGAATTCACTAAGGAATGTTTCGAATGGTTTTCAACATAATATGATAACGAACATATATTATATAACAATTCGTAATGCAGAATTGATATTTAATAAATTTTGAGTGGTTAACGAATTTACAACATACTGATATTAAATAATTATCGTGTTAAGATAATTCAACAGATCGGTGAATGGAAATATTATGTGGGAATGTAACGTTGTCGATTATTTATATGAAGTAATGTGAAATAGAGTAAGAATGGTAATATTATGGATGAATATAACGAGCTGTAATGCAAGTACTATGAGAGTTGTTGAATTAATTATGATGTAATTTTCTTCTTTAATCGTGACTGAGCACGAGGAATATTATTAGAAACCGTATGTAGGAATATGTTATACCACTAATGAATTTCGAAGATTGAAATTTGAAGTGATGGAATGTACTGATTAAAATATGGATCATGTTGAATGATATTGTTACGAATCGTAAGTGATACTTTCAAAGATATTCTTGGAATATAATCATTTAATATTAAGCATGAATATTACGATTTACGTTTGCTGAGCTTAATTGCTTGTCGAATAGGACAGGATTTGACAAAGCAATACAATGAAATTAATTTTAATGAGATGATCATATATGGATGACGTGAATCTGACATGAAATCAGATAAGAGTAATACTGTAAATAACTGTAAACAACTTTGAGGGATAATTATATCAATGCCCAGTCCTTAATAGCGCATCACGCTGAGCTCCAAGCTATTTTTGAAGGAAGCATGGTAAACGTTGTAGCAATTAGTGAAAGCTGGATGAAAGACTCTGTCCCTTTAAACATGATAAGTCTAGTAGGGTACAATTCGCTCTTTCACAACAGACTGAAGCGTCGAGGAGGAGGAGTAGATTTATTCTATAAAAACAATTTGACGGCAAAGATTATAAAAACATCGAACCTATCTACTGACCCCTTGACCGAATATACGAGGCACGTCCAGAAAGTAAGCTCCGTTTGGTGTTAAAATTAAATTGTGTACAGATACAGGAAAAATATTTATTACACAACATTCTACACCTCTTCAACTACTTTTCCACATAACTGCCAAACTTTTGCAGGCATTTGTCATAGCGTGGCACAAGTTTTTGGATACCTTCTTCATAGAAGTTTGCCGCCGACCCGTAAACGAGAGTGAAGACGCCCCTGTAGGATATCCCACCATTCGGCCACCACTGTTAGGCAAATTGTGTATGTGGTCAGGAGAACTCCTAAACATACGCAGTTCTCCTGGTAAGCACGCAATTTGCCTAACAGTAGTAGCCGAACGGTAGGATATCTTACAGGGGAGTCTTCACTCTCGTTTACGGGTCGGCGGCAAACTCCTATGAAGAAGGTATCCAAAAACTTGTGCCACGCTATGACAAATACCTGCAAAGTTTGGCAGTTATGTGGAAAAGTAGTTGAAGAGGTGTAGAATGTTGTGCAATAAATATTTTTCCTGTATCTGTACACAATTTAATTTTATTACCAAACGGAGCTTACTTTCTGGACGTGCTTCGTATGTTTGTTGAGCTCACTGTTGACGTGACTAAAGTGCTTATTGGTGTAGTATATAAACCACCTAAAGAAGGGAACTTCATGGATTTTGAAGAAACTCTACTAAGACTGTTACCTACCTACGAACACGTACTTATATTTGGTGACTTTAACACAAACATATTAATAGACTCCACTGACGCAAATCGTTTACGGAATATGTTTACCTCCTGTAACATGACAATATTACCACTCGGTCCTACTCACCACGTACACACCACACCCCCCACGGGTCTTCACGCACTCTAATTGATTTAATTATCACAAATAACCCACAGAAAATACTAAAACACGGACAGATTTCAGTACCTGGCATATCTTTACACGACCTGATTTATTTAGCTTATTCTCTAAAAACTCCAAAATCTGCACCTAATTACATAACATATAGAGACATGAAAAGATTGAACCTTCAAGAACTAACACAAGACGCAATTCTCTGTCCATGGAACGATATACTACACTTGACTGATGTTGATGAAAAGGTGAGCAGATTTAACTCAATACTGCTGGAACTATATGACAAACATGCACCTAAATGAACAGCTAAAATCACTCGTAAAGCTGCCCCCTGGCTATCAAGTGACATTCAATCCGCAATGGCCGAACGTGACGCACTTCACAGACGTTATAAGCAGACCTTATCAAGTGACGATTTTGAAAAATATCGTGTGCTTAGAAATCGAGTTAAACAAATGATTCGAAATAAAAAGTATGCCTACTTCCAACAGCTAGCCGGCAACTTGAATGCTAGGAGCACCTGGCAGCAACTCAGGTCGGTAGGTATTGGGAGACGCACTAAAAACACCAGTAAGCAGGATATTAATCCCAATGAATTAAATGCTCACTTTGCTCGAGAAATAATTAGTACTGATCCCCAAATAATACAAACAACAATAAATTCACTGCAATGTGTCCCACTACCTCACCGACCGTTATTCAAGTTTCGTAAAATAGATGATACTGTCGTAAGAAAAAAAAATCTATCAAATCACAAGCAGTCGGAATAGATGACATCCCAATTTCCTTTATCGTTAACCTGATAGAAGTATTACTGCCAATCATTACGCACATTTGTAACACATGTCTTTTAGAAGGTTTCTTCCCAACAATATGGAAAGATGCTTTAGTTATTCCAGTTCCGAAAAATTCTCTTGCAAATTCTCCATCCGACTATCGACCTGTAAGCATACTTTCCTCAATTTCCAAAATACTAGAAAAACTTATGCATGAACAACTTCTTCAGTACTTGACGCAATACTCACTACTTGATCCGTTACAATCTGGATTTTAAGAAAGGACACAGCACATCTACTGCACTCATTAAGATCACTGATGACGTAAGACGAGCAATGGATGAGCGTAAAGTGACTATACTCATTCTTCTAGACTTCAGCAGTGCATTCGACACCATTAACACGGACATACTTATGGTTAAATTGCAATCCTTCCATCTTAGCCCCGTTGCTCTCAAATTATTCGCCTCCTATCTTCATAACCGAAGACAATGTGTACTCCTTAATGAAAACAGAACTGAGTGGAAGTTCAAAATAAATGGAGTACCTCAGGGTTCAATTCTCGGCCCCCTTATATTCATTCTATATCTGAACGACATCTCTTCGAAACTGGAAAACTGCAACTACCATCTATATGCTGATGACCTTCAGATATATTGCCACACATAAGTAAACGACATAGATGCGGCAATGTAAAATATGAATCTAAATCTAAAGAGGATCAGCCGCTATGCAACTGAAAATTCTCTTGCCATCAACCCAATTAAAACACAAGCTATCATAATAGGGCAGACTAAATTGCTTTTCCATTTACACAGTAGACCGCTATCTTTAATTCAACTTAATGGTGTTGCTATCCCGTACTCTAAATCGGTAAAAAGTCTTGGAGTCACACTGAATGAAACTTTGAATTGGGATGGGCACGTTACTAATACATGCAGGAAAGTTTACTCGTCACTTCATCCACTTAAGATTCACCAGTCCGTTCTACCCCGTAACTTGAAAATAAAACTCGTCCAAACCTTGATACTCCCTATATTTAACTACTGTGATCTTGTATTAGTAGATGCTACCGGTGAACCAAACAAGAAACTTCAGAGAGCTTTAAATTCCTGCATTAGGTTTATTTTCTCCTTGAAATTTTCCTCACACGTGTCTCCTTTTTATGATCTACTTTCCTGGCTAAAAGTAGAACAACTAAGAAACCTGCACATATGTACCCTCATCTATCGACTTCTCAATGAAAGTACTCCTCACTATCTCTCTTGTAATTATCGTTTTCTTTCTTCCTTTCATGATCGTCACACGCGATCTGGATCTATAATTGCAATTCCTCTACAACATTCAACTGCCTTCAGTAACTCTTTCCTCGTGTCGGGAACTAGAATTTGGAATAACTGTCCTCGTGACGTCAGAAATTGTACATCCCTAACAACTTTCAAACGTGCATGTAAAGATTTCCTCTTGAATTCGTAGGCCAACTAGAACAATTTGTGTATGAATGTGTGAGTGAATGACCATAGTATAATTTTGTTAAAAATGTATGTCATTTACATTATATAGCTTAGTTAATATCACGCAGTCGCCAATTTATTTTAATTTAATTTAATTTTTATTTTATTTTATTTTATTTTATTTTATTTTATTTTATTTTATTTTATTTTATTTTATTTTATTCTAGTATTTAAGGTTTTCCTAGTATTTAAGTTTGGTAGGTTAAGAATAACATATGTGAGTATTCATGTAAGTTGCACTGTGTGTGGTTAAGTGTAAGAGAGGGCCAAGAGCCCTAACTTCGCCACAATAAAGGCACCAATAAATAAATAATAAATAAATATATGTATAAACTAGGGTACATTTATGTTCTATAGATAGTTTAGTGTGATTTCCATATAATCTCAATCAGTAACGTCGAATGCAGGGTTAGCATCGAAATGAATATAATTATCGACGTGATATTTTCGTTGACATTTTAAAGTGATAATATTCATTCTTCGTCTGTCTTCAATGAATAAATTTATTTTTCATTTTAAATTCTTTCCGGTGTGGTGATTTATATTAATGCAAGGATGTGTTAGGAAAGCTAGTGTTAGATATTTTTCCAACTTAAGTCTTCCACCACGAGATTTTTCTTTTGATTCTTGAGTTGTTCGTTCTGAGCTAGTTCATTTTTCAGCTTCCATTGGTTTCTCTTAACGCATTCATATATATCAGTGTATCCCTATTCCTGGTTGATCATGTTGGTCGGATTTATGGGGGTATTTCTAGCCGGGTACTTCCAGATTCTACGATCCAGTTGTGTCATCGGATTTCAACAGGTATTGTCCAAGAGAATACGGGTTCAGTACCTACTGTCAGGCCACGGCCGCCTACTTCCTTCTTCCTTGTCTATCCATTCCATTCTTCCCATCCCGTCCCATCCCTCATGAGACACCCTGTTCGCTTTGCAGGTGAAGCCATCTGGGCGAGGCGCTATTCACACCTCCCCAGTTGTATCCCCATACCCGATGTCAAGCTCCAGGACAATTACCGAAGAGGCGGTAAAGGTGGGATCCCTCGCTGAGTCCGTGGGAGAAGCCTACCTGGAGGGTAAACTGATTACGAAAAATAAATAAATAAATAAATAAGTAAATAACACCACATATTTCAACACTCGACTACAGAGATTAAAATTCGTTGCCCTTGTTCAGCGGTGGAGCCTATTGTTGCTGTTGATTTTGTTGTTGATTCTATACGGGTTTTGTGGGATCATGGTCTTGTAGCCCCGTGTACTTGGGTGTGTGTAAAGTTGTCTGATAACCTGAGTCACTGTGATGTGCGTAGGCTTATTAGTGTGTGTACTTTTATACGAGGAAGGATTTGGGTAGGAAGCTGTTGTTGTTTCATTCGAGATGCATGGACATCATAGCCATTTAGCCCCCGTGTACTTGAGTGAGTGTTGAATTTTGTCTGATAACCAGTGTTATAGTGATGGCTGTATTAGTGTGTGTATATATAATTCAGGTGAGGGTTCAATCAATCAACGTATGATATCCGTATAGCACGTTGTATTTCAACAAGCTATTTCAACCAACATTCAATTATACTCCTTGAAAAGGACAAAGAGTTATAAATATACCCATGCATTTATGAGAAAGTAGGCTATATCCTCATTACTGAGCATCTTGTTTATTTTAAGATATTGGTAATGCAATCGACACAAACTGCTTCGAATGCTAGTCATCGGGTATAAAAAAATAATGTTAACGTTCAAGTATAAGATGTAGTTGTAGTCTATTGTTTTATTTTCTTGTGATGGGTTTGACATATGCAGCGGTTCGTTTGATCCACCACCAGCTCGATCGCATTCCCTAAGTTTGTGTGCACTCACTGCATCATGGGTAGCGGGAGCAACGTTACATTGTGAACCAACGAGAATGGGGAATATGTAACGAGACTGAGGAGTATCGGCCATCTTGCCATTCTCGCGGTAATGAGCTGTTTTCAGTACAAAATCCGTCTCCCTCTGGGCACTTAATTTGTCATATCATTAAAATTTATAAACCAATCAGTGAGTTGTTTGCACTGGTATTATTAATTCGCCCTTATCCCAAATTTGTATCGCTACCAAGCGCAAAATCGGAGTTGTAAGTGATTAAAATTGCCTGGAAATGGTCCAGTGAAATTTTCGCAAGTGTATTTTAACAAAGGAAGTCAATTTTCGCAAAACAGTTGCTTCAAAGAACAATCAGTTACAAGGAGGAGAGGAAGGTTCGAATTCGAATTTAAAATACAATTCTGAGTCAATAGGTCTGATAGTTTGTGAGCCATTGGCCAATGCGCGTGAGACTCATTTGGCTGTTCTCTACGGCGTCAAATTTTGAGATTTCTTAAAACTTAAGGGGCGTGGACATTGTGGTCATTACATTGTTGTGTTCTTGTGTGTGTAGGTATACATTTATCTAATGGCCTGTGTTATTATGGTGTGAAAAGTAGTTTTTGTATTTGTAACTGAGAGTGTTAAGAAAGTGGCATTTACCTAGAGTAGAAGTGGGATAACACAGAAAACCACTTCCTGGTTTACTAAAATGGGAATCGAACCCTCCTCAGTTTTTGGCGTCACGAGGCTGCATGTGCCTCGTTCAAACCCTCAGGCTAAAAGGACATTTCCCGCAATGTCAATACGCACCGCGAGACTGTATAAGGTCGCCCGATATTTCATGATAAATATATGAATATCCCGTAAAGTATAATAGCTTCAACATTTTGTTTTTATTTCAAATGGACGCATAACGCTGCTATAGGTTATTAAACATCCGAATTTGATGCAGTTTCCTAAACAAATACCAACATTCATTTATTTGTCAAACAAGTAACCGGAAGCAGTTAAAGACTGCGGCTACATTAATCTAAATGAGAGATTGTATACTGCGTAAACATGATCACTTCCCATATGCATTCGAATTTGAAGAATACTGCTGAGTTTTACGAAC
The DNA here is from genome assembly GCA_946902985.2 of Meconema thalassinum. Taxonomy (NCBI): domain Eukaryota; kingdom Metazoa; phylum Arthropoda; class Insecta; order Orthoptera; family Tettigoniidae; genus Meconema; species Meconema thalassinum. Next base: position 182,763,195 of record OX336389.2, read on the forward strand.
GTAAGAATGAGGAATGGTTTGGATTCCAGGGTTACGGAGGGCTTTGGCTTGACACTTCCAGCATCCTAGGGGAGCCTGATTATTCTTTTATATCGACACTGTCGGCAATGCACACAAAAAAGGAGTTCCCTTATTATCGAGACGTAACTGAATTCCGGTATTATCGAGACTTTACATTTACACTCAGCGGAGAGACCTGACTTTGAACGTGCTTCGTGAGGGAAGATACCATCCATGTGGCAGCTTAAGATACCGTTCGGAACTAGACCTAATTTTCCCGGTTCTACTGCTAATACACCCACCAGGAGGATTACTTGCTCCTGATAAATGCCGTAGTGCCAATTGTGGTTTTTGTGCAGATGGAATTAGTCTTCTGTGAATTCTGCAACACGATAATATGGTTAGTGGCAATGACCAATCTGCAAAGGTTTACTTTTCACTTCGAACACGAATTCTTTGTTTCCTCTCTTCCAAATGGAAACCGATATAGGCCTACTCTGTATTGGGCGCTTGTTTATAGTTCGTATTTTGAACTATGGTTGATTGACTATTATAGTACAGATTTGAACTGATCTCTCTAAAAGGGAAAGTATATTTGCAGACCTGCAACCTATACAGCACACGTTACCCTACAACATGGTGTAAATTTTGGATCTTTGTTAATAATATTAAATATTGGACTCGTCTACTGAAAAAAGTGAACTCTCAGTACTTACAAGGAGACTCTGGTAGCGCCTACCTGCAGTTTGGATTGTAATTGGCAGAGTATACTCAAAAAGTGTCACTCTATGCAATGGTGGTAAAACAAATCGTTATAAAATAACATTAAGCCTCTATTTAATTCGTTTGAAAAGACGCGGAACTGGGAGTCAGTGCGTGGAAGTGGAAGGCAGCCGTCCGCGTGTTGTTTTGCCGAACCGACCAGGCAACTTAATGCTAATTTTAGCCGATATTTTACCACCATCATATATAATGACCTCAGTACTCAGTCAATTGAAATCCTATCACGTGGTAGGCACTACCAGGGTTTCCATGTTCGTGTTAATACACGAAAAGTTGCCTACGTGATTTTTCTCGTATATACAGTATTGACGTGGCTAGAAAAGTCACCCCTCGTTCGCAGTTTAAATAGACTCACAAATTCAACTCTTCTACCATAATAAATTCTAGCATCAATCATCGTATCTTGACTAGTTCGACTCCAGACGTGCTAACCCTTTCCGAAAATGGTCCGATCTTCTTCAAATTAAGATATATCCATACAATTGTCCATTGATGCCAAAACTGATCTCACAAAAAGAAAAAACGCTTGAGTGTAACGTCAGTAGTGACGTGACCCCTCACCAGAATAAAAGTGGAACTGTATTTAGTTTTGAATTGTAGAGACAAATATTTCATTTGACAGTGGATACAATCTCTGAATATCAAATAAATATCAATGTCCTGCTTTGAACATCACGTGGCGTATGGATTTAAATATCATGAGAGTAATTTTTGACTCAGGATTGTAAATGTTCGTAACTATCCTAAGACGTACCATCAGTACTCGTGAAGATTAGGATACATGCAGCCATAAGAACCATTAGATGTTCGTAACCTCCATTGCTTACCTACAAACAGAAGAAAATAAATATCTCTCCAATTAAAAGAGTAGATTACTTGAAACTCCCTGAAATGGATTTAATACATTACTGAGAATTTGCACTGATTGTTTGGATGATGTATCTGGTGGTATTAGAAACCTTGGATAACATTCATGGGCCAATGCCTTAGCCGTCAATGAAGAGGAATACCTTGAACCCAGGTAATCAGTCAAGGTACCGGGTTTGTCAAATAGATGCCATAGTACTAATAATATAATTATGAGTTTACGTCACCTTTAACTACATCGGATTTTAGATACGTCGGGGTACCAGAATTCTACCCTGAAAGGGAATTTGATCCCGCATGTGAATCTGCTGACATTGTTCAGTCTCATTTAAGCACCCTCAAATGCCAACTGACAGTGCCGGGATTATATCCTGAAACAGCAGGCGAGAACGATACTGCTGCGCCACGCTGCCAGCCTAAGTACAGCTTAAAGAATGGTTCACGGTGGAACAGAGAGAATTTACTGATTATGACATGGCTAGTGTAGGCTTATGTCTTGACATACTAGTGCCTGAATTGATAAACCAAGAGTGTGGATTGAAATGAAGTGGAAGAAAATCTCATGAGACTGCTACGTATGTAATACAATAATAATAATAATTATCATCACATAATAATAATAAAAATAGCAATGTCAAGAATTAATTATCCTCAATAACTGCTTGGATTTGGAGAGGCTGGGGATTACAAAGCGTCAGTAGTCATCCCTAAAGCACGACCAGAATTGAACCCACTATTTTCAGTTTTGAAGGCCAACATTCAGCTGACTGTACCACTCATTCCTACTATACATGGTGTATTTCAGGGATCAGTGCAAAACTGGCTTGTGGTAAACTTAAACAATACTAATTTGGCTTGTTCTTTTAACGTTTCATCCATTACTAACTAATTATTCAAAGGAAACCATTGGGTTGGTAACTCCTATTGCCAACTATTGAGAACACTGGAGCCACGTAAAACTATATAAATCTTTCGTTCGAGGCCCTTACCTCTATCGTATAATGTTTACCCAGTAGGCTAGTGTTGTGGGGCTACTGGCTAAGCTGATTACCAACTAGACGGAGAAAAGTTTCCCATCCATCCTCCTTTCCCATATCTGGAGTGATTTCCCATTCCATCCTGCACCTCTCACGATTCTGGGGGATTTCTCTACCACACACAGTGTTTTGAGAATCTCTACTTAGTATAAAACTAAGTCCCCGATTCTTGGATGTTACGGGTAAACTCGTATAATGTTTACGCAGTAGGCTCGTGTTGCGGGGCTACTGACTAAGCTGATGACTAACTAGACGGAGAAAAGTTTCCCATCCATCCTCCTTTCCCATAACTGGAGTGATTTCCCACTTCATCCTGCACCTCTCACGATTCTGGGGGATTTCTCTACAACACACAGTGTTTTGAGAATCCCTACTTAGTATAAAACTATGTCCCCGATTATTGGATGTTAAGGGTAAACTCGAGAACCACTGGATGGATTTTGATGCGGTTTTCACCATTCTGTAAAGGATATCTCGATGATGATTTCTGTAAAAAATAATTTATTTATGATCAAAGGAAGCCAAGCAGTACTATTTCCGTGGAAAAGTCGAAAAAGAAAACCTGGGGTCCGAGCGCTTTGTAAGCTTACGCTGGACAAACCGTTAAAAATATCTAAATACTATGAGTGGAAGAATTGTTCAGCATTAAAAGTTCTACTAAAACGTCCGGGAGAGCATATGTCTATCTTCAATACATCGCCTACTATAAGTGTTTTTACGTTTTCATGTCTTCCAACAATCTCTATTCAGTTACTGAGGCAACAGTCTACGAGCTAGCTAGGGGCGAGTCTATCACCCCAGTTACAGCTTAGCTAGCGGACGAGCTTATTGGCCCAGACACAGCCAGCAGCAAACTGTCGAGTCGTGTTGAGTTAAAAACTTTAGAGAAGAGTGGTTGTGTTTGGAGTTTCCCTGGAAGTGCCAATCGGCTTTTCTTCATTTCGCCTGTGAACTTTTCGTTCCGCAAAATTCACAGTCACGTTAAGATTGGACGGAAGGGGGATTTGTGTTTCATGCAGCTCGCCATTCTTAAATTACGTCTGACAAGATTTTGTTGCACATGCATCTCCATGATAATATAATTAATAGTCCATCAGTGATTTTAACCCATCATGCCAAGTCGTAAAACGGATATTGGCCATTGTTCATTGACATTGGAAAAAAGCGCTTATCACGTAATGCATTCATAACTGTTCCCGGGCAAAGCCGGGTCGGGTTGCTAGTTGTAAATATATCGAGAACGTATGGCTCATGCTCGATGCTACTTTTTCATCGCACTGAAATACGCCACTGATGGAATGATCTGGAGGAGGCTTTTACTCATGCCAACCTGATAGTTCGACTCCAGGTGCATTTTTATGCTTTTCAACGTCAAAGGAACCACTACGGGATGTTTGGTTGTAATTTTCCGAAATGTATAAATTAAAAATTATTTACTACAACATTTGGGGATATTTTGGAAGTTTCTACGATTCTTGGCCATATTTAATAGGAATTTCACATCGCAGATAAGCGAGGTGACATTTTATAGTCACGAAATGACATTGGTATTTATAAATTGTTGTGACAAACCAGAGCGTCAATTTTTTTTTCTTTGGCATATTTTTTAGTATTTCACGACCGAAGGGTCAAACATGGACTGGCACGTGGTGCAGATAATCTTCGTAAATTAAGAAAGTGACCATGAGACTGTGGAAACGTCATACCTTATAACAATATTTAATCTGTGCAACTAGTTGAACGATATTTTTCCAAAATTGTGATTCTACGCCATCAGATTGAACTGATAATTCCTGAAATTTGGTACGTACAATTTTTTAGATTCCGTGAATCACGTTGCAAAATCAATGTTTTATTCTGTGGTGGGACCAAGACAATGTTTACTACCCGCAAAAATGTTTAACGCCAGTATTATTGTTTACCCTCCATTAAAAGTAAAATCAATGGATTAGAGAAAATTCATCATGGCGAATCCAACCACGATGACTGAGCACATGGCTATTTCATTGGTTTCGATGTTCAGTTCTATGGAGTAAAACATCAGTATGGGGAGAAGCCTGAATTAAACGCCTAAACCATAAGGCACAAGAAGAGACGTCACTTGGGAATGATCTGTGAAACCGAGCCCAGGCTATAATTGAAGGGTTGAACCCATAACCCAAGACAGCACTACATGAGTGAGAATAACACATTTTGTATGGTAGAGTTTGTTTGTGGATTAGTCGTAGACCATGACCACACTTGAAATACACAACTGGCAGGCAGGCTATCTTTTTAAAGCATTAGTTATAGCAGTATTTAGAGCTTTCATTTGACAGCGTTTAGGTCTAATTATTCTAGGCATAATCGCAAACGTAGCATTAGTGTAACCCCTGCAGCATTGGGAGAACAATGCAGAATTGTAAATATTGGTCGTATCATTCGACATTAGTGATGTTTCTTTATCTTCATTTTGCTTCTATTTTAAATGGCATTTTGATCATGTTAATGGCTAGCGCAAGCCGTTAAAGTGTAATTGTAAAAATAGTTAATTTCTACGTATCATTTTGGAGAGCTTGCAAGTGACACATCTTCGTTTTACTACTACTTGAAATAATCAGTGATTTGTATAAGCTTTGGACTCGCCGCGTAACAAGGCGTAAAAATTAGATTTATACTGTGTAAACATGATGATAGGGAATGTTGTAGCAAGAGACTACTTTGAGAAGTAGCAAGCTAGATTAGTTAGCATTGGAAGGACAGTTTAAGAAGGCTGTGAATGGAACGTAAGGTTTTGAAAGCCTGTTTTTTAGATCGTGATGGGAGTGAGCACACCTGCTGAAGTGGTGATTTTTATTTCACATTCATATCGACTGCATTGAGACGACGCAAAATGACAATAAGGAGGCTTTGTAATGTCAGAGATTATTGGTTCGAGGAAACAGAATGTGACGTTTCTCGCAGTCAGAACTGCACATTAAGAATGACAATAGATATTCGTGTAGGATTTCCAACTACTATCATTATGAGAGATTAACTTGAGTTATTCACAATATTTCTATAGTTGAAAGCAGCCGATCCCTTTGCAATTTTCTTTTGTAAAGAGCAAATCTCTTGATGAATGCAGTACATTTACATTTGTCTGTTGGCACAGGCTAGAGTAAAATGTGGCTTTTCACCGATGTCTCAGTCTCACTCATGGCTGTGATTATATGGAAGCTACTGAGGTATGGGTGGTGCTTAGTAATGACATTCAGGGCACAGTCAGTGCCTGTGGATGTTGTGAAAGGTTCTACTCATAGGGTTAGTACCGCTGTTCTGACTCAGTGAGGAAAGCAATGGCAAACTACCTCACTCCTCATCTTGCCTAGTACGCCTCAATATAGCGCTGCCTGGTGTTTTTGTGGGTATCTACCCACATAACCTAATGGCGGTACTATTTGAGGATCCAACCAGCCTTCGGGCTGACTACCTAACAGACAGACAAAGAGCAAATAAGATGTATAAATTCAAGGCGACTTTATAGTTGTTAGTTAGTTATTGTTGTTTTAAGGGGAGGAACTACGAGGTGTCTGCCCCGAAACGTTATAGTTGTGTCTACAGGGGACAGTTGATATTGGAGCAGACTAGGGTCGCTCCTATTAAGGGTGTAAGGTTATTTGAGACAAATGATAGATTTTCCTCACTGTTGACCAGGTTTTCTCGTGAGCGGTATGAGCCACGAAGGATTTTCTGCCATTAGGGCAAGTGTTATTGAAGACTGTTGTGTACTTTGAAAGAGAGCTTTTTCTCACGTATTTTGGTAACATGAATAGAGATAGCGGTTTTTGCTACTCGATGTCATACTTTATTACGGTCATAAAGAAACAATTGAAAAAACTTTGAGGGACAAATACACAACTAAATGAAATAATAATAATAATAATAATAATAATAATAATAATAATGAAATGAAAATCCACAGCCTGCTTCCAGTCTCGACCGGGTCAGGAATGGAATGAATGAAGCCCCAATCTAGCGGCGAGGATATGGACTGTGCCGGCTGCCGAGGCCTGACGCACTCCTCTGGGGCAATGATTAAATGAATGACAGATGAAATGAAATGATAGTGGAGAGTGTTGCTGGAATGAAATTTTGACAGGGAAAACCGGAGTACCCGGAGAAAAACCTGTCTGCCTCCGTTTTGTCCAGCACAGATCTCACATGGAGTGACCGGGATTTGAACCACGGACCCAGCGGCGAGAGGCCGGCGTGCTACCGCCTAAGCCACGGAGGCTAATAATAATAATAATAATAATAATAATAATGTGATAGGTTTTTCTCAAGAAAAAATGCAATTTAATTACCTCGTACTTAAATAATACAGTAAAATTTAAATGCATATACTTAATAAAACGACCGATTCTTCAACGTTTGTTTATGATGGATGATGATTAAATAGAAGCATAGGACCAGCTGACACGATTATTGAGATGGAGAATTGACATTTCAAAGGAACCTTGGAGACCCAGATTATAGGCAATTACGTGACTTAATTCATACTTTTATTTACGCAGTCACCGACCTAAATTTTCTACAGCACTTATATGATTACTAGCTGCAAACAGCTGTTAATTTACACAGGAAAGACGCGAAGTGCGTAACCAGTAGGAGTGTTCTTGTCTATTTTTTTGTACATTGTGTGCTTAGATCATCATCATCATCATCAACAAATTCCAGCTCCAGTCGCCTGGGTGCTGTTAACGAGCCCTCGCCACCTTTTCCTTTCCATGAATAGTTGGTCTTCATTAGTCCTTCTCCAGTCTAGCCCTGTGTCTTCAAGATCATCCTTGAATTGGTCCAACCATTTCTTCTTTGGTCTTCCTACAGGTTTTTTCTGGTATAATCTAGTTGAAATAAGATTTTGGTGTCCTCTCATCTCCCATTCTTTGAAGATGCCCATACCATCCTAATCGTTGCTTCTGCAAATATTTTGTAGCACTGATATCCATGACAGCCTCTGTCATGTTTGTTTCGTTCCTTACTTTGTATCTTCTTGTTCTTTGAAGCATTGTTCTTATACACTCCATTTCGCATGCCTGAATCCAACTTTCTTTTCTTCTGGACAGGGTGCATGTTTCTACTCCGTAAGTTAGAATTGGGATGTAGTATGTCTTAAACAGTATATGTTTACACTTCCTGGGCAACTTATTATCCCATAGTAGTGTTCTAACTTATGCACAGAAGGTTTTTGTTGCTTTGTATGAAAGCAAACCAGTTGTGTATAACTTAGCTTTTTATTGCAATAGGCGCTCCTCGCCTTTAACGTCAAATAGGACTACCTAGAAAATGATTAATACACACACACCGGTTTTGACCGGCCGTCAATTTACCGGCCGGTCTGATTTTACTTTCACACCAACCGGTCGAAGACGGTCAGTCATACGTCTGTGCTTCATGCAAATGCCAGGATAGTGCGCTCCATATGGATTGAACGCGCATTATTGCCATGCGGCTTTTGTACATGCGGCGCCAGAAAAAGAGGAATAGAATTCATTGGGTTCATCCCATAAACGCGAAAAGGGACGAAGTAGGTCTCTTTTATACGCTCTTCGAGGATCTGCGAAAGGATGAAAAGAACTTTGATGATTTGCATGAGCGATTAAAATATACTCTTCAGCGTCAGAACACCAATATGAGGAATCGTATTCAACCTGTGCAGATGTTGGCTATTGCAATAAGGTAAGTAACACATTAGCTCTTTGATCAAGAATATTGAGCATAACCTAATAACGTACAGTATTTAATAATGTAAGAAACTTGCATGAGACATTTATTATCTCATCTCACAGAGATGTAAAGTCTATTGTATCATTTGTAGATCTTGACCTTGATAATGCTGGAGATGCTCTGTCTGAGTGACTGATATCCGATACTGACGTTGTTGATTGATGTTGGCCAAAATTAGTGTAATATTGACCTAACGACGGAAATTGCATTCCCGCTGATCCATGACTACTGCACGGGTGATTTGTTTGAACTTGAAGCGGCAGACTGTTAATAAACGTGTTATTATATTGAAATGGTGTTTGCACACGGGATACGGCTGGGGATTGATGAAAGCTTTGTTGTCTTTTTGCACGCTTAATATTCTCTATAAGTTGAAGGACACCTATTTGGAAATTAATGACTTCATCATCATCATCATCATCATCATCAAATGTTTGTAAAGAAGGTATAATGCCGTTGAAGAAGGACAAGTGCCGATTTGGTTTGGTACTACCTTCTACTGCCTTCAACATTTCAAACTCTAATTCGTCGGGTTCACGTCGCTTTCGGGAACCCATTCCTTTATTGGGCACTTTGAATTCCTCAGGACGTTCAGTAGAATCATTTACTTCAATTGGGATATTGCCTACCAAGCTATCCTCAGTATGTCGGCCTTCAGTCAGCTTCGTTAAAAATTTTAACTGGTCGTTGTAGACGTATTTTTCTTTTTACCTTGGAGGCCCCTGAACCGGCCCTTTTAAGTTCTTTTGACTTTCTGCATGATTTCACGAATGCATCTCTGATGTTTCTCCATTTCTTCATTATTTCCTTACCTATAAAGAATACACAAATGTCACTCTCCTTGTTTCAGATACTTAGCAAGTGGATGCACTTTCACTGACCTTCACTACAGTTACAGAATTGGTATCTCAACAGCTAGCTGTATAGTTAGAGATGTGTGTTCAAGCATTTGGTCCACCTTATAAAAGGAATGTACACCTACACCTATAAAAGAGGATTGGGAAGCAATTGCTGCAGAATTCGAAAAGAGGGCTAACTTTCCGCACTGTCTACTGTCGACCAAAGTATTATGTGTACTCGAGTTTGAAGGTTGTTTGTGACGTAATCAATAGACATACATACAATCCAATAACATCATCATTTTTGTCGTTCTATTTTACGTGAGTTCATGTAGGTTTGGAATTTTTAGTTTATATTTTAATATTTATTATCGCAGTTGGAACACAAAAAGTGCCCGTTTTTAAGCGTGTTTCAAACTTGCGTCATATTTAAGAATTATTATCTCACTAACCCGTCATCAGATCGAATCCACATTTTAACACAATATACATTGGAATGTTGTATAACTGGTTTATTAATTTCAAAATTTTGCGTGTCCAAGAAACAAAGTTGTTATCATTTGTGTAAGGTAACGTTTTCTCGGCTTGGGGTGGTCGGAATATGTAGTTCTTGGTCGCGTTGTAATCCATATACATCAAAAAGTTATGCTGTATGACTACAAAATACGTAAATTAATTCACGTATTTTATATCGGTTTATATTTGAACGGGGAAATACGACCTCGCCTCGCTCGGCAGTGATGGGCTCCATCTCAGCAACGCTGTACAGCTTACCCCGGAGCGGCTGGCTGATGAATCATGCCTTATTTCCACGAACAAATACAAACCGATATAAAATAAGTGAATTAATTTACGTATTTCACAGTCATACAGCATAACTTCTTGATGTATAAGGATTACAACGCGACCAATAGCTACATTTTTCAACCACGCCGAGCCGAGAAAAAATTACCTTACAAAAATGATAACAACTTTGTTTCTTGGACACACAAAATTTTGAAATTAATAAACCAGTTATACAACATTCTAATGTATATTGTGTTAAAATTTGCTTTCGATCTGATGACGGGGTTTTGAGATAATAATTCTTAAATGTGACGCATGGTTGAAACACGCTTAAAAACGGGCACATTTTGTGTTCCAACTGCGATAAAATATATTAAAATATAAATTAAAAATTCCGAAACCTACATGAACTAACGTAAAATGGAACGACAAAAATGATGATGTTATTGGATTTTATGTAGGTCTATTGGTTACTTCACAAACAACCTTCAAACTCGAGTGCACATAATACTTTGGTCGACAGTAGGGTCAATAGATGGGAAACATATCGGAATAATTTGTCGATCTAACAGTGGTTCGATGTTCTAAAATTACAAGGATTACTTTTCTGTGGTTTTGAGGGCTGTAGCAGAATCGAAGTATAGATTTGTTTATGTCAACATTGGAAGTTTTGGAAAAGACTGTGATTCATCAATCTGCAAACAGTGTTCATTGTGGAAATCAATCGAGACAAATAATCAAGAGTTGCCAGATGAAAAATGTCTTCCCGGAACAGAAAGCCCAAATTTTCCGTATTTCTTTATAGGAGACGAGGCATTTGCACTACACAAACACCTACTGCGTGCGCCCTAACAATGGAAAAAAGGATTTTCAATTATAGTCTTTGCAGAGCACGGAGATATGTAGAAGGCACATTTGGTATTTTAACTAACAAATGGAGAATTTTCCATAGGCCCACAAATGTTAATCCTGACTTTGCCGTAGATATTGTTAAAGCTTGCTATGTCCTACATTACTTCGTTCGTGACAGAGACGGTTATGAGACTGAGGAAACAATGCCAATAACTGGATTAGAAGATCTACCATCTGAGCAAACAGCACGAGGTGGACTGGGAGCAATCAACTTGAGGAATGTTTTAGCTGATTTTTAGCCTACTTTTCACATTTTACAAAAATGAGGAAAAAGTAGACTTATGAGATGGGGCAAATGTGTGTCTGTCTGTCTGTCCTTCTGTCTGTCTGTCTGTCTGTCTGTCCTTCTGTCTGTCTGGCTGTGTGTGTGTGCCCCCCCCCCTATCAACTCCTAAACGGCTGGAGCAATCGAAACAAAATTTGGTAGGAGTAAAGATCTATACCTGAATATCTCAAGGCCATATTTGAAAATGATGTTAGTGCTGAAAAATCGCAATTGAAATTTGAGCTCCATGTTGGATATCCTGGAAGATATAAATGGGAGCTATTTTAAAATTGGCACACGTATAGATAATAATATTGCAGTTTAATTTCCAGGAGGCCATACATGGCACTGTTGCCAAAATGATAATAAGCCTGCTGATAGGTCCAATTTTTAAATGCATATAACTTCTACACTATCAATTGGAATTCAACCAAATTTCGTATGTTGTATGTGTACATAACCAGATATGTCTGAGCGTATTCTTAAGACCCACCAGGGCTGCCAACTGTTAATAAATGCTCTTAATTTATTTTATCCAAATACCAATATAATAGAAAGTATGCAAGCCGACAGCTTTAAACTATGCACACGTATAGTACCTGACATTCTATATTAATTTGGAGTAATTTATATATGTCAGTGCTACCAACATGATTCTAAGCCTGCTGAGAGGTCCAGATTTAAATACATGTAACTTCTATACTATCATTTGGATTTTAACCAAATTTCGTGTGTGCTATGTGTACCATAACAGATATGACTATGCCGATTCTTAAGAGTAACCAGGGCTGCCAACTCTTAATATGTGCTGTCCCTATTTTTGTTACCCTAATATCAATATATCAGAAAGTATGCAAGCCAATAGCTCTAAACTTTGCACACGTATAGTACCTGGTATTCTAGATGAATTTGGAGTAACTAATATACGTCAGTGCTGCCAACAATACTCTAAGCCTGCTGACAAGTCCAATTTTAAAATACATGTAACTTCTATACTAACAAATGGATTCCAAAATTGGCACAACAAGAGATCATAATATTTCAGATTATTTCTGAACCAAAACATGCATGACATTGTTGCCAACATGAGTTTACGTGCGCTGATAGATCCAATGTCTAACTGCATGTAACGTCCATGCTATCCATTGGACTTCAACCAAATGTTGTATTCTGTACCTTAAGAATGCAACTAACAATATATTCAGTCACCAGGGCTGCCAACTGTAGTGCTCAATTAGGCCACATTATACCAGGTATATTTCGAACTAATTAGAAATTTCGATATTACCAACTTAATTTCATTATTATCTTAGATAGGTCCATATAGATTGGCATGAATCTTACATTTTAAGAAAAGTAGGCTCTTTAGTTCTTCACGGAACTTCTTGTTTTAACTGATATTGGTGCTGTCCAGTGGCAAGTATCAAAGGTGTAGACCTAGCAGTGTTTGTGTAAAATTAAATGAGTTACTGTAGTAAATATTGTGCAGTAGTTATATAGTTATATCATGGATTGTAATAAGAGTAACGTACCAAAAAGGTTCCTTTCATTATCACTCAATTCTACGAAATCCTCCTTGAGTCCTTCACATACTTCTTTCCACGCCTTATGTGTGCCATCACGATCTTTGTAGATATCCCTCGACTTATCCCACAGCACAGGTCTGGCCTCAACCAACGATATCAATCTTTCAATATCAATTTCAACGTCCTCCATAGTATTCACAGCTCTACGTTCTGATGAGACCAGGCAGAATTCTGATCGCCGTGCCGGTGCGTTTGAATGCATGCATACAGTCTCGTACACCTCTACACGGCCGGTGGCCGGCCGGTGGCCGGATCTACAGTGAATGTGTCCGGCTGCTACCCGGCACGTCACCGGGGACCGGCATGTATGAAAGGCTTAATGCCTTTATATAGTTCACCACTTCGTCTGGCAGGGACCGGCCGGTCAAAACCGGTGTGTGTGTAATAGCCCTTAGGGTTAACGTAAAGATAAATGTTGGAAGTGACATCGCCATATCTTAGCTATGCTTATTGGTGCTTTTAAATTTAATGACACATTTTTACTGTCAATGTTTAACATGATTTGTTTTTCCGTAGATTCAGGGTGTAACTATTACTATGTTTCATTGATTATTTTATTGCTTAGGAACTTATTTTGTGTCACATTCTTAGCTTGCTTGTTACTCAAATATTTTGTATCAGGACTTCGCGAGGGCTCAACTTCAATTCAGGATAGGAATCTATTTCTTATTTCTTATTTAGCTTTGCGGACCACACGATATTTTTATCCTCCGAAGCAGGCTAGGGATTTGTGACATTTATGATAAATTGTATGAAATATATTTTAAGCCTGTACTTTCTTATTGTTATTTATTGTTAGTTTCGGGGTTGGGTATGTCTCTTGGGCTAGATCATAACATTCTGCTCTCTACTAACACCACTACGACACGAGACACTAGTCCCGTGCGGGCTGGTCTGAGAATAAAACTCTATCTTCTCGGAGTAATGGGTTCGACGGATGGGGTGTCGAGAAGGCTGTTGTGGTCAGCAGTCCCCCGATCTTCCCGTCGGACGGGCTATATATTTGGTTGAAGACACCAAGGTGATTTCCCCAAACCTTAGAACACCAATGCCGTTTTGGCACACTATTTCAATGTATTGATAAATATTTTAGAGATATAATTTTCCAAAATATTTTATTTTGTTTTCGCGCTACAGAGGTATCTGAATGACTTACTTGTGATTGCCGTCATAAAGTGTGAAAAATTCTGTTTAATCCACCACATGTAAAATCTATTTATTTGGCAAGAGCGTTTTGTGGTAAGAAGGCACAGCAAAATATATGGGGACAGGCTATCCTTCTTTTTCACGGAGCCACTTGCTTGTTATATCCTAGTGAAGCAATCGAAGTGCAACTTAGTATAATTAACCACTACTATAATAATTATCTATGGGTGCATAAATATATGGCTTACATTTACTTTCACATTATAGATGCCCCACGTGTCAGTTGCTGAGATATGAATTTCTGTGGCTCGTCAAGGAATGATCCGATATGTATGAAACTTGGAACAGTGGACCAACGTACAGCCAGTATGTTACTTGTAATAAATTACACATGGAGCGCATGCAACGTTCTCCTACATGAATTCACAGAACTCGTCACTGAATGATCGGATCACTGTGAAATATGACAGAATAAACCACTACTATAATCTAATATTACGATCTAAGAATGCAGTACTTTAGAGAAGAATCGTCATGGATTGATTTAATCTCAGCGTTGCAATGATTAAAACGATCTGCCATGTTAATTTCTAGTACAGGATGAACGATATTCTTTTACTTTTTAAAATGCTACATTCATGAGTTAATGATGGCTTATGTGAGTACTTCTAACACTATGAATTGTACGGTTCGTGCTTAACTGAGCCTATAAATGAAAAATATTTGCGTGAAAAATACTCATATACCGTAATAGTCATAATCTGGCATAGTAATTTCTCGTTTGCGTTTCATAAATTATAGATGGTGAGCATAGGACTTTCCTGAAATGAAATCCTGAGATCCATCACTGAAAGATACGATCTCTTTGGAATAGTTCATAATTAACCGATAAAATGAGTCAAATATTCTTGTATGTAATTTTGCTAGTGTGGTAGTAGAAACGATTGTTACTTTAATGGGCAAATCATAAAGGTAATTTTCCCCAAACTTCTAGTGCATCTTGGAAGATGAGAAAATGAATTTCCAAATAACTGTTAAGAACAGCACCAATCTTACGTAGTCTGGCTGCATCCCCCAATTCTCTGCCTCCTTACAATTGTCATAACAATGTATTATTTCCCCAGATTCATAAAATATGTGTGAATGACTGCAGATTGTTGCCGCTCCTTGTGAACCAATTGCGTGACTGCATTCGTGCTGTCCTTATATTGGTGTAGGGAATGCCTACAAGAGTACCGGCATTTGAAAGAAAAATAAAACCGCAGCAATATTCAGATAGACCTGAAAATAGTTTATAAATCCTGGATGTAAGATCTACCGTCACTCACAATACAAACTTTGCACAAAAGTCATGTACATAAGTTATTGAATTGAGAATAATAATAATAATAATAATAATAATAATAATAAGGAACAAGTTAAATGAATACAGCTAGGAAGAACCCGCGAAACAAAAACAATCATAAAATGTCTGGCATTTGCAGATGACGTAGCCTTACTCAGCAATAACACACAGGAGGCAAAGGAAGCACTGGAACGATTACATGAAATAGCTGCTAAAACAGGTTTACAGATATCTTATGAGAAGACCCAATACATGGAACGACACACCAACAATGTACAAACCATGCATACCATATATGGATCCATACAAAGAGTTGAAAAATTTATGTACTTAGGAGAATATATACAAATAGGAGGATCAAACAAGGTGTCTAACATAGAACGAATGGAAAAACTCCAGAAAGCATACAAACTTACATGGTCACATTATAATAAGAAAAGCATATCAAGACAGGCCAAACTTAGACACTACAAAACAGTTGTATCACCAGAAGCATTGTATGCGTCAGAAACGACCACAATTGGAGCATCTGGCATCATAGAAACAGAAAAAATTGAGCGTAAAATTCTGAGAAAAATATTTGGAGCAGTACACAGAGATGGGATATGGATGAAAAGACCTACCAAAGAGCTATATGAACACACAGACAGACTCACAGATATCATTAGAAAACGCAGACTAACTTTCTACGGGCACATACAGAGAATGAACAATAAACGACTTACAAAGAAAATCTTTGATGTAGTAAACAGTTCAAAAAGGAAAACAAATTGGTATCATGAAATAGAAGACGACTTAAAGCAATTAGGGATCAACAAGCAAATGATAGAAAACAGAGAAAAATTCAGAAACAAAATTAAGAACGCCAAATTTTTAGTAAGTGAAAGGAAGAAGATAGGAACATTGTGGACGGAACAAAGGAAACAGGAACACAGTCAAAGGATGAAGAGATTTTGGGAAGAGAAGAAGGGAAAGAAGTGAAAATTGTGACATAATGAGATATTTAAGTTCATACACTGTCCATAAGGGCAAAAATGATGTAATAATAATAATAATAAAATCAAACCATCGATCAGGTAATGCATGTATATCTGACTTTTTCCGTCAAGTCTTTTCAGGTAGGCTCATCAAAACCAATAAGTCTTATTTCAATTTTGAAGAATGATTTTAGACATCACACGCCTCATGCAGTTACGTGGAAATTACACACCACAGCCTTGGGATTTTATACCTGCATTGCACCTCATGCAGTTACGTGGAAATTACACACTACAGCCTTGGAATTTTATACATGCATTGCACCTCATGCAGTTACGTGGAAATTACACACTACAGCCTTGGGATTTTATACCTGCATTGCACCTCATGCAGTTACGTGGAAATTACGCAGAACAGCCTTGGGATTTGATATCTGCATTGCGCCTCATGCAGTTACGTGGAAATTACACTCCACAGGCTTGGGATTTGATATCTGCATTGCACCTTATGCAGTTACGTGGAAATTACACACTACAGCCTTGGGATTTGATATCTGCATTGCACCTCATGCAGTTACGTGGAAATTACACACCACAGCCTTGGGATTTTATACATGCATTGCACCTCATGCAGTTACATGGAAATTACACACTACAGCCTTGGGATTTTATACCTGCATTGCACCTCATGCAGTTACGTGGAAATTACACACAACAGCCTTGGGATTTGATATCTGCATTGCACCTCATGCAGTTACGTGGAAATTACACACCACAGCCTTGGGATTTGATGCCTGCACTGGTACTGAGGCATCCCTCTCTCTTCCTTTCAGTGATATGATACCTGGGTTCAGTGGGATAATTTAACAGCAATAAATTGTACTTCCAGTTCTTTCCCAACCACGTCTCTGTGTATCTACCGCTCTTATATATTCACCATACAATATTCCACCCATGCAGGCGAGAGAAGCTTGGTAATTGGCAAGAGGGCTGCTGTTTCGCCAGATACCGATGCTTTCATGGTAAAAGCATTTTATGAGCCGACACTGGACCTGCCATTTTATCTCAGACTGTTTGCTGATTCAGGAATAGAGAAGCTTGACCCTGATGTTCATGCGTATGAAATGCGTAATGTAAATGGTGTAACATGCAGTGATATAAGCTTTAACCAACCGCTCGAAGGTAAGAAATCTCCTTCAGGATTTCCATTTTATCCTCCCTGCCGTGACTGAGTGAAGCAAGACGGAGGGATGCTGAACGCCGTCAATCATATTGTAATTTCCAGCGAACAGATACCGGTCGACAAATGTGAGTCAGTATGTGGTGAAGAATTTGTGTCATTTGTGTGTGTGATTGCTACTAGTGATAAATGATAATATACCTCTCAGCATTTGCTCGTAGTTACGGTACATAAGTGCTAAATCACGTTGGGACAACTCTTACATAGTTATCCAGAATCTATGTACAAGTTTATTTTCATAAAGTCAACGCGTAAACGGGAGCCCAATTTTCTTGGTTGGCTAATTTTATTATTAAATAAACACATGTTAGGATAAATTGTGTATGCATAAAATCATTAACTAATGGCTCTTCTGTACGCACAGTAATTGTAACCACACCCATTTCGATACAAATTGCGTACACAGCACTGAGGTACTATGACACCCTTGTTCACCAAAGGATATCCTGATCTTGTTGAGTAATGCACTATTAATTTCTATATATCAAATTATAATGTATGTATGTATGTCCACCCTTCATTATTCCCGTTTCCAACGGAGTCGGGGAAGACGTGCGATGAAAGTCTATGTGCCGGATGGTATTTACGGCCGGATACCCTTCCTGACGCCAACCTCATGAGAGGAGTTAGCGAGATATGAAATGAATGGAAATGAATGAAACTGGGCAAGGATGTGGAAGGAAGCAGCCGTGGCCTTCCAGAAGGTATCGTCCCAGCATTTGCATGGAGTTGAAAAAGGGAATCCAGGAAAACCATTTCAAGGACAGCCAACTGTGGGGTTTAACCCACGTCTACCGAGTCCTCAGAGAGCTAGGTGCCAAGACCTAGAGCTGCGCGTTAGCAAGCGTAGCTACCGCTGTCGGTATTGTATCACATTGTGTAAATAACGATATTTAATATTTACATGTTATCAGGTTACTGAAACGGAGTACACAGAGCCTTGCAAAGCATAACTGAGGAGAGGTGAGTTTCATTTCCACCTCAGTCATCCTAGAAGTGCGTTTCCCTGGACTCACCATTATACTCCGGACATAAATCGTGAGGGTTCTAAATTATAGCCATGGCCACCTTCCATTGAAACCTAGCCCCAATTGCAAATAGTTCCAACAGTAGAGTCTTCACAGACACAGGTTATCAGACAGTTTCCACACTCACACAAGTACTTAGGGCTAAATTATTATGATACACAAAGTCACAAAATGCAACATCAATAATAACGATGTTCAGTGTAACGTTCTTGAGGATACGTATCGTGGCGTTAGCTTATAGTAGTGTTTGACTAAGTAACATAAACCTAGCCTAAAATACCTCTTACAAACATTCTTTCTATCTTTCTTCCTTTATTTTTCTCTTTCTTCAGCTTATCCCAATTATTTGAGGTCTCCAGAGCCACCCAGGCTCAAATTGGTTTTGGCTGAGAATTTATGACCGGATGCCCTTCCTGACACCACGCCATTTTTCAGGTGAATATTCCACCCTGCTGTCGCCGGGATTCATACCCCGGCCGTCCGGGTGATAGACGAACAGCCAAGTTACTGCGCCATCACGCCCTCACCTTTTAAAGACATGAACTAGCACACAAATATGTTCTTCGTTATTGAAAATATCCTCGTAAGTAAAGAAATATTACGGTCAAAGCTTGCAGTAAATGTCACTAAATTTGGGACCCCCGTTTTCTGTACCGCGAGTGCGCGCGCTAGGTATCCTAGAAATAACAAACAAGGCCAGTCGCCAAATGTCATAATTTATTGTATTTCGTAAGAGCCTACGTTAGGAAGAGTTTACATTTTGTCTTATTTATACTTCCTTCAGCGAAATGGATTCACCTAGTCTGACGCGTTAGAAATGCAGCACGCAATATTAATACGTAGGCTATATCGCTTTTGAAGCCGGATGCTACAGCTGTTCAGTTGTGACTGCAGGCAAGATGATCAGCATGACTCAAATAAGAAGTTTCCATGTGAAATGGCTCAGCGATCGTTTCCTACGGGCAAAGGTGCTTCTAGTTCTACTGTATTAAGTGTGCAGGTATGTCTACCCTTATTATTCCCGTTTCCAACGGGGTCGGGGATTAGATGGGATGAACGTCTATGTGGCAGGTGGTTTTATGGCTAGATGCCCTGACACGAACCTCAGGAGAGAAGATCAAAGAAACTGGGCAAGGATGTGGAAGGAAGTGGACGAGGCCTGTCAGGAGGTACCGTCCCAGCATTTTCCTGGAGTAGAAAATGGGGAAACCACGGAAAACCGACGGTGGAACTCGGACTGAGTCTGCAGGTAGCTTGGCCCCATGGCCTAGCGCTACGCGTAAGCGAGCGTAGCTACCGCTGTCTTATCACCTCCTAACAAAGTGAGTGCGATGATAGGGATTTCGGATTATACCACTATTATACCACTAGAAACAGCTTACCACGGTGGGTGAGTGGTTAGCGTGTCGGTCTACTAACCCCAAGATTGCAGGTTCGCTCCTGGCCGGAGTAAGTGATTTTTTTTGAAAGGTGGCAAAATTATGACACGCATGTCATACGATGTTGGCATGTCAAAGAACCCATTTGAATTCAGTACGCCGTGTTCATAATGGCAAAATTAATCTCGGGAGTTTCCGCCAACACAAAGTTCCTCATTTCTCTACTAGAAAGTGATATAGTGTTCAAGGAGCTTAGATATCTAACCTCCTTGACTTTCATAGTGATTCAAGGAACAACGAAATTCGACATGCAAGATACTCTCTGGGTGTCAAATTACAAAGCTTGCACCTGGCACCCGAGGCCATACGATATTAGAAACTCCCTCAGGTAGTGGTTCCACATTTTGAAACTCCCTGTTTATGTATAAGAGGGCTGCGAAGGGAGCTAGGGAGCTCTCCCTGAACACCAGTTTTCTCAGTCTTCCCTCACCTGATTTAACTTCCAACGGGAGGTGAGGTGTGCTACCGAATAGATTATACGAAGGAGTGGTGAGTGGGGGAATAGATCAAAGGACACATACCGCACCACTTGCTCAGAGCCAATTTCCGGTCATTAGCTGAAGGAGGGGTCGGCAAACAGTCGATAGCAATCAACGGCTCGATCTTGGAGGATGATATGGTCGATTGAAAAGCACTTCAGGGAATCCATAAGAAATAATAATTGTATTAATTCAGTCAACGGCCATGTACTTTTCTTTTCAGGACGGGTCAAGGAAAGCATATTGGAAGGAAATCGGCCGTGGACCTATTGAAAGGAACCGTTCCAGCAATTGCCTGGTGGTGAAAATGGGAAACCACGAAAACCATTTTCAGGACGGCCGAGGTGGGATTCGGACCCACGCTCTCCCAATGCCAGCGAGGCACGAAGTAGCGCTTTAGCGCTCTCAGGCACCGCGGCCAGTGAATCCATAAGAAATGCTAATGATAATTTAAATAGTCGTTAGTCATTACTGAGGTTTATGTTTTGCACAACATAGACTATTTTTTTCCAACATGAACTACATAATAGTTATGAACATAGGCTACCGGGTTCAAACCCGGCCGAAGTCGTTGGATTTTTTAAGAATGTTAAAAATCCCTCAGTATGTCTTCCTTCGGAGGGGAAGTAAAGCCAACGGTCCCATGTCATAGATTTATGGCATGTTAAAGAACCTTCCACCTAATTACACCTGTGTGAAGCTACATTAGGTTAAAATGTAAACGACGCTCACGTTCCTACATTCGTCGCCAGGAGCCGACTGCAGTGGCGTCTAGTAGTCAAGCTTCACACAAGTTTAGTTAGTTGGAGGATCTTACCCCCTCCCCCCCCCCCCCATAACCCTTGGCAATACAACCCATGAAGGGCCTAGGCCTACCAAGCGACCACTGCCCAGCCTTGGCCTGCAGATATTGGGGCGACACGTGGTCAGCGCATCGGGTCCCCTCGGCCATTAATTTTGGTTTTCGTGACCGGGGCGCTGTCTCACTGTCAGAGCGCTACTCAATTGTCCTCACGAGGCTGAATGCATCCCGTTCCAGCCCTCACTTCAGTTTCTAAAATCCCTGACGGAGCCGGGAATCGAAACCCGGGGCCTCCGGATGAGAGGCAGGTGCGCTACCCCAACACCACGGAGACGGCTGGAAGGATTTTTAAATGCCATAAATCTATGACATGGGACCGCCGGCATTACTACCCCATCAAAGGAAGGCATACTGAAGGATTTTAACGCATTTAAACAATCCGACGACTTCGGCCGGATTTGAACCCGCGATCTTCAGCAGTTCAGCATCTTACT
Organism: Meconema thalassinum; assembly: GCA_946902985.2. Classification (NCBI taxonomy): domain Eukaryota; kingdom Metazoa; phylum Arthropoda; class Insecta; order Orthoptera; family Tettigoniidae; genus Meconema; species Meconema thalassinum. Next base: position 182,784,968 of record OX336389.2, read on the forward strand.
AACTATGCCATATTATTTGTGGAAGAGGAATATCTCATACAGTACTCCTTATTTAACATTTTCGTGGTAATTGCTCGATTGTACTGTATTTTCACTTACGGATTTCGATGATTTTACGCATAGCATATATCTTGAATCCCTATCTATACTAATATACTATAATAAAGCTGAAGAGTTTGTGTGTTTAAACGCGCTAATCTATTTACTTCCTGATCTTGTACATGTGCCATAGGCACCTCAGTGCAGTGTCATTTATTTTTGTGTTGGTAATTTCAACCCTATGAGAATAATAAAATAAAAAAATAAAAATAAAAAAAACTCTGGAACTACCAGTCCGACTCGAAAAATTCTTCTTTTTATATGATGGCCATATTCAAGAGGAATAGTTTAGGCTATGTAGTATTAGGCTACACCTCTCAGATAACCTTAAAGATTGATTTTTGTTCAGTAAGTCGGTAGAACAAGCGCTCCCGAACTGCTCTATCCGCATGCGCTGGCGTTATGGTTAATGATACGTACACCGTTTCACCGATCTGAACCAAAATGTGTATACTTACCCTTTGGAACCCGACGAGTTACACTGATGCTTGCAATTTCCGACTGACCACTCCAATCCCTTCATTTAAGTCCTTTGGCACAAATCTACACCGTTTCACCGATCTGAACCACATTTTGTATACTTGCCCTTTGGAACCCTGCAGGTTACACTGTTCACTTTAAATTTTGGACAGACCACTCCATTCCCTGCATTTAGGCCTTTGATCACAAATCTACACCATATCTCCTAATTACACCAAATTTTACATACACTTTGAAACCCTGCTGGTAACACTGTCCGCTTGATATTTTGGACAACGCTCTCCATTCTCTACATTTAGAATAACGGACAAAATAAACTTGAAAACCACATATTAAGGCCCTAGAACCATTCATGTCCGTAGTAATGTAACTGTAAGAGTATTTTAATAAGTCTATTGTTGACGGGCAGTTCTGGCTGCATCACGTCACCCCTACCAGTGTTCTGGTGCAGAATTGCGATAATAGTTGCATCTTGCGCTGTTTATAAATTGCATTCACGGGGAGGAATTAGTGCAAAAGGATCTCTTAGGCCCCTTAAAACAGTTATCATCATGAAAATATTATGCCTCTGTATATGTGCAATGGTGTTGGTGCAGTACCCTGTGGTTACCAGCTGCAATAAGCGTTGGTGCTTTTAAATTTACCTTCATTTATTCCGAACCTTATCGTTGAGCGTTATGTGGCCATATATGATACTATTGCTACCTCAGGAGCTCGGGACAGCAGAAGTTTTCCAAAGTGTTCTGATTATTTTCCTACGGCACTATGCGACTAAAGACGACACTATTGGTCTCAACATTTCTAACAGCCAATGAGATATAGGACCTAGGCAGTGTCTTTTATTTCACTTACTACTCTTTCTAATCATTTTTTTAAAATTTGTTTGTAAATTACATGTGTCAGTGCTGTAGTTACAAAATAGCCGTTTCCCTATTCATTATTATCATTACGGGAAAATGAACTGAATGTTCCGTCCTTTATACTGTACTACTTATCACCCCCACTACAATCACAACCACCACCACCACCACAAAAAGTTATTTTTTAAAATATGTTTTCTGTTAGTTTAAGTATCATGTGCCAGTTCTGTAGTAGTATTCATTATCATCCATAAAACAAATAAATCCACCAGGCGAAGCCGGGCACTAGTGCTAGTATATATTATAATCCTGAAAGTTTGTGTGTCCGTGTGTTTGTTAGTTTGTCACCTCTTCCGTGTGGACGGATTTTAATAAAATTTGAAATGGTGATAGCTTATACCCTGGATTAACACATAGGCTGCCTTTAATCCAGAAATAAATAATTGTTCCCATGGAACGGGCAACGTGACTGAAAGGTCTCCAAAAATACTTAACTGGGAAAAATATGGAAGTTGTCGCATAAAGACCGGACATAGCTCATTTTAAGCCCCTCGATGCGAGAAAAAATACTCGGTGTGTCCCCACGGGACACCAAAACCCCATATTAAGGCCCAAAAATCAACAGTTTCAAAGATATTCCCAGAAAACTATCTTCGCTCTGATATGCTGATCGCGTATCCATGGCAACAGTACACTCTGATAAACTGATGAACTAATCGCAAGTCCGTATCTATGGCAACTGTAGCTCAAGACATGACATCCAATTTTCCATCTATCCCTGTAAGAGGCAATGCCAATCCATTTATTATCTAAAACATGACAGACTGGCTGCGAGGCTCAGTGGTGACGTTATCGCCTGCTGGGCCCAAGGTTGCACGTTCATATCCTGACGCAGTCAGCTGACATTTGTAATTACATCCTAAGTTAACGATTTTGATGTTGCAGTAATACACATGTTCACCAATTTGGATGTACAATACCTATGCGTATGCACCTTCAGTAAACCAAATATAGTATACTACACATTAGAAACATTATGTGGGTTTTCTAAATTCTAGGCTAAAAAGATTGTGAGTAACCATTCAAATATTATATATTTTCAAAGATCATGAATGCGTGTAATATTCACTTTAAAAGTCTTATAATTTGTGCGACTGAGGCCTCACTTACAGGGCACCACTTTTACCGCGTTTCATGGTAGCCTGATTGCTGAAATATATCCTAATCCATCGATTTCAATATTACCCATCGTCGCCATCTCGATAAGTGCTATTGAACTCTCAGCAGGATATTGTTATCTCTACACTACTAACTTTTTACCAAGATCCGAAATTTTAAATTTATTATGTGAATAATCGAAGCAAAGCTTGCCATTGAGAATAATCCACATCAATAAAATATGATGAGCTGTGTGTATACCTGATGTACCAATCAAATTTTTCACATTTTGGATGGCGTTGATTATGTATTTTACAAAGTGAATATATTTTCCAAGCATTTGGAACATAAATACTGCAATTATATAATACTGTATTTTGCTATATGATCGAATATCAGAACAGGTTTACTGTAAACTTCTGCTCGTGTACGGCTTATTTGTAGGACTCTCCCTTCCTAGTGTAAACAGATCTTTGATTATGTATAGAACTGATAGCCAACCATCCTGCTTGGAGGGCTTAGATGATATATATGCATCCCTCTCCTGATCTGGCCTTGATAACACTCTCCATTTCTTGGAGCTATTTTCAGGGTAAGATGAATGCCTCAGACTTTATTGATTACCTTTGGGTAGATAAAGTTTCTGGGAAAACAGATATAAAAGTAGAGCATAGAAGAAGAGCGGCCGAGGATTCAAGCAAAAAAGTCTTTATGGCTGCCCGATATCTGACGATGCTCTATCCACGTGCTAAACAGATATGCAGTCAAATTTATATCAACTCCATAAAAACGGCTGCAAGAATCTGCTGACACAGTGCTGAGTTAAGCACTTCGGCGACCAGTTGTTTGATATATAACGAGACGTACTCCAGATAAATTATAGCGCTGAACCATACTGACGAAATTACATTTTTTACAGGAAACGACTGTTTTGAGTAATGTGGTTAGCCAAGTGAACATTGGGATAGCTTCAGAAGAAAGCACCTTCTCCGTCGCTGTCACAATTCACATCGCACTTCTACTGATAGCACTGACATATGTGTAGGAGACATGCTGTAGGTTGACATACACGGAAAATGGGGAAGCAAATTAATGGGTTTTAATGCCGCTGTTGTTGCTCGTGGTGGTGGTAGTGGCACTTGTGGTGGAGGTGGTGGTGTTGGTGATGGATCTACCAAGAGGTCGTGCATTAATGGCATCTGCACATAGATGCTTATTCACTTACAGTCCAGTGGCATCATGGTCAAGAACCTCGTTGGTTGGTTGGTTCCTTAGTATAGGGGCTACGACAACGCGGTCATGTAGCCCCGTGCACATTGGGTGTGTGTAGAATCTGTCTGATAACCGGTGTTAATTGTGATGTCTGTATTAGTGTGTGTTATAAGGACTGCAGACTTTGAATTTCAAGTAGTTTCTACTTTTGCCGCCAAACGCCACCGTTAACGATTACTAGTTCGGAACTTGGCTACTAGACGCCACCGCAGTCAGCCCCTGACGACGAATGTAGGAACCCTAAGAGCGTTATTTAACCTGTAATTAATTTAGCTTCACACAGTTGTAATTAGTTGAAGGTTCTTTAACATGCCATAAATCTATGACATGGGACCGCCGGCTGAACTTCCCCTCCAAAGAAAGGCATACTGAGGGATTTTTAACGCTCTTAAAAAATCCGACGACTTCGGCCGGGTTAGGAAACTCGTTAATGTATGCTCTAATTCGTAAGATAATCCATGTTTAGCTTAATGCTGTCCTCAGTAGAGAGTTTAACTGGTTTGGTACTTGAAATAATATAGATGCTTTGAAATTAGAAATCAGGCACTAAATCAGCATTTACTGTAAGTTCATTTTGAGAATCATTAATGGAATCTTCGCTACTAGTTACTGCATCCCCCACCGATGCCATGCATTTCTATTTCAATATTAGGATGCAAGCATAGAGATGTTGCTGTTGATTCATTTTAGGGGCTACGATCATTTTAGTCAATAGTCGTCTATTTGGGTGTGTGTTGAAATTGCCTGATAACGTGCGTTATTATTGTCTATAGTAGGGTGAGAAATAGTAATTATCTGGGCCTAGGACTCGGGTAGATGCCCTGGAGCTACAGCCCTACGCGGATAAATAAAACACTACGCACCCCATATAGGCTACTCATGTCATGCATTCTTAACTGCATATCCGTATTTGCGATAGTCGAGGAAATATTAACATAACTTATACTGTGTTATTAGTAAGAAAATGAAGGGCTTCCGGAATTTTGCCGTAACGTGCCTGTCAATACACTGACATGAGTTTCTAAAATCTACGCACGTTCAAATGTCAAATATCTTGAGATTATGAAATATTAAAATAAATAACTCTCACCACCTAAGGGCTACAGAGTAGAGATATGGTGGCGGTTCTGATGGACACGATTTATAGTGTCACCGACTGTACATCCTCAGCTAAGTAAGATTTCCGATATCTCGCGAACCAGTAATCGGATATTGACATGTGAGGTGTCAAAATACTTGGAGTGACGCCCCCTTGTCTATGGACTACTCGTCATATTTTAATTTTTACTTGGAAAATAGATTATATAGAAAATAGGCTATATTTTAAAACTATAAATCGCAGAACGTTGTGCAATGGCTTTAACGAAAGATCTCTATACCCTTTATCATCAGAACAAAACATGAATTATAGGAAGTTGTATGTTTGACTTAAACTAGATGTCTTTACCCCCTATACCCCCCAAAATAAGTCCATTGTTAGCACCAAGTATCCTGAGCCAACTAGCATGTCGGCCACGGTGGCCGTGCCCGACTTATGCCCATATCTCGCGAACCATTTATCGTAGATGAACATGTGACGACTCGCTTGAATATGCTTTTTTCTTATCTTTACCGTGAGCCACTTATTCTTACAGATTTTTGCGATAAAATTATAACTCTTAGGTAATTGACGTTTCATTTCGGTATTTCGCTAACGCATTACCATAGATGGCCATTTGGGGTGTCATTTTGCTCGAGCTGAACCCCCTTTTTGATGGATTAAAGATTTACCTAAATAACCCAAAACTGCAAGGCTACCGACTTTTGTTTCCGCTGATATTTCGTGAACCTGTAATGTTAGAAAGGCAATTTATAGTTCATTTCTACGGTATATTATTCTCTACGCCGCGGATGAGTTATTTTCGAAATGTTTCGTAGGACACGACTACCGGATTGTTAAAAGTTAATGATTGATTAATTGGTGATGCGGCAGAGATAGTTTCCCTAGGCGGGAAGAATGGCGAGAGGAATATTTGTAATGGGACAGATTTAGGATGAAACACGGCTTTGAATTGTGAAATGAATGTAAGATTTTTATATATTTCAGCAAGTATTTGGTTATTTAGAGAAATCTTTTATCCATTAAAAAGGGGGTTCGGCCCGAGCAAAATGACACCCCACATGGCCATCTGTGGTGATGCGTTCGCAAAATATCGAAGAAAAAAACGTCGATTACCTAACAGTTATGTTTGTTTTGGTAAATATCGGCAAAAATAAGTACCTCACGGTAATGAAAAGAAAATCGCCTATTCAAATGAGTCGTCAAATGTTCATCTACGATAAATGGTTCGCGAAATATCGGCTCCAGTCGGTCACGGCCACCGTGGCCGGTGACATGCTAGTTGGCGCAGGATTCTTGGTGCTGACATTGGACTTATTTTGGGGGGTAGCAGGGGTAAAGACCTTTGGTTTAAGTCAAACATACAACTTTCTAGAATTTATAGTTTTGAAAATATAGACTACTTTTCAAATTGAACCTTTTAGAAAAAATCTAGTAAAATATAATGTTTTGTTCTAACGATAAAGGGTATAGAGACCTTTCATTTAAGCCATTGCACAACGTTCTGCAATTTATAGTTTTTAAAATATAGCCTACTTTCTAAATAATCTTTTTTTTTTTTACAATTAGAAATATAACAAGTAGTTCATAGAACAGGAGGCGTCACCCCGAGTAATTTCACACCTCACATATCCATATTCGATTATTGGTTCGCGAGATATCGGAAATCTTACATAGTTGAGGAGTACAGTCGGTGATACCAAAAAAAATGTGTGCGTCAGAACCACCACCATCACTCTACTCTACGGTAACGAACGTTAGTGACAAGGTAAGGTCGTCTGTGCAGCCTTGTGTGTCCCAGGTAAAAGAACAGAGATTTCATACTTTCAAGATGGTGGCTGTGTTTTAACGTTTCCAACCTCACCTTAGCGACCATTTACAATGCCTCTCCAACTTCTGCGATAATAATATTACAGACCCACAAGGGCTGCTATAATTTAATAAAATATCCCTATCCTTATCTAACAACATAAATAAATAAATTAGATATTTGGGGTTCTTGGGGGTTAAGCACCGTCAAGATTATAACAGCAGCAATGAATCATTCGCACCCAACTACACCAGTGGCCGACAGAATTAATAAAACCTGATATTTGGTAAAAATATAATATATTTCAAGAAAAACACATATCAACTACTTTGCAGGATCCTCGCTGAATACAGACTGACCTAGTGATTCCCTATCGTATAGATACAGGGCAACACATTTATGACAGTCTCCTGGACCCAAAGTGAACATGTAAATATTTTGTACTGTACCCATATTTCCTTGCGAAGTGTCAGTCAAAATCCGAAGATGGTGATGGATTGCAGCAACTTTTCGTCCCCTGATAGAAGCGCTACTAAGAGCTACTGGCGAATACACACAGGATAGAGTAGGCTATACTAAGATGCGCTACAGATATAACTACAGATGTTGTAGGTAACTAAATACAGTGGAGAGTGAGAAACTTTCGAATCTCGGGGGTAACAAGTAATGGGTATGGGACATGACATCTACTCTACCTCTATAGCATACTAAGATATATTTATGTACTGCAAAATATAACTTAATATGTATAATAAAGTGTTAGGAAAACGTAAAATCGTGCCTGTCGATTTATTGTGAACTCACAATACAAGGATAAAGAAATCAATAACATGAAAATAGCCTGTAAACACTCTCCTAATCCTTCTTAACTAAAATAAAATAAATTCGCAAATGAAACTTCAAAATATAGGCAACTAATTGCTGTTCCCTAATTTTTAGGAGTAGAAACGTTGAAATAATGGTTAAATTATCAAATAAAAAAACGATACTCATAGAGTTGGCCTGTGCTATTACATTGTCTGTTTATTAATCTATACATCGTTAACTCACTTTTCCTACTCTTATTCAAATCTATATAAAATATAAGAATACAAATATATCAAATTAACATTAAATATTTACATAATTATGTTACATATTTATTCTGGTAGTTCTTATTTACTGTCATCGCTTCTCAAATCATGCTATAAAAAGCTTGCAACTCCCATTAACTTGGGTCTAATCCAATAGTCAGTCAAATCCAGAATTTGTATTCCATACGGCTAAGAAAAGGTATAGTTTATTAACTTCATCCTGGTTTTTCTCTATAATAAATATAATAATAACAATAATACTTGAACTTGAATATTTTTTTTAGCGTATGGCTTTTAGTGCCGGGAGTGTCCGAGGACATGTTCGGCTCGCCAGTTTTGTAGCTGCTTCGAGACGGACACCCAATGGGTGAGCTACAAGTACCGTTGGGGAGGAATGTTGGATGGGAGGGTCGAGGAGTTGGAAGGTAGCGGCTGTGGCCTATAGTTAGGGACCAACCCCGGCATTTGCCTGGAAGGAAGATGGGAAACCACAGAAGACCATCTTCAAGGTTGCCGGCGGGGGATTCGAACCTCCTCGCCTCTCGGATGTGAGCTACTGCCAACAGTCATGCCGCAACGACCTCGGCTAACTCACCCGGTCTTGAATAATAATTACCAGTATACTCATATTTGAATCACGTAAAACCATTGAACCTGAAAGTGACTTCAGCTGTCACAGCGATCAGCTGTTCCTTAACGCTTCATCGTATTCTGAATAATATTTGCAACATAATCACCACTCTAGTTTATCAAACTACCGTCAATATTCTCCACACATCTCCTATTACTATTTCAAATGGTAATCCTTCCTCACATACATATTTCCTGAACTCTGATTGTCAACTCAGATATCAACATAATTCTTGACATCAATAAAACAATACCCAACAGCACATTGCCCTTATTGCAATATCCAACAAATATTTCCTCCAATAACTGGGAATGCTTCATGAAATCTTCACAAAACAGTATATCATCGCAGCTTTCAATATCAACATTATCATCACAATCGACTTTCCCATAAAAACTTTAATAACATCTGACATCACATATGTCAAAATCGAATGTCGATCTGGTAGCAAATAACTCAACAACAACTTCAATTTAAATTACTGGTTCAATCCACATCTGAATTACATCTGGTTATGTAATAAGAATAACATTAATAGATTTACTTCTTACATGAATGCATTCAAAATGTTGCCAAACAACAGTCCTACATGTTTATCACCTTGGCTACGATTGAATATAGTTCCTTCCTAGATTCTCCACATGCTCAGTAATCATTACAATTCTTTCCATTTAGTCAAAATAGTTTTAACTACCTCAACGTTTAAAATGTTCATTAACATTTAATTTAACATCAGCATGACACATTTACTCGTGAAATAATCGTCGTTTGACTTCTCGCTTTATTAACTTCGATATACGAATTCCTGAGTTCGATCTACAAATGATCATCTTCCTAGTATTCTAAATAAATTCAAAATATGAATAAAAATCGAAAATTCCGAATAAAAAACTCCATAGTCTAATTTGCAAATACGACAATGACAAAAATACGGTCAAAGACCTAAAATCCAAATACTCCTACCTGCACATCGCAAATAATTGATCCTAACAAAACTCCAAAATTTGAAAAACGAATAAATCGCTATCAAAGAAGTTGATAATAACGAAGCAAATTACTACAATAGAAACGTAGATAATTGGTCGAAAGGACACTTTCATGAATCTTCAAACTACTAATACTGGGCCACTGAATAGAGTTATTTTTCTACCTTTGCTGGGTATAGATGTATGGATGATGCCCTTCCTGAATTGGATTTATGTTTCCTGTTTTAGATCCCTTAGTTGGGTGTAGTTAGGTCTAAAACATACGTGTTAGTGTACTAATTTGGAAGGTGATTTCTAGAGAGGGCAGCTTCCCGTAGCTGGGTAAGCTTACCAGTGTAGAGTGTTGTGTGATGTTTAAATGTAAGGGGGTGCTCCTATAAAGACGTAAGCGTGGCTTAGGGGATAATCTGCTGGGCGTAGGTTAATGTACTGGCCTCCCAGCTGGTCGGAAGGAATTATATAACAGACCTGCTTGCGTCAGCTATGCCGGCGGCTTGCTGCCAGCGGAGACACAATGGAGCCTGAGCAGGCGATTACCGGCTACTATTGTCACGCTTACTCGTGACGAGAGTCAGGAAGGGTGTTAGGATGTAAAGAGGCGTGTAATTACAAATGCAATGTGTAGATTACTGACCAAGTATTTATTGGTCAGTGAGTATGAAATTGTATGTCCCTTTTAGGGGAACGTGAATAATAATGCAAGTTATGTGTACAAGTTTGTGGGTAGGTTTTACAAAGTATAGGATATCTGAACACTTGCTGACTCACCTGATGATAGCAGCTTGCAGCAGAGCCTCCGGCTACACACACTGTATGACACCACTACCAGTGGTGTTGATCCAAAATTGGCTGCATTCGCCTCCCTCGTACCCAAGGATACGCCTAGCATCTTCGTGGTGACCCCCCAAAATGGAACATCCCCTCCGGTCTCCATCTGCGATCTCGTTCGATTCTGGTCTCAGGTCATCTATTCTTGTTTTCGTTCAGACACCTAATTCTGTTCTTCTTATCTTCAACGTCTTCTGCGTAGATTATCTCATAATGGTTATAGTAGTCATACATGTAGTCTCCGATTTAGTGTTTACAATGTTGATGATATCAGTGGTAGATAGTCTACTCCTTTCTCATTTACGTCACTCCTAATATTCTCATGGTCTCTGTAGGCTAGGTCCCCCATTGCATATTTAACAGTGCATCACAACATCTTCCAAAACGTTCAAGAACATCCCTCTCAATTTCAATTGTTCAATCATAGTTAATAATTTTCAAAGATAAGGAATTTCTACAATTTTACTAATTTGCGTAATATTTCATGCAACACATTCACTTAATTGTTCTTCGACGTTCTTTCCGCGAATCACTTTTATATACGTTTTAAAATTTCAATAAATGTTCAATAACGTAGTTATATATTTGTCGTAACTCAATTTCACATCACATCACCTTACCGTGATTGTTTCCACACTTTTAAAAAATGTACTCTGTTCAATTATACTTGCTCACTATCACAGCGTAACGAAACATGTCTGTCCCCTACAAAGTTTCGTGGACAAGATGCCTCGATCATCCTGTCTCATCCCTCACTCTAGCTCAATATGTGGCGTCTTCTCTGCAAACTCGCGGGAATTGTTAGCTGGTACAACAATTATGTCCATTACTCTTCAATGAGCCTTCATTCATAATAATTGAATATCAAAGATATTCTGTAAAGATATTTGACGTCTTCTTGGTGAATAATTACTATCTAATTAGCCTCGAAATAAGTAATGAGTAGCTTTTCTAATTGCTCCAAATCTAATTTTCTCATTGGCTATAGCATACCACGTGATTATATCGACACGCTTACGACTCGCGTCGTCCAGTCTAGTGCGAGCCTTGAGTCTCTCAATACAAATTTCTAATGTGCTGGACAGGATTGCCTACGCTGGCCCTGTTACTAGACGTGTGACGGTTCCTAGTATCAAAGGAAAACAAGTTATCCCCACCGCATGCTAGACTTTTCTGAGTGAAATTTCTGATTGGCTGGTTTTGTTTACTGCAGCTCGACTCTACTTCACACTGAAGTGCTCAAATCCAGCCTCGATAAAATTTACTTTTATAACAGGCAAATCTGATATGATGCAAATATAAAATTAACTCAACTGCGAATTCGGGCACAGTACTCACGGTTGATGATCTCTGGTAGCAGATGTCGGTAGCCTACTAATTCTGCCCAGGGAATTAGTCCAATTGCACGTTATGACTGATGTACGTTATGACTGATCTGAATTAATTATTTGCATGGCTCACTGTAGCCTGAATTGATAATCGCACGAATAAGTTGATATTACGTGGATTTTGGATTTGAGATGACGATAACAGCTTGTCTGTCCCGATCTGATATAATTTTTGAGCACACATAAGCATAAACTCGTTGGTGCTTTCAAGAGAAAAAATTCTGGTTCCCCTGAACTGATATACAGGCATACCCTTGCAGTACATTTTTTTGGCTATTTGAATCTAGAGAACAAGCATGTCCTCTATAGACTAGGTATAGAGTTCTGTTTATGGTAGCTCTATTTTACAGACCGTCACAGCCAAAGACAGATGCGATATTGCATCCTATGCCCTTATAATATCAAGTTCCCATGAGCTGCCTTCCAAATCGTTCTCATATTTACGAAGTCTAACTTGGCACCGTTAAGCTGTCTCTGGGCTAAAACGTTTCCTTTTCATTTGAATGCACACATATTTGATGTCCAGGCCTTGCTATCCGGCAAGTTCACAGTTAATTAGATTACCAACAATTGCAAACAGAAGATTTCAAAGATATAACACCCACTTCCTCAAAAAAGTGTTTGGTTTGATACGTAGGAGTTCCCCATAATGTTCTTACACGCCTGTCTTTTTTCAGTTCTGCCTATAACCATCATCCATTCCAAAGCATAATAAAGCGAAGAGAAAAAATACATCACTAGCCCAGATGTTGTTAAAATGATACGTGAAGACTTCTAATAATGTATTGTGCTCCCAATGCTGCAGATATTATTCATATTTACAAGTACTGTTTTGTCAATCGATTTGACCAAATCTTCGCCTAGAAAAAGCTAAATATTACGAAAAACTAACTGTAAAAATGCCCTGCCTGGCCAATTGTATTTAAGTGTGGTCAATTCTAATTTTAATCGTCCAACAAGTCTACCGTACAGTAAGGAATTACTGTGACTCACATATCATCGCTGTAGTTTATGGAAATGGTTCTCCGATTATGGTCTGGGTTTGGTCCTTGGGTCCATCCCAGTCCACGTTTCCCTTTTCTCCTCATGGTATTAATCAGTGTAGGCTATCCCCATGGTGATACTCTACTCCATAAGCCTCTCCATTGTGATCGATGAATTTGCCATGTGGTCAGTTATGGTTGATTTGGACATCATAGATATTCCCTAAGCCACTAATTTGAATGTTATACCTGGAGAAATATCTGCACGGAATTTACACAGGTGCTGGTAAACAAAATTACCTTTAATATCTCGCCACAGACTTTAACATCGCTTCTACAATGTGTTTCACAGAATTTAAGACTTTGCACACTCGTTACATATCCATTTAATCTTGTTACAGAAATTCACAGTTTTTCTGAAATATTGTTCAGCCGGTTGTATCCGTTATATTTTAATACCAGAAATGACACTCCAACAGTCTATTAGTTATTATCACAAAATGTTCACTCAACAAATTCACCATGTGCTCGTCCACTTTCGATTTTTTATCGCGTTATACCAAAAGAAAATATTTCAAAGACAACTGACGTACAAGTTCGCCACAGTGATACTTAAATATTCCAATTATTCACTCAGATCTGCGGGCGATTGTTTTACAGGTTCAAATCGCTTGGATTCAAATATCCATCCAATTTATTTCACAAGCACGAAAAACGTATCGACCCATTCACGATCCCGGAAAATTGTCAAACTGTAATGGCGTCTTCCTTCTTCGCAGACGAAGTGTGTACAACGTAGGTCATGTCATGATTCCAAAAATGTTGTTTCATTTATCTCCGACGTTTAATCTTCTTAACTATTTCCAAAAATCGTAGAAAAATCGTAGCAACTTCATTATAATTTCCAAACATCTTAGAGTGTCATAATAAATAATAATTCATGAAATAAATTTTGAAAACTGTGATGCGACTTCCCAGAGTACTTCCCTCGATATTGCAAAGTGTAAATATGTACCTGGAGTTGAACTACCTGGATTGGCCTGAGTTCAAACCTCTTCCAGATCATTGGGTCAGTGTTAAGTTTCAATGCGGTGAAAAAGTGGCGTCGCCCATGAGCCTTGTGGTCTCAGTATATACGATTATTCAAACCCGTACGTCTCAAAATTGAGGGTTCGATCCCTTGTGTGATCGGGACCGTCACAGTGTGACGTATTAGAACATTTAAATCGACAACTCGGAATGTAATTGCGTAATTGAGATGCTTTTTGACACAAGGTGAGTATCACGTTAGTGTTCTCACTTGCGTTAATCAAAATATTAACATACTGAATATAGCGCATAGCGGCCATTTTCAAATTTGAAAATAATTTAATTACTCTAACAAGCTTAGAGCTGTAATTACGAAAGTAGGGCATTGTAACTACCGTTGTAACTACCTATAGGGGGAACTCAAAAATATAATCAGTTTCCCTGTAGCAAAATAGTTGCAAATCAGTGTTATGTAACTACGTTTCGAACACTGAGGCTGGTTGCAGTGGACACTGACGAGTTATCTGAGTATTCAAGGATTATATCCCGTGAATTTGCAGTGATTTCCATGTATTAAACATGGACGGAACTGTAATAAATTGATGCGAGTCACTGTGCGGAGAACAGCAAACGACCCATAATGTTTCATTTGATTTATTAGGTTGTAAGCATTGCAATGATGACTGTGACATTAATGAACGAAATCAATTATTACGAACACTCAATCGATTTAATGGCATGCACAATGCTAGAATTTACTGCTGACAAGAAAAGTACAAAATGCCTCAGTCACAAGTAGGCTATGTAGCCATTTGAAAGGCAAACACATAACGATTGTCCCTAGAATAATGGAGCACGGTCATAATCTATCGTTACAACCCTCCAAGTCTAGAACAGGAGTTCATGACCCAAATCTGACTACGATTAGCTACGATTGACTTGCAGTTTGTATAGGGTGATTGGTTTGGTTTGCTGGCCACATCACATTATTGTTTTACTCTTGTCGTTGCTTCAGTTTAGGAGTCAATGGTAATGTGGTCTTCATTGAATCGCCATGTTCTGTGCGAGTCTTACTGCAGCATTCTTGTAAGAAACATGACCTAGAATTGAGTAATCTGCCCCAATATTTGAATTACGGTACCATCCCAGCATTTTCATGCAGTTCGTGGAGTAGAACACTTCGTGTTGTACCAGATAGCGATCTTGGTAGTCACCTCGGAGGTCCTCATTCGATTCCCGGCTCTGCCAAGTAATTGAAATTCTGGTGTGAGGGATGGAACGAGCTACACTCAGCCTCGTGAGGCAAAACTGAGAAGAGTAGGGTTCGATTCCCACCTCAGTCATCCCGGAAGTGGTTTTCCGTGGCCTCCCACTTCTACTCCAGGCAAATGCTGGATTGGTTCCCAACTTAAGGCCACGGCCGCCTCCTTCCCAATCCTATCCCTTAATTTTCAAATATACACACTAGAACAGCTATCACAATAACACAGATTATCACACAAATTACACACACACACACACAAATACACGGGGCTATATGACCACCATGTCGCAGCCCCTAAAATAAACATCAACAAGATCGTGAAGGATAATATAACTAAGAAACCTTAAGAATTTTTTCCATCAGTCCGATTTCAACGCAGTCAATTCACGTTTATGAAAGCCCAATGGTCATATTTCCAATTCATACGCTTCAATGTACTTTCACTGGTCTCCTTCCACAAGCTGGTCTACATGAACACGATGTCGCAAAGCCCCTAAAAGAATCAACAATCATAACTCCTCACACAAGTCTGCCAGTGAAGAAGCGTAAAGGAGATACACTGTACCTCCACATGGTTCAAATTATCCGACCTTACATAACTTCAACATCTTCAAGAAGACTGTGTTATCCGTCCGACTTCTCTCTTGACCTGTACAACTAGGTATGACTAAACATACGAAACCCATATCTACGAAATCGGTTCCCAACTGAAATGGGAAGTGGGATCGGCTACGCAAGGAACTGGAAAGAATGTGGTCATGATGAATGCATCTTTTCAGTGTTTACTTGGACTTACAATGGAAAGCCACGTAAAAAGATTTCAAGCATGCTTGAAACCAGGTATTTGGGTATCCAATTTCTCTCCTGGATCAACGGACAGATTCCACACCGGTTCCCTAATTCCATTTGACTTGAGTTTTTATGTAATTTTGTCCTCGTATTTACAACACTAATCAATGCTATCAGTTTATTTATCTTTGCGTAGTTGTTGTCGCTGATTCAGTTAGGGGCTATCAGAATCATGATCATTGGGAATTTGAGGATTCTATCTGACAATCTGTGTTCTTGTGATGGCTGTACTTTTGTGTGGAAAATTGGTGGCCATGAACTTAAGTTAGGTAATTTGGCATTTGCCTGGATTAAAAGTGGAAAAACACGAAACACTATTTCTAGCACGTCTGAGGTAGAATCAAACCTTTCCTATGTTTTGCCTCACGAGGCTCGGTGTATCCCGTAACAGCCCTCAGACCACAATGACATTTCTTGGCACTGTCATGAATCGATCCCAGACCACTTCGCAAAGTTTGCTTGTAATGGTGTTCTTAACTAGCCCTTGTCTTATATTCCACGCAGATACTGCTTAAGATTCATACAGGACTTTGCAAAGCTTTCGTTGCAAGTTGTATGGGAGATGTTAAATTCCAATCGAATTTCTTATCTCAACTTCTCGACACTTATAGAGCCTGTGCGGTGTTAGACTTATAGTTCTACTTACCACCTGGCGGAAATTGAGTACGTTTATTGACGTATGGTTCTCGGACCAACAATTACCAACGGCATTACAAACATTATGACTACAGCATAGGATCCATAGAAATGTATCAAATTTACAAGGAGAGGATACATGAAGTGTACGTGTGACATTGCCTTAGGGAATAGAAACCTCATATCACTTCTAGCGTTACTGGGGTGTTATAAAATACAGATCCGATCAAATACAAATATCACTTCGAAAATTAGAGAAATTTGGGCTGAAGAGAACGTGAATTGTTCTAAGTATTATTTCGGACTGGGCACGGTGTCAAAGAGTGCTAACTCGTGCCTCGCTGGCATAGGGGGAACGTGGGTTCAAATCCCACCTCGACCGCCCTGAAAATGGTTTTTCGTGGTTTCCCATTTTCAACACCAGGCATATGCCGGGACGGTTCCGTTCAACAGGTCCACAGTCGACATTTTTCCAAAATCTCTTTATTGGCCCTAAATTAGTTAGACGTCAGCGGTTGTTGGGTGATCGGTCTGTCACCATCCCTAGTTGTATCTGCTGACAAAGTGTGTTCAGCACCCAGACACCGAACTTGCGACGGTAGAGGAATGATCCCTTGCAGACTTCGTGGGTGAAGTCGAGCTGGGAAGGTAAGCGATTATAAAATGTATGTATTATGTTTATCATTTATTGTTTAAGATTTGATTTCAACGATATTTACTTCTTCAAGAGCTGAAGAATTACTTAAATTGATTGACTACAATGGCCGATAACCTCAATTTAAGGCCCCTTAAAACAACAACAATTGGCCAATATCATCGCACTTTTGTTCGCGTAAGTGGTTGTTTCATTAGGGGTTTTGTACAGCGTAGTCATTAACCATGTGCAGCTATAATATTGTGGTGGATGTAGTACTGTTTACAGCATCATTTCATGAGTAAGACTGGGAAACCACACATAACCATATCCAGGACAGCCGAAATGGGAATTCAAACCCATCTCCCTTTTCTATTGTCTTCATGAGGCTTAAAGTCACCCTATAACAAACCTTATTCAAGCATAAAACATTCCATGGCAAAGCTGGGAATTAACCACGGTGTGGGTGTACGAAGAGCTACTCTACTTACTGTCAGACCACAACGGTGGTCTATATTACTATGGGATCACGTTTGTTTAAATACCCCACATTCTAACCCTCTAAGTTTCAGACAAATGAATTTGTGCTTGCTGTGTTTGGTACATTTCACGTGACATTGTAACCATGCACCATCAGGACAAAAGGACGCGTGGGTTGAGAAGCTCCTCAAATCACGGTGATTTCTCGATGATATTAGCAGCACAGATATTATTCACTAATGCCAAGGAAATCTTCCCATTTGTCCGAGTCAATAGCAAGGAGCTTCCAAAATTTAGTTAGAATTGCTCTCATAGGTCACATGTTCCATCTCTTGTTCAAATACTCCGTGAGGGCCGAAGCAAGAAAACACAACTCTACCAGGCAGCCATTAGATGGAGCATCAGACCTTAGCAATGCTACTTTAAATGTCTAGGCTATAAACGTGGAAGTAGAATGATTCATCTTGACGTTTTAGAACTCAGTACACCAATCCCGAACTTGTTTCCATAACATGACATTCACACAACCGAAGCGGTAGGAACAAGATCTCACTATGTTTGACTATGTTTCAGTGCGTGCAGCATATTGATAATGCGATGATCTGGTGGGACATATGTACCATCTTAACGGCTTCATGACAAAGCCCGTGCTTCGGCCCTGGTGAAATATGCAAGCACGAGGAAGAATTCCCCACACGTCAGTGGTCCTGTTACTTCATTTTTGACCCTACGGAGCTGCTGTATGCATTATATCGTGCACCACGACCGCGACAGGAGCTGCAGAAAGTCCTGAGATCAGAGGTTCAAATTCTGATAATTAAAGTGGCTATTTTGAGTGTGGTTTTCCCCGGGTTACCTACACTAACTCCAGAAGAAGGCAAGTTCCATACCACCTACCCCATCCCTGTCGTTAATACAGCTACACATACTACTACAGTCAATACAGAAACATAGGTTGTCAACATCCACCCAAAGTCATGGGGCTGATAAACAAATTGTCTCAAGTCCCTTAAATAAATAAACAACAAATTGAATTTTTAAGCTACCTACTATTTAAGTCACTAATATGACATTGTCAAAAGAATTCAATTTATATACATGCACGTGGGGCCGATGATATAGACGTTTCCAGCCTCTAAATCAGGCAATGACAAGAACAGAATGAGTAAACCATGGGTTAGTGAAGGGTTGACATAAAAATACTGTATTATAAACCCCCTTTAAAATGTGCACTAAACTCATTCCCGTACCTTAACTTCTTAATATTCTATTCACCGTACCCTCTGAGTGCGGAGTCGGTCTGACTAAAGTCGTGAGGCTTCACACATCACAGCCATCGCATCTGAGAACAAAGCGGTAATTCTGGAGCGAAAAGGCTCGTACAACATCAAGTTGCAAACACCAGTAAATTTAATTTAGACACAACAGCCAAGTTTTCAACTCCAATTTTATGACGGAAGGAAACCTTCTGGTTCATGTAACTCAGTATTGCTCTGTGAAATGAATGATTCACCTCATAAATTGAATAGAATTGAATAAGGCTTCCCAATTTTGAGGCAGAAAATTCTGCATTACAGTAGATAAGTTAGCTTATTTGGTGTACTGACTGATTTCAGATTGTGCTGTTCTGGAGCGATTCCAGAGTTGTAATCCTATTGAGAAAAATGCTCGTCACTAATCGTATCTGGTTGATTCAGCAAGTCATCAGGAGATTAATCATTAATCATTTTTAATTATCATCATCCTGTAACATTTTAGCATAGTTTCGTTGTCAGAGTGCTATGATTTATGAAGATTTGGGAGGGAGGTCAGCGATCATAGCTCAGAGGGCGCGATGGGCAGAATACAATTAGCTAAGGTATACAAATGAGTTACGTGTACGTTTTGAATAGAGAGGAAGCTTGCAGGTTTATGCGACCATTAATCTCGAGATCACAAGCCACGGGATCTCCCTTTGATGTCGATTTTTTACCAGGCTTCATATTTCACCTCGAAATTCTCGCATGCATTAACCGGGAATCAACTCCGGTTCACCATAGTGGAGAAAATTTACTGCCCTCTTATAACGGCCCTTGTGTCCATTTAAATTTTGGTATACATACTAAAAAGTGGCATCCAGTTGTTTCTAAATGGTTTGAAAAGAAAGTAGAGGCAATATAGCCTGCGTATATAGAGGGTAGGTCTTTAAAATGTATTACACAACCACCATACCTATACTGATATCCAATGTAAAACAAATATATTCGCCTTATATGTGTGGGAAGGCACAATATATCAGTAGGAGTGTCGCCTTTGTTCATATCCGTTATGGAGCGCCCTACCACTTGACGTCTGGAGTCTCATATATGGAAATACTTCCATCGGAATGATTCCTTAAGAGTGGGGAAGAGACCCATGCTACAATAAGTCATGCAAGTGAACTGTATGCGGCAATTTATCTTTACATTATACATCGATAACTGTTAAGTGAATTATTGTAAGGAAATTAATTATGGAGCGCACGTGGTACATTGAAATCCACCCACTATTTATCGTTCCGGATGATAACTATTCATCTTTCATGGAATCATACTTTAGATATGCAGTAAATGGACAACATGGTACGGTAAACAATTTAACTGAGTAGTTCACATTAACATAAATAAAAAAGGTACAGGAAGTAAAAAAATGAAAATATAACGAGGCCAATATTTCCATAAATGAATACAAACAAATCATGCGTGTTTGAAAATTTAAAAGAAGCATGTTAATACACACTGAAAGTATAGCCTATGCATCATTAAAATATGTCTAATTAAGAGATTTCAATATTTTGATTCGTGCTGGCTGACAGAGACGCAGCATCTACGTGCATACGTTTTACCATTTATTAACTGAATGAACCTGTAGGCTACAGAGCATTTAGCACTCGGTTAGTAAAGGAATAGCTTGCATGCTAAAGAGACCTTGAACGTGAGCAGCAGTTTTCCAGTACACCACATACCTTCCTGAATCCATTGGTAGCAAGCCTCTCTACGCTCTGTCTTAACAAAATGAAAATTACCCGTCCACCATTATTTGCAACGTACTAGGCTGGGCAATATAGCACGATATTCACACTTCTTCATTCGTTAATCTCTCATAATCATGAAATGGGAATCTGTCAGGTAATTGCCAATGTAATGAGAATAACGCTGTTATTGACTAATGTTACACTTAAACGTCAGTGAGTATTCTACGTTCCTTGTTTTCAATTTTCTAGCCTTCTATTTAGTGTAGATTTCATGTTTTTCTAGACGTATTTTAATCAAACAAAAATCAAAGCACACTAAGTTTATATCACTTCAGTTAAGTAGCAAAATAAAATTATGCAACAACAATATGTTAGCCTACATCCGATTTTTGCAAGGAAAGACAGTAGATTTACGAGATCTACACGGACCGAAAGTTCATATGTTCTGTACAGTATGTCTGTGTGTTTGTCTTTCCCCCCGTATCAATATTCAAACACGACGAAACCGAATTGAACCAAGTTTGGTACAGAGGTAGCACTAGCGAAAGTTACCTTTGGATCATGTTGTATATCGCCACCATCGAAACCAAAATAAAATGGCGGCCACCCAAATGTTCAAAGCTTAAATCAAAATACGACTCAACTAGTCATTGGATCTCAACCTTTATATGGAGTGCGCCTTGCGCCTTAACTACAAAGAGGTCATCAGCCAAACTATTTCAAGGCTTATAGTTGCATAAATGAATACAAACAAATCATTCGTGTTTTAAAATTTAAAAAATGCATGTTAACACACGCTGAAATTTAGTGTACATCTGCTGTACTTTTCTTTTAGACAAACAAAAATCATGCAAGCATTATAATCCATAGCTTATGACTCAATGAGGCCCGATTTCACCTTTTCTGCTTGTTAAACAGAGGGTGGTTTTAACTGTTCTCAAGGATGCGGTCCGTTGGTTATTATAATTTTATATAATAATAATATACTTTAGCAGTGACTTAAGGAGCCCTCAGGCTAAGCCATGCTCAGTCACACATTAAAATGGCGGCTGAAGTTTGGTGCCTGGCCCATATTACAGTACGTTGATGGTGTTGCAAGTAAAATACCTAGGTACTTACATATTATATAAGTTGAATCTGGAATATTTTTTAATGAAGGCATAACACGCCAAAGATATCGTTTATTCCAAGTCATTATTTGCTAAAGAGTTGTATCTACGACTATTGATAACACTCTTGTAGCAATGGTCAGGATTGGCAGCGTAGTTAGCATTGCGGACTATTTTACTTGATTTTGTTATGTTTATTGTTTTATATTTACTCAGACGTTATAATATTCAGCCTGTATAGTGTGGATTTTGCAATGGAAGGTATTATACTGTATACACGTATAACACCATATTATTTCAAAACGGTACCGAAGCGTTTTCTTTCGCCATCTTGAACCAATGTAGAGTCTACTACAGCCAACTTAGATTGTAGCACATAAGTCAAACCGTAATCTTTACATTATTAGTCATGCATTTTGTAGCCGTTAACTTGAAAATTAGCCACAAAAGGGTGTAGGAATCCTTAGCCAATGTAATAGCCTCCTTGTTGTGGAAATGTGAGATCAAATGTGCTGTGAAAATCGTATTAATTCCCATTAGAAAATGCCCACTATATGTATTTATATGAGTAACTATAAAACACCAAATATAAGAGAAAACAAATTAAAAAGACAACATTTACATGATTCAAATCCTGGTTACACGGTTGAGTCAAGCATCTATACCACCTGACTAAAGTACCACATTGTGTTACGCACTAGATAATAGGTACAAGAAGTGCCGTGATGATTAGAAATAAGGAAATTCTTTAGTATAATATGAAGTATAATACAGCACGTAGTATTTCAAAGAGCTACTACAAGGAATATTCAATTACACTCCTTGATAAGGACAAAGAGTAATAACTATACCCATGTATTTAGGAGAATGTAGGCTATATGTTCTTTATTGAAAGTCTTGTTTGCATTTTCCAATTCATCAAAATTATGTTTCTAAATTGAAGAGAAAACAAAAATTCAATAACGCATGCTTATAAGTTGAAGAAATATTAAAATATATACAAATACATTCAGTTTTTAATCTTTCATTTCATATTTAATATAACAAATCATCTGAATTCGCCTTTCGGCTTTTTCATGGGAAATGTGTTATTTATGAACTTAATATTTATATTCAAATCAGTTATAAATTATCACCACAACCCGTGTGCCCAATCAAATTTCGCTTGACGTGTCAATAAGGAACAACAGACCACATGACCGGGACATGCCGAGCAAACATGAATCTTTCACCCCTTAAACACGATTAATTTCACTTCGTGATCCAAATATTATTATTTTTTGGTTCAAGAACTTGTGGTAGAAACCCCAATAAAGGGCCAATGGAATCTGGTTGTGTTTAAGAATCAATCCTAAACCAATGAATCGATGGTTCTCATAGATGGAACCTATGCAGGATTTTTACCACTCAAAACATGTTGGGCTTTGCCGAAGTTCATGAGCGTATTGTGGTAAACGCAAGGCAAGTGCTTTATCTCGTTAGGGACAGAAGCGATAATAATGCGCTCAAGAGACCTAACGATGCACTCATGGATTCAACGTATTCAATAGAAAGTACCACACGTTACCCTTTCTGATAACAAGAAACTGGAGATGTCAAGGTTGTGGGGAAAGATATGCCCCAACCCATGCAATTTAGAAGCTGGGCACTACATGAATATCCACTATTGCCAACGACCAACACACAGAGTTGGTCTGTGAAAACATCACGCTACACAGAGAGACCTCTGTACATTATTGCGAGTTTTCAAACGAATCGCAAGTATCAACAAACCAAAGATGTCACTCAATTTGATCACATGCAATTGAGAAATATACGTCTTTTCTTGAATGAGTCTATTTTTCCTATGAAGAATTGAATTTAGATTTTTCAAAAAATACGTTTGGCCCACTCTACGACATGTTTTCAAAATTTAGGTCGTCATATTATCAAAAAGAGAATTACCCCCATGTAGAAACGTCAAGAGTTTAAGGCAAGGGCTCTACTGGTGATCTTTGTTTGTTGCTACTTGGTATAGTTTGTCAAGACATCCAATAATGACATCCGGCTAGATTTTGAAACACATGACAATGTCCCGCCAAACTCCAAGGCTAATTGTCTCATTAATCATCACAAACAAGAAACTAGTATCCTCTGTCAAACCAAGTGACTAGTGTATAAATAACAGGCAACCCTAAGTCAAGCAGCTAAATCATGGATTGCCTCAATGCGACAAGAGGTTCCACACCAATGAATTTAAAATCAGAGGAACAACGTTTCAAGACTTTTGCTACGTGGCCTGTTCCTTTCATTAACCCTCAACCATTGGCAGCTGCTGGTTTCTATTATGTAAAAACAAGAGATGAAGTGAGATTTGTTTTTGTCCGATTACCATAGACCGGTGGGAAGAGATCGAAGAACCTTTACAAGAACATCAGCGCTGGTCTCCAGCGTGTCCTTACCTCCGTAGAATGGATGGAGGTAATATACAGTATCATGCAATTCATGTTACCCATGTATAGTGTACCTGAGTGATGGCAAAATTTATGATACGTGTGGACCTCGTGGCATTAACGATGCTCCGGTTGACAGTGCAGATCAAGATGAAGAAAATATAAATGTAAAAACTACCAGTCTCGAGACTTTGGGACATCTCAGGAGTCATGGGAGATATAATCACAAAATACTACGTTGTATGAGTTGCTGCCGTCCGTATCCCAAATTGCTAAAAAAATATAAAGTTTGTTATGATTCCTATAAAAATAAAATAGTATAGTAAAAAAATATGTTATTATTTCTAAACCTTAATAGTGAGTAGTTAATAGGGGATCCAGTTTCAAGTGGGAACAAAGTGGGAGCAAAAGTGGGAGAAAATACGGGAGCAAAAGTGGGAGCAAAAGTGGGAGAAAATATGGGAGCAAAAGTGGGAGCAAATATGGCAGCAAACGTGGGAGCAAAGTGGGAGCAAAAGTGGGTGAAAAAGTGGGAGCAAAAGTTGGAGCAAAAGTGGGAGCAAAGTATTAACAGTTTATAGTAGTCAAGATTTTTACTAGAATGTGATTCGAGTAGATGTACTTTCTAAACATCAGTAGTGAGTAGTCGGTTGGTCTTGGTCCAGACAAGAGTAAACATATCACGTACACTGGTGGTGGATACGCAAGGCTTTCAGGTCAACGAAAACAAGTTTATATTTAAAGAGGTGGTCATTATTGTCTGCACAACACATTTGTCGCCTAAACTTAGGCATTTTGTGTTTAAACCCCCGTTTACGCTAGAGTTTCAGTCTGTTAAAGATCAAAGAGAGGCCCAGTGGACACAAACTCATCTAGGATTGCCATGGAACGAGGGAACCGTTTCCTATAAATATCTGACCATGATATTAAACGCACATCTATCCATGACTAATATTGTATTTGTCAAAGGAACTGAAAAACGCGAATGGCTTCGCCTGTTTCTGCCCCCCCCCCCCCACGTGTGAATGTGTGAATCTAATGGATTTGGTATGTCTTTCACTGCATACGCTGTTTCAAGAAAAAGGACTTTTAATGAAAAAACATCAATCCGTTTCCATGTATGGAATCAGTTTGATTGGCTAACGAGATGTGCATGTCGTGACGTCATGATCAAGATATCACTTGATCCTGCCAGCAGTGGGATTATCACTAGTGACTGATAAAATATCCGGAGAGAATCATGTCTGTGTCGTCAATGTTGGAACTGGACAATAATGCTATTGAGCAGGCGATTGGATTTTTTGTGTGTGCAAAATGGAACTTAACAGTTTCACAAAAGAGGACTTAAATGCCTTGGGTAAATCATTTATTTGTTATGTAGCCGAAAATGCTGTTAAGGAAATATGGGAACATGTGCCGACATCATGGACTCAAGACCCTGTGTTAGGTAAATTGCAAATTGCACCATAACCAAGTGGCCATCGCTAAAATACCATCGGTACAACAGTGTCGAACCTGTCATCTTGTGAAACTCTACCACGTGCATAAAACCTTGAACAAGGATTTTTTTTCATTCCACGGTTCCCATGGCGAGAAAAAAAGCAACAACAACACCCTCTACAGAGGGGAAAGATCAAAACTATTTACCATCCATTGAAAAAGAGTTGCCAAACCTGTACTGGTTGTGGCGTCATTGACAAAGTTATTCAATTACTACCCTTTGAAATGCACTTACCTGGTTACAAATACTGCGGTTCTGGAACAAAGCTGAAACAACATTTGCAGCGTAGTGATTTACCTATAAATCTTTTGGATGATGCTTGCCGAGAACATGTGATTTCTTATTGCTATAGTCAACCTGAAATTAGGCGTGTGGCTGATAAAGTATTATTGAAAAAAGCTAAACAACGTTTGACACCCTGTGATGCCTCAATGGGAGAGAGGTTGGCAGCCCTGATTGCGATTAATGCTATGAAAGGAAAGTTAACCTTCGGGCGGGCGCGCACGCGGCAAATTGGCCGGGTTTTCAAAAAAAGACGTACTACTTTGTTATACTCCCGTGAGGGACAACCACGCCCCTATGTATTCTCTAATTACTATGTAAGACGTCATATGGCAGGCCAACACCACCTCAGACTTGTAGAGGGATTGCGCAATTCATTACGCAAGTTGCCTATGTCACGGTAGGAGGTACGACCGGCCACATTGCCGCCGCGCGCCTAACAGTGCTAAACGTTCACCGTCCACCACACACAATGTAAGTATTTATTTCTTTACTTTTTACTTGATTTATAATATTATATGATGAATTGCTCAAGTATCATACATTTCAGGGTGATATATTTTTCAAATATTTATGCTTTACACATCTATTTCACTGTCCTCCCTCTCCCTCGTTCTCTCGGTTTTACTCTCAAGGATTTTATGAATACCTACGATTTACTCAATCTTCACTTTTGGGTTTCAGGGAACCTTACCTCAGACCTGAGGATATTTCTACAATTCTTCAAGAGTTGGAGGAAGACGAACGAATGGACCAGCTAGAAGATCTGACGGAAGACGATGAGATTGATCCAGATTTCGAGACTGAAGAAATACATGTGGACGACCACGACAGTGAGTCTGAAGTGGAAATTGAAATTGAAGGCGAAGAAGACGCTGAAAATAGCGAGAGTCTTCGATTTTTTATCGGTAAAGATGGAGAAACATTGTGGGCGAATCAACTTGTCGCAAATCTTGTAAAAACAAGGGGAAGAAACATTATCAACGCTTTTCCAGGCCCTAAGGTCATTGTATGACTGAAATCGAATGTTTTCACTAATAATGTCCCCTGACATTATTGATAGTATTTTTAAGAACACCAATATATACATTCAGAAAAAGGAAACTGGAAATCGACAGAGAGATTTTAGGTTGACCGATATAAAAGAAATTCGTGCTTTTTGGGGGGCATTATTATTTTTGGCGGTCAAAAGGGAGAATCGTACGAATCTAGCTGAACCATTTGCGACAAACGGGACTGGGTATAAAATTTTGCGCGCTAATTTCAGCGAAAGGCGATTCCGATTTTTATTGAGATGTATACGATTCGGTGATGTGAATACACGAACTGAGCAGATGAACAGTGACAGACTAGCTCCCATTCGAGACATTCTGAATAAATTCGTTCACAATTCACAACAGTCATATTCTCCTGGTGAATTCCTGACCGTCGATGAAATGCTGGTTGCTTTCCGGGGCCGTTGTCGATTTGTGCAGTACATGGCTAAAAAACCAGCCAAATAGGGCATCAACGTGTATGCCGTATGTGATGCTCGAACATTCTACACGTACAATATTGAAATGTATTGTGGAAAGCAAGAAACTGGCCCTTATGCTACCACCAACAAGCCTCATGATATTGTTGTCAGACTGACAGATCCCATCACGAAAACAAATCGTAATGTCACTACAGATAATCACTTTAGCAGCTATCCTCTAGCCGAGGATTTGCTGAAGGACGGATTGACCTTTTTGGGCACCCTGAATAGTAACAAAATGGAGATTCCCCCAGAGTTTGTGGAGCGCAATTCTTCATCAGTACCCGGAAGTAACAAGTTTGGTGCTCAACCTGATATTACTTTGATCTCTATGGTGACAAAGAGAAAGAAAGCAGTGCTCGTCTTGTCTATGATGCACGACGACAACAAAACTGATGAAGGGACAGGCAAACCACACCAAATTATGGACTATAATGGCACCAAAGGAGGGGTGGACACAGTGGACCTCATGTGTTCAAGGTGCTCCACTTCCAGAACAACTCGAAGGTGGCCAATGGAGGTATTTTAGCGTCTTCTTGATGTGGCTGAGATTAATTCCTTCAAGATCTTCAAGGCCAATACTCGGAACAGTGATTTGAGGAGAAGAACTTATGTATCCAACTTAAGTTTTGCCCTCATGGAAGAAAATCTAAAATACCGGGCCACAATAACTACTCTTCCTCGACAAGTACGTTGTTTTCTAGAAAGGTATAAGGAAGAACCTGATCAGGTTGAAGTAACTCCTTCCACAAAAAGGAAAATTTGTTTTTATTGTGGTAGATCTAAGAACAATCGGACTCGGATGTCCTGCAAGAAATGTGCAAAAAAAGTATGTAAAAATCATTCAGTCCACGAAATCACATGCAATTCATGTGCACAGCCTGAAGTAGAGAATGAAGATGAAGACGTCTAATTCCAAATGGAAGTGTGATAACATTGTAACCTTGATGTGATAAAATCTGAACACAAGTGATAGGCCTATATTTGGAATATTATTCTTTTACGGTACTATTTTCATTGAGATGTTTGTTGCGTTGTTCCTTTCAGTTTGCAGAAGTGATAAAAGTCGTTGCAAAATACAAAATATTTGCTCACTTAATGTGTCTTTAGTGTAACAATTGAAATCCCAATGAATTTCATGTCAACAAACACTTCTGGCTTTAAGAACTGAACGTGAATGAGAGCGGCCAAAATGCCGGAGCGCGCCAACTGGTGTGAGTGCAAAAGGCGCGCCCGCCCGAAGGTTAATGATGAATGGACAAGAACATTAAAAATAAACTATATGTAAACTAGTTTAATGCCCTATTTGCTTTGAAATAAAACAGTATTGCCCGAGTACTATTTCTTTGTATATAAAATGTTGTTATACATTTCTCATTTATATATTTTTCACAATGCATATTTAAAATTCAGGCTTCGCACATTGCAAATATTGAAAAGTTCATTTTATCTTTCAACAATTTCTTGATGCGAGTGCTTGGCTATTGCAGTGGTGCAGTCCTTTTGTTTTCCAATCACGTAGTGCCACTCTACACACACTACACGAAAGAGCCTATCAACCACCACATGTCTATGACTTACATATAAAAGCAGATTTAGGAATACTACTATTTAAATTTGTTGTAGGCTTTAATTTCTTTTCTCCACCGAGTTTGCTATAGTCGAACTAAAAATGTTAAGTGCTCGCTCACTCTTTCACACTCTCTCTTTGGAAAAAAAACACAATAATCATATTCATTTTCCAAAGAACATATATTCACATGCATGCAACCCCAAAGGTACATTCAGTTATAAATTTATAAACAACCATTTCATGCACGGTAAAACATATTTTCTAATGCCCATTTTCAATATCAGGCATAATCAAATTTAATAAATATAAAGTTGTAGAGGGCTTTAAAGGGCAAGGAGCTTAGTGCATTTCTCATAGTTACTATTCTTGTCATCGCAAAAACAAAATATCAAAACCCATGTTTACAAATTAGCATTTGCAAATTTCTATTCACCTCATCGCAAAAACAAAATATCAAAATCCCGTATTTAAATTCTCGTTATTGAGAAATAGAAATCCTAGTTTTATAAATGTGCATTTAAAATTACTATTCTCATCATCGCGAAAACAAAATCTCATATTTACAAATTTGCATTTACAATTGACCATTCTCGTCATCGCAAAAAACAAAATCTCATATTTACAAAAGCTATTTCCCAAACCACAAAACAAAAAATTACACGCCCTCCTCGTCATGACAGCCACATGGCCAGCTAGTGAGCAAGTCATCGGCCAGCTCCCGCTTATTGTCCATCGAGGCGAGCGTGTGTATCCTCTGTTGTACAAGATACAAATTATGGTTGACAGATTGTATCCTGTATTGTTTATGGGACATAGCTTTCCCAGTTTGTAAAACCTCTAAGTAGTCGTCCACACGTAGTGATATTACCATTGTTTTCCTACGCCCTTGGTCCTTTTAGATTCTATTTGATCTAGCTGGCGTTAAGCATACATTTTAGATGCGAGTCCAACGAACTCGGTCATGATCGAATCACCGCATTCATCTTTTAAGATACCCATTTTCTTCTTCAGCTGCAACACATTGTCAGGACTGTAGGAAGAGGTGTTAAACCAATCACTATATTGCCTCATTACGACATAGGGATCGCGCTGGCGGACACGGTATATAAACCAGTCCGCTTCCATATATATCAGGGTGACACATCCCAGAAATGCTGTTTGGCAAACTCGTAGTGGAATTTGTAGATCACCAATTCAGAAAAGTCCAAAATGACTTGACCCAATTATGGGCAGATGACCTTGTAGTTCCGCCCCTTAAAACAACAATAACTAACTAACTTTGACCCAATTAAATGGCCTTATTCATAGTGGCATGGGTCTTACTCAATTCAATGGTTGCCAAATTTTCATCGGAAATTTGATAGCGTGTAACTAAGCCGTTATCATGTTGCAGTGTGAAACTAGGGACAACTGTTGGCTTGCTACCGACTTAACACTGTGGCTCGCTAAGGCCGTCTTTTAACTAGAAATATATGTGTTTCATTTATAAATCCAATACATCACTAGGCTCTCGGAAATCTCTACCCCTTAATAAATAAACTACATCTCAATCGTAAGCCGTGCGTGTTATGCGCTATAAAATTGCTGCCCCGACATTTTTAAAAAACTATACCTCTCACGTTATCCGTCCGTGTTATGCGCAATAAAATTCCTACCCCAAAATATAGAAACTACACCTCTCTCGTTAGTCGTGCGTTGTAAGGGAGCCCTACTATAAATAAGTATTCAATACTTAGCGGGTAATCATCCAGCCATTAAAACTATTCTTCCCGCCATTCTTCTCGCTTATCTATCGCTGCCTTGCCACCAATCCATCCATCATCACTTAATAATAACTAGCAACCCGCCCCGGCTTCGCCCGGGAACAGTTATGAATGCAACAACGTGACATCGCTAAGTTCTGCCAACTTTTGTATTCCAAGTGTTAAGTCAGAAATGTACAGTACTTTTAACTGAGGTCTTATAAGATTTCCTTGTATACGACATTAATCGTTTTCCCTCCAGCAGTGAACAAGAAAAGATTTCGGTTTGATGTAACACGCAATAGAGCTACGTAAAGCTGTCCATGAGAAAAACATTCTCCACTGAGATCAACTCCAGTCACGCTGTCTGACCCTGTGCTTTGTTTATAGCCATGTCAAAGCAGACTTTCACTGGGAATTGTACTCGCTTGAAATGATAAGGAAAATCTGCAGGAATCATAGGGATTCTGGGTACTAAGACCGTTTCTCCGGTACCACAGCTAGTTAAGATAGTTGCTTCAATGAAATAGTTTTTTCAAAGTTTTCACTACCAATAGCGTCCCATTGCATAACTTTGGAAGGTGTAAATTACGTAGCAATATAATAGGCACTCCCACTTTTAAAATACACTTGCGTGGTGGCAAGCCAGAAGGAAGTAAAGAATTTAGGAATTCTGTAGGGTAATGAACAGCTTCTTCACTATCGACTACTGCGTCTACTGAGTAATATACTTGAGCCTGGGCAGTGAATTTGGAGAACACCAAGTCATTAATTTTCACATCTTGTTCGTTTGCCGGCGATAATATTGCTCTTTCTTTAAACCATGAATGAGACTTGTTTGATAGGTCATGGATTTGAGGATAAACGCAATCAATCAATTCTTGAATGCTGCTTAATAAAACACAGAAATCGTGACAAAGGGTAATTTTCCCGTCAATGACCGGTAAATCTCTATTTCCGTCTCTAAGTAACAAATTAGCAAACAGACTATTATCTTCTGAAGATAAGAGTACTCTCATGTTAGTTTTGAGTGCCAGTTTTCTTATATCCGGCCAGATGTAAGATTTTTTTAATGAAGCGTTCACTTCGTCGTCTCTCGTTCCTCTGGTAATAACTGGTAAGATTAGACAAAAATCTCAGGAGAAAAAACCTGTGCAGCCACCCATAGGTGTGTTCCGATTCCTTAGATCGCGCAAGGTTCTGTGAACAGCTTCAACAGAAGTTTTGTGCGACATTGTAGCCTCATCCGATATAAGTAAATAACAATTTCGGATTAAACTGGCAGTGTTACTTTGTTTTGAAATATTACATACGCTTCCATCATTACTGCTGACTTTTCAAAGGAAGTTTAAATGTTGCAGGTGCTGTTCTTCCCCCTTCCAAAAGAGTGGCTGCAATTCCAGATGATGCGACGGTAAGAGCAATATTACCACCAGACCTCACTTTGGCGAGCAACAAATTAATCAAGAACGTTTTGCCTATGCCTCCAGGGGCATCGAGACAAAATATCTTACCTTCTTTCTTAGTGATGGTGTCATAAGCTTGTTTCTGATCGTGGTTCAGACGGTGTTCTTCTTGAGCAACGGTTTGAAGGAGCCGAAGACGAAGTTTTTCTCTCTCTTGTGACAATCGAGAAATCGTTTGTTGCTCTGTTTCATTGATACGTAATAAGCGCTTTTCTTTTGATGTCAATGAACTATGACCTATATCCGTTTTACATCTCGGCATGATGACTTTAAATCACTGACTGGACAATTAATTGTAGCGAATTCTTGTCAGACGTAATTTAAGAATGGCGAAGTGCATGAAACACAAATCCCCCTTCCGTCCAATCTTAAATTGACTGTGTATTTTGCGGAACAAAACGTTCACAGGCGAAATGAAGAAAAGCCGAGTTGCACTTCCAGGGGAATGGCGAGGTGCATGAAACACAAATCCCCCTTCCATCCAATCTTAAATTGACTGTGTATTTTGCGAAACAAAACGTTCACAGGCGAAATGAAGAAAAGCCGAGTTGCACTTCCAGGGGAATGGCGAGGTGCATGAAACACAAATCCCCCTTCCGTCCAATCTTAACTTAACTGTGTATTTTGCGGAACGGAAAGTTCACAGGCGAAAAAGTGTTGCACTTCCAGGTAATGGCGAGGAGTAAAACTCCCTTCAGTCCAATCTTAACTTGACTGAGTATATTGCGGAAAGAAAAGTTCACAGGCGAAAATAAGAAAAGCCGAGTTGCACTTGCCGGGTAACTCTAAACACAACCACCCTTCTCTGAAGTCTTAACTCAACAGGACTCGACGGTTTGCTACTGGCTGTATCTGGGTAATACGTTCGCCCACTAGTTAGGATATAACATGGGTGATAGACTCGCCCTTAGCTGGCTCGTAATCTGTCTCCTCAATATTTGAATGGACGTGGTTGGAAGAAATGAAAACGTAAAAACACTTATAGTGGGCGATGTATTGAAGATAGAGATATGCTCACGCGTTTTTTAGAACTTTTCATGCTGAACATTCCTTACACTCATAGTATTTAGATATTTTTAACGTTCTGCCCAGCGTAAGCTTACAAAGCGCTCGGACGCCAGGTTTTTCCCCCAATTTGTTCACTGAAATCGTTACTGCTCGGCTTCCTTTGATCACAAATAAATTATTTTCTACAGAAATCATCCTCGGGATATCCTTTACAGAATGGTGAAAACCGCATCAAAATCCATCCAGTGGTTCTTGAGATTATCCGTGACATCCAAGAATCGGGGACTTTGTTTTATACTAAGTAGGGATAAAAATAATCCATTCATCATTAAATAATAATCATTATTGGTTATGTATGCCCTTTTGCAACAAATTAAAAATAATCATTAAAAAACACCAGGTTGCCTCACTATTCACGTGGTCAGAGCAAGGTACTGGCGCGTATTTAAAAAAATGGCACCCGCGCATGTTGTTAAACCCTATCTGTAATTTTGTAAGAAATCCATGGTCCATTAACTAATAAAATAATTATTTTAAGAAAACCGCCACAGACTTGCCCCTAGTCACGTGGCTCAACAAGGTATCGTCACTGCAAATAAAATGGCACCCTCGAATATCGTTAAGCCCTATAGGTAAATTTGTAAAACAACCATGATCCATATCAAAAGAGGGCATTGGTTCACGAGATATCGGGTTGCCTATCGCCAGGGGCTGGTACGAGGAGGGATCAAAATGTTGTGGGTTAGGACTGCCCTTAGGCCATTACTCCACTCGCTGAGGAGTTACCTTCATCGCCATCCTTGCAAGGTGCTTCACAAATGTTAGATAGGCCTACGCAACTTGCGTTCAAGTGATTGAATTATATATTATTTCTACTGTATGTCTCCGAATGTTGAAATGAAACCTGCTCTCCATTTATCAAAATAATAAAATCCAATACCCAGGATAGTAGAGATCTGCCACGAAACTGGGTAATATGTAAACCTCACATAGGGAACTTCAACCAATCAAGACTCATGATTATCAGATTGTACACTACACACAAATGGTACGACTATGCCATTCATAAGAACCGATATCCCGAGTATAAATCTGGTACTAAATTCGACACATCGCTGGATCGTTTATCCATGTACTATACATTCCTATAAAAGTGTAAGCTTCTTAGGCTTCATGTACTCAAGATGGCAGGCTTAAGTACAATTAAATCAATAACTCAGAAGTTAACTGAGCAACTTTCTCTACTCTTGGCAAAAGGAGAACCTCATGTAGATTAAGGGGATTTTGTAATCCAATTCACATAATTATTAAATTGGGCATAACGCTTACCTGCCATCTACAGTAAATATATGATTTATTGACGTTGATAACTGAGGATGGAACTCATGAATAATGATTATATTTGGCAACAGTGTATGATCTCATAAAAGACGTACTCTGCAGAGGGCACACGTTTATCAGCTTCATGCAATGAAAATGTCTGTTGAACATACTACTTCGATTCAATGATCCTGAACTCAATGAGTAATTTCGAATTTGCCTTCAATATTTCTGGCATATGTATCTCACTTAGCAGGAGGAATTTTACCAACAGCCAGCTTTTTGAACATTTTAATACTGAAGTCTACTGCTCGAGATTCAATAAAGCGATAATCATTAAAACTTGACAATGAGGTGCAGTCACATTTAAGAGATATTCAAAAGCCATAGAATATTCAATATCTCGGTAAGGATTAATATTACGTACCCCACCACTATTATGGAAAGCTTTTAAGTCGCCAGTAGAACTAGAGTAGACAACAATGCAACACTGAAAAATGATTTCGAATACTTCAATGTCACCGCCACTAATTGCGAACTTAAGACTCTATAATTCTTTAAAGAATCTGAAGGAAATGCAGTTTTGTAGATGCGGCTTACTTGGTAGTGGTGGTGATGGTGATAGTGTTGGTTGTTGTGGTAGTGAGTTTAAATTACTGGGGCGTAAAAGGTAGGTCAGTTCTCAACTGTCTCAACCATAGGTTTATTAACTTAACGAATTCATGATGTAAGACACGCGTTCTAATAATTGAGTTTTTTTGTTTTATTTTTGCAAAAGTGACAGTCAGTCTGAAAGACTAGACTTTGCATCATTTTAAATGCTACAAATGCTGAAAAATGCTAGAAAGGCTGGAGGCTTCTCGCTTCGCTCGAAGCCAAGGACTCTTGACATTTTAGAAAATTATCTGCATAGTACTTATCTTGCTTATCTTGTTTCAAATTACTCGCGAACGGCAAGTGCAAACCAAGGGCAAACCAAGGGCGAAGCAAGGTAAAGCGCGCGGGATGCCGCACGCTCACCAGAGCGTGCGGGAACGTGCCCCTTCCATCCAGTCTAAAAACACTTATAGTGGGTGATGTATTGAAGATAGAGATATGCTCTCCCGGGCTTTTTTGTAGTACTTTTCATGCTGACCAATTCTTACGCTCATAGTATATTGATATTTTTAACAGTTTGCCCAGAGTAAGCTTAAGAACCGCACGGACGCCAAATTTGTTTTCGACTTTTTCATTGAAATCGTTACTGCTTGGCTTCCTTTGATCATACATTAATTATTTTCTACAGAATATTTACTAGAGATATCCTTTACAGAATGGTGAAAACCGCATCAAAATCCATCAAGTGGTTCTCGAGATTACCCGTGGCATCCAAGAATCGGGGATTTTGTCTTATACTAACGAAGTAGAGATTGTCGCGGAACACATGCACCAAGCGGTACTATGACGTCACACACCTCAGTGCATCTGGGTACATTTCGTCCCGTCACCGTAACGTAACGCCAGACCCCAGCGTAACGACGAAGTCGACAAGATCATTTAAAATGATACAAAATATTTTTGTTGAGAACAGAAATCTTTCATTGTTTCTATTTGCAGCCATAACTTTATTATAATTATTATTATTAATCGGTAGACTGTGGGCGAACAGCATGTAGCATCGCCTGACTCTAAATTGTCGCAAAGGTCGTCAAAATTAACTTAGGTTCAATAGTGCGGCCACTAAGCCTACATTTTGACAACTGTTTATGTAGCTGAATTCCAAGTATTAGTATCATCATGTCATTCAATAGCTCTTTTCTATGTAACTTGATTTCAATACTCGCGGAAACAGAAATATAAATGTCTTGTGAATACAGTGCTAGCGGTAGAAGTCCTTCCTCTGCATATTATAAATTTCGTTCACGAAACATCTCATTAGATAAAATACGTAAGATAAACACTGTGATTCACAGTTAGGTTTCCTAAATTGGAAAGATAAGTGTGCGACTTGGGTCATATTTGAAGAAGGCCTGTTGAAGTTGACTAACCAGACAAGCAGGTAACTTTCCTTCCCACCATTGCTTTAATGGTGTCAGAGCAGAACAGAAGCCACTCCAGTCCCCGTTTCAATATCTGGTGCTGCAACGAGCAGGAAATGTAATCATTTACACAAGACATTTGTCATCAGGCGCCTGTCGTCGCGCCAGGGCGTTTCATTTCGCCGGTATGCGGGGCTGGGCTACAGTGACGCCGCGCCGCGCCGCGGCGAAGAGGGCGACATGACGTACTGGGACATCCTCCTCGTGCGATAGGATATACATGTATTCATTAGCCTTGTGTACAGACAACCTAAAACACTAGCCTTCTAGCTCCTAAAATCAGAATATACAGTAAAACACCAATTACAGTCATTTCCTGTGAATTGTTTTGCTCGCCCCCAATGATATACGAGGCACGTCCAGAAAGTAAGTTCCGTTTGGTAATAAAATTAAATTGTGTACAGATACAGAAACATTATTTATTGCACAACATTCTACACCTCTTAAAATAC
This sequence comes from Meconema thalassinum, assembly GCA_946902985.2. NCBI lineage: Eukaryota > Metazoa > Arthropoda > Insecta > Orthoptera > Tettigoniidae > Meconema > Meconema thalassinum. The sequence continues at coordinate 182,821,998 of OX336389.2, forward strand.
TTTTCCACATAACTGCCGAACTTTTGCAGGCATTTGTCATAGCGTGGCACAAGTTTTTGGATACCTTCTTCATAGAAGTTTGCTGGCGACCGTAAACGAGAGTGAAGACTCCCCTGTAAGATATCCTACCGTTTGGCCACCACTGTTGGGCAAATTGCGTATGTGGTCAGGAGAACTCCTAAACATACGCAGTTCTCCTGGTAAGCACGCAATTTGCCTAACAGTGGTGGCCAAACGGTAGGATATCTTACAGGGGAGTCTTCACTCTCGTTTACGGTCGGCGGCAAACTTCTATGAAGAAGGTATCCAAAAACGTGTGCCACGCTATGACAAATGCCTGCAAAAGTTCGGCAGTTATGTGGAAAATTAGTTTAAGAGGTGTAGAATGTTGTGCAATAAATAATTTGTCTGTATCTGTACACAATTTAATTTTATTACCAAACGGAACTTACTTTCTGGACGTGCCTCGTAGTCTAATCCTAAATATCCTAAATTTGAGAGAAGTCACGAGAGGCCACTATAACCGTTTCCTTTGATACGCTCTGTAATGTTCTCCTTATTTCTCATTAACAAGCGTTCTTCATAAAATAAGGTTTTAGTTATTTTTTAACACATTAACCCTTTGAAAGAAAATACGTATTATGAATTTGTTTAGAAGAGTTTGAAAACCCAATCCCAAAATGCGCTTTGTACATAAAATCTTTCTTCTTCTAATAGTGAATAATTGATTAGTGTTTTATGGCAAAATAGCTACATTTAGCAAATTATTACATATGGAAGTCTTTTAAAAGCAGTCCGCCTCGTTGCGCTGTGGTTAGCATTCTTGGGTGTCACCGTGGAGAAATTAAATTCTGGTCTGAGGGCTGGAACGGGGTACACTCAGCCTCGTGAGGCAAAACTGACACAAGTTGGGTTAGATTCTTACCTCAGCCATCCTGTAAGTGGTTTTCCTTGGTTTCCTACTTCTACTCCAGGCCGCCTCCTTCCCAGTCCTCATCTGAATTACAAATACACTAATACTGACATTATTATCACACATGTTATCAGACAAATTCCGCACACACCCTAGTACACGAGGATACATGATCACGATGCCTCAAAGCCTCTAAATCAATCAGCAACACCTCCTTTATATGAAAAAAAGAAATGAAAATCCACAACCTGCATCCAGTCGACCGACCGGGTCATGGAATGGAATGAATGACGCCCCCATCAAGCGGCGAGGATATGAACTGTGCCAGCTGCCGAAGCCTGTCGCACTCCCCTGGGGCAATAATTAAATGAATAACAGATGAAATGAAATGATAGTGGAGAGTGTTGCAGGAATGCAATTGTTACAGGGAAAACCGGAGTACCCGAAGAAAAACCTGTCTGCCTCCGCTTTGCCCAGCACGAATCTCACATGGAGTGACCGTGACTTGAACAACGGACCCAGCGGTGAGAGGCCAGCGTGCTGCCGTCTAAGCCACGGAGGCTCTCCCTCCTTTAAATATCGGAGATAATTATTGAATCGCAAGCATGGGAGTCCGAAGTAACATACGCACTAGAAAAGAGTTTTTATCCTTGGATGCGTTACCCTCACTTCCCTACACATTTACATAACTTGGGTCTGTTGGACCCTTAAGTAATGACATGGTCATTAGGTATTATAATAATTAGGTTAAGGTAATTGCCCCGGACGAGTACATTGTAATAACAAATTTTCTTTTACTTTGCAGTATTTCATATACCTTAAAATCAATATATGTCACACCACAGTTCTACTATATTGTTGCACAATGCTAAAATCGTTACTCACTTTCTTGACACACAGACAGTATAGCACGTAACGTTCCAGCTCGATTACACTTTCTCATCCTATGCAGTGATTGCACATTACTGAGCTATGTTCCTGCCAAACGCTCTGTGAAGGCTAGGAACACACCATCTTGTTTTCCTGTCTTTAGTTGATGGACTGCATGCATATCTTTTCAAGTTGTCCCGCTGATTATTCTGTCACAATCTGCTAAACAGGAATGGCAATTAACTTCCCCATATCAAACAAACAGATTTGTTGAGAAACCGATTAGCAAATAAACAATATCCTTCTATGAGAAAGACCTTGGTGGTACAAGAGATGTACCACACAGTAAAGAGTAAATGCATTTAAAACTGCCACATCCAAAATATTATAGCACAGCGTCATAGGCCAACGATGTGTTTGTCTCTTGCAAGTGTGGTTGCCTACTACGTGATCCATTGCGTTCGTATGACCTTTATCAAAAGAGACAATGATCTCCAATTCTGGGATTTCTTCAGCTTCGCCTGACTTCTGTATTCTTCCACTAGAAGCATGAACTCCTCATCCGTCACTTTACTCTCCCCTGTGGTGACACCATTATCTTCATCAAGCCACTAAGAAATCGTCCATGCAATATTTGGGCTTGATCGTAGACTCCTTCCTGTGCCTTCCTCTTTCTGTGTGTTCTAGATCTGGAAATCTTCCCTAATAAAATAAATGTACTTTGCAGTAGTAACAATAAAAATTATCAGCAAAGAACATAACCTCAAGATTGCAATTACATTAACAGTAGACCTACCAATATAATGCACCAATTACAGTTAGATCAATTGTAATACAGACATTACTTGCCTTCATTTATATAAAAGGGTAAGGTTATGACAAACATTTCAACACAACAAACCGAAGCACTTTTCCCTCCAAAAAAGGTTTATACCATACTGCAGACCGTAAATAAAGTTCAAGGAGAACAGTTCATTAAGCCGTCCTTGACTGGGATGGTTGTCTCTTGGACCTAACAGCTACTTATTTCTCCTTGCGAGGCTGAGTGCACCAGTTTCAGCCCCAACGTCAGTTTTAAAATCTCTGAACTAGCCAGCAGATTTCATACTGCACAGTTCCCTTTCACATATCTCGAGTGGCGTGCATGTTCAATTCCCACTAATGGATACATGAACCAATATTTCTAACCACTGGCCTGTACGCTTGTTCTGCAAATCGAAGATTGCCCGGGCAAATTTGGTGCATTAGCGGCGTACAGTACTCGAATATCACCTTCTATCGGATACACAATGGACAGTCAAGGAACTCGGAAGTAATGCTTGGGCATACTATATCCAGGACACGCAGTTGCCATAAACATTGCCAACATCTCACTTCCACAACCATTTTATCGGGCAATTCATTAATTTTTGAAACTACAGCTAGTAGGATTTTGAAACAATCAAAAGAATCTTCATGCACCTCAAGTTTGCTCTACTATTTATTGTACATCCTGTATAATACACACGAATTTTCAGCATTCACTTTGACATAACCACAACAGGTATTAATCCTTCAATCCTGCAAATGAAGCCATTCAGCAGCTTATTTATATTATTGATTAGTATACGCAAACTATAGAAACTTGAGTTATAAGAATACAATACTGAAGGTTGCTACGGACAGTATGCAGAAGCGTCGAATGCTGTTTGATATTTATCGCAGTGAAACCCCACGAATCTACTAACTGCCTTTCGAAGAACTGAACTGATGTTCCTAAAGCAAGCAAGCATCACTGAATACAAGTTCAGTATGCGAGATGGCAGCAGGAAATGAATGTGTAAGTCCTAAAAATAAAGCCTGTAGACAATAAACGTTCCTAGCATTCCAGGGCGCACTACCACTGTAATTGGGGTAGAATTACTCTGGGCTGAACTGCGGGGGGAAGTGCAAGCAATGGAGATGAAGTAACAACGCGAAGAGGAGATTCAGGGAGGAAATGAGAGCGCTCACTTGGATGACGAGACAGTAAATAAGAATTAAGCCATGTGATTTTTGCTCATCAAGGTGAAAACCTTGGCTCTTGAACGTATTACAGTATTTTTAATGGTATTCACAAAGAATACACTTAATCAGTGCCTTGTATTGGGTAGTAGACTAACTGAATGTTGGTGCAGTGGTTAAGCTGCTTGCCTCTCACCAAGGTGGACCGGGCTCGCTTCCCAGTTAATGCTTCTGAGGTTTTGGAAATGAAATGTCAAGTCGTATTGTTCGGATTCCACGTAAAAAAGGACGTCCCTTGGCTCATGATAGCGAGATTAACTATCACGTAAGACTTCAAACTTAATGTTTGTTCTGTTAACAACTAAGCAACTTACTTTCCACATCTGTAAAGAGTTAATACAATGTAGCCGTAGCATCGGTGCCAAGTATTACTTATGTGTAGCAGCACTAAACACAGCCAAAGCAAACAATTTGATGTGCTTTGCTTCATCAAAGTTGTATTAACATTTGATAAGACCTTTACATATTGTTGACAGATAACCATTATGTTCCAACTCTCTATTGCTACTATTGATAATACTGAATGGACTAATGCTATAAAATCGTGCGTTAAAGGTTAAAATTGGATCAGTTGTTTACGTGATTTACTAGGCCAACTCTAAATTCAGTGCCTACAGTACCAGCAGTTGGCAGCAAACGAAAAAGTTAATACTTTTTTAATCATGTGCTGGTAGTGTGTACTTCGATCATTCAAATTCCAGATCAAAGCGACGGTGCCCATCAGGAATTCTATATTACAAGGTTGTTACCACCTACAGTATTACCAACGATTGGCAACACATAAACGATTTTATAATTTTTGCTTTGTTTGGGTATCGAAGTTTGATGTCTTTCAGTCGGTCAAGCAGGGGTTGGTCTCATATTGAGTTGAAAACTTGGACAACAGGTGGAATATTATGAGCAATATAGTGAACGGATTCATTGTACCAAAAAATCAATACAAAACCTACGTGCACCACAGTGGTACAAGTCTATATGCCTACCAGTCAAGCTGATAATGAAGATGTTGAAAAGGTCTACGAAGAAATAGATGAAATTCTGAGGTATATCAAGGGTGATGATAATGTTATAGTAATGGGAGATTGGAATGCTGTGGTAGGTAAAGGAAGAGAAAGGAAGATAGTAGGAGATTTTGGATTAGGTGAAAGGAATGATCGAGGAAGCAGGCTGATGGAATTCTGCACCGAGCATGAGTTATTCAATAACCACAATAGAAGAATATACACATGGATCAGAAAATAAGATACAGGGCGTTACCAAATAGACTTCATTATGGTCAAGCAGAGGTTTCGAAACCAGATTTTGGACTGTAAAACATATCCCGGTGCTGACATAAACTATGAACTGGCCACAATCTGGTTGTTATGACATGAAGATTAAAGTTGAAGAAACTGAAGAAAAGTCAAAAGCCTAAATGGTGGGAAATAAACAGACTGAAAGAGAAGGGTGTAAACGAAAGATTCAAGGAGAGTGTTGTGTTGGCAGCAAGCACTAGAGTGTAGTGCAGTATCTTTGCCATAGTCTTTGATATTAGTGAAGTTCAGTGTCAAAAACAATATGGTGTGTATCGTGTGAATTGTGAATCTTTCCACAACAAATAATAAAATATGCGTTCTAGAGGAGTCTATGTGATTTATTAAGAAGTGAACCTAACATTTTATGGCGACCAGTGACACGATTCATTCATAGTAAAAGGCTCCCGTAAATAAAGAAGATGGAAAGACTCGCTAAAGAAAGAACCGTAAAGCGGCGGTTATTTACGCGCTCACACAATCAACTAATGGCGTTGTTAGAAGATGATCAAACTGAAACGGAAAAAGTGCAAGTGCAACTTGAAATCCTTCAAGAAAAGTATGATGATATCTCTAATTTAGATGGATTAATATTTCAACAGATGATAGATGACGAGTGTGAGGATGACGAAATAGAAACGGAATGTGAATCAGCTGATGATTACAAACACAAATTCCTTAGCTGTAGAACAAAAGCAACACGTTTTATGAATCCCGTTGTTTCCATTACCCCTCCACAAAGTGTAGTGAATGACAATGCTTGTGATAAAAAGAAATATAGACTTTCAAGAATAGAATTTAAGAAATTTTCTGGTGAAATAATTGATTGGTTATATTTTTGGAGCCAGTTCCGTAAAATTCACGAGGATGAGGACATTGGGAAGGAAGATAAATTCCAATATTTAATTCAGGCTATGACAGAAGGTTCCAGAGCATATGAATTAGTTACTAGTTTTCCACCCACTGCCGAGAATTATGACAAAGCTATAGAGCGTCTTCAAGCTCGATTTGGTAGAGAGGACTTGCAGGTGGAAGTTTATGTTCGTGAATTGCTCAAACTAGTATTGACGAATGCAGTCAATTCCAAAGAAAGGCCAACACTGAGTAGCTTGTATGATAAATTAGAGTCACATCTCAGATCGCTGGAAATTTTAGGCATTACTACAGAAAAATGTACTGCAATGCTGTATCCCCTAATTGAATCATCTTTGCCAGAAGACCTATTAAGAGCATGGCAGAGGAATACTTCCTTCAGGTGTGATTCCATATCCAAAGATCGTTTGCAGCAGCTCATGGCTTTTCTTCAAAATGAAGTAGTAAGTGAAGAAAGAATTTCATTGGCTATGAAAGGGTTTAGTATTAGCACATCCCAAGGATCTAAGATTAAGGGAGACAAGAAACCAAGGGATGTCATTGAACCAAATATACCCACTGCTTCTGCTTTGTTTGCTGATGTTTCTAAGAGACATGAGTGTGTTTTTTGTCTTAAACCTCATTCGAGCCCAGAGTGCATTAAAGCTCAAAAAATGACTGTAGGGGAGAAAAGGAAAATCTTAACTGATAAACACTGTTGCTTCAATTGTTTGAAGAAGGGCCATGCAAGTAGAGCTTGTAAATCGATTGTCAGGTGCATTGTTTGTGGTGGTAAACATGTGGTATTAATGTGTTATAAGCTCCGTGACAAAGAAAATGAAAGTGTGTCCAAACAGAATTACGAGGGAGACAGGAATTTGGTTCTCCAGGATGTCAATAATGTGGATAAGGCTTTAGCTAATGTGTCTTGTTCTCCTGAGGTGTACTTGCAAACCCTGGCAGTTGTCGTTAAAGGAAAGGGTAAACAAAAAACTGTACGAGCTGTCATTGATACTGGGTCTACTAAATCCTACATTGCACGTGACCTAGCCGAAGAAATGGGGTATCAGTCAATCAGGAAGGAAACGTTAATACATTCCTTGTTTGGTGGAGTACGTTCTCGAGAAGCAAAACACGACTGTTACAGAATAAGTTTAAAGCGATTGGAGGGAAACTATTCCAAGGAGCTGGAAGTTTTAAGCCAAGATATTATTTGTGAAGATGTCCCATATATTAAGAATGGTTCTTGGAGTGAGGAGATAAGGGATCTGAAAATATGTTTAACTGATGTACGAGAGCGAGGGCCTGTGCAGATTCTGATTGGGGCCGATAAGGCGGGTGAACTGCTCACTGGGAGGAAACATCAACTAAAATGTGGCCTAGTTTTGGTGGAGACTTCCCTAGGGTGGACACTAATGGGAAAAGTCATAGGTAACAAGGCCCAAAGGGATTCGGCATCATTATTAGTGTCATCATTGTTTTCCCAACATACAAGAATTTCTGATCTCTGGGACTTAGAAATTCTTGGAATTACTGACCCTGTTGTGAAAGAATCTATCGTCGAGAGGAATGAGCGTGTTAGAAATAACTTCCTTCAGACTGCACGACTGAATGAAGATAACAGATATGAAGTGTGTCTGCCTTGGAGTGAACAACATCCACCTCTCCCTGACAACAAAGAAATTGCTCAGCACAGATTAGAAATCACTACAAAGAAACTACAAGCTGAACAACATTATCAGGAGTACGATAATGTCTTACGAAGTTGGTTGGAGCAAGGAATCATCGAGAGGGTACCTGAAGAAGAACTGAAGAATAGTGGACACTATCTACCTCACCGACCTGTCTTCAAAGAAAACAGCACCACCAAGATCAGGCCTGTTTTTGATGCCTCGGCGAAGCAGAGAAACGCTCCATCTCTGAACGAATGTATTGAAAAAGGGCCCAACTTCATAGAGTTGATCCCTAGTTCGCTACTGAAGTTCAGAGAAAATGAGATCGGTGTGACGGCCGATGTAGAAAAAGCATTTCTTCAAATAAGTGTCAATCCTAGAGACCGTGATTTTCTGAGATTCCTTTGGTGGGAGGAGGAATGTACAGGGAAGGTAGAAGTGTTCCGTCACAATAGAGTTGTCTTTGGACTTGCATGTTCTCCGTTCCTATTGTCGGCAACCATCAAACTCCACTTGAACGAGTTGAAGAGACAAACAGTCGATAATAGTTCCTACTCAACTTCAACAATAGAAAGATTGGAAGAATGTTTTTATGTGGATAACTGTGCTATTAGTGTTAACAACAGAAATGACCTTCATTCATTCATGCGAGAGGCAAGCATAATAATGGATAAGGCATCTTTCAATCTCCGAGGGTGGGAGTATTCTCAGGATGGTACAGCTGAAAATCTTACTCATGTGCTAGGGCTCGTTTGGAATAAAGGAGAAGATACCATTGAACTGAATCTAACTCATGTTAACGATTTCAAATATGATGTAATCACCAAAAGAGCTATACTAGGAGCTGCACATAAGGTGTTTGACCCTATGGGCTTCTCATGTCCAGTATTTCTCTGTCCAAAATTAATCTTGCAAGAACTATGGGCCACTGACTTGGGTTGGGACACCAGAGTAGACGAAACAACAAAGAGAAGATTCATGAAGTGGTTGGCAGAACTACCTCAGCTGTCTGAGATTAAGATTCCTAGATGTTTGATCGGTAGTGTCCAGTCGGTTGAAGATATATCTTTTCACGCGTTCTGCGACGCCAGTCAAACTGCGTATGCTGCAGTTATATTCTTGCGAATACAGAGGGTTGACAATATAGAGTTACGATTTGTACAAGCTAAGACAAGAGTGGCACCCAAGAAAAGTATCACCATACCACGCCTGGAATTATTAGCAGCTACAATAGGGGTTCGACTAGTGACGTCAGTACTGCCAACATTAACTGCAAAAGAAATCGTTACTTATTATTGGAGTGACTCGTCGACTGTGTTGTCCTGGATCAAGTTAGACGAACCTTGGGGGACCTTCGTGTGGAACAGAGTGCAAGAAATTCGAAGACTGTCCAGAATAGAACAGTGGCGTCATGTTCCAGGAACCATGAATCCGGCTGACCTGGCATCAAGGGGATGTAGCACAAAACAGTTACTTCAACAGAGATGGTGGGAAGGGCCAAAATGGCTAAAACAATCCACTACACAATGGCCTAGCCCTGAAATTTCAACAAACGATGATGAAGTCTTCCAAGAAAGAAAAAAGAAAGTCAACACTATGACGGTGTTAGAAGACAAGTCCAATACCCAAGAATGGCACCTTGACTATTTCTCAAGTTTCCGTAGAACAGTTCGTATGATAGGATGGATCTTGAGGTTTCTGTATAATTGTCGACAGAAAAATAATAGAAGAACTACCGAACTATCCATTAAAGAAACCACAGAAGCAGAAAAAGTCGTGATTAAGTTCATACAAAAGGAGTGTTTTGTTGGTGAAAAGGATGAAAGATTCAACTCACTATGTGTTTTCATGGATGATGAGGGAGTGATGAGACTGAAAACAAAAATTATATCGCGCAAAGATGATTATGCTTTCCGTTGTCCTGCTATCCTTCCTGCGAAGCATACAGCAGTTCACGCTCTCATTAGGGAGAAGCACAAAGACTTATGTCATGCTGGCACCCAGATTCTGCTCAGTGGGCTCAGACAGAAATATTGGATCCTTGGAGGAAGGAGAACGGTGAAGGGTGCAATTAAAACATGTGTTGTCTGCAGAAGGTACCATGGAAAACATCTTGAAGCAGAACAAACTCATCTCCCCATAGACAGAGTAAGAGAAGCCTCAATTTTTGAAATAACAGGGGTCGACTTTGCCGGGCCTCTGATTTTGAAAGGTGGAGAGAAAGCCTGGGTCTGTCTGTTCACGTGTGTGGTTTTTCGTGCAGTACACCTGGAGTTAGTAACATCTTTGGCTACTGCAACATTCCTCGAAGCTTTTCGGCGCTTCGTGTCCAGACGTGGAAGGCCAATGATTGTCTATAGTGACAATGGGACAAACTTTCAAGGCACCTGCAATATGTTGGAGACAATTCAGTGGGATAAAATTGCTGAATATAGTTCTGTACACCAAATAAAATGGAAATTCAATCCTCGCACTGCAGCATGGTGGGGAGGATGGTGGGAGAGGCTGATTGGTGTCCTCAAACAAATGCTCAGGAAAGTTCTGGGAAAGTCATGTCTGTCGTACCAAGAAATGATGACTGTTCTGTGTGACATTGAAGCTGTCATGAATTCACGACCACTTACTTACCTGTCCAATGATGGAGAAGACTTGATGGCTATCACCCCTGCAATGTTCCTACAGGAAGTCAAGGAGATTGGAATGCCCGATATCGACATGATCGAGGACATAAAACTTGACAGAAGATTCAGGTACAGACAGAAAGTAAAGGAAACATTAAGGGTAAGATTCAGGAATGAATATCTTGGACAGCTAATACAGAAGAACCACATTGGGAAAAGTCATCACAAACCCTGTGTAGGTGAAGTAGTACTGGTAGCCAGTGACAACACGAAGAGACTAGACTGGCCGCTGGCAAGAGTGACGGAGGTCATCCCTGGCAAAGGTGGTGTCGTGAGAGTTGTTCGCTTGGCGACTACAAAAGGAGAGCTACTGAGGCCAGTACAGAGGGTGTATCCACTTGAAGTGACATCTGGAGAAGATCATGCTTTAAGACTGCAAGTTGAGCGGAATGAAAATGAGAAGAAGGAGAAAAATCCAAAGACGGTTAAACCATCTACTAATACTTCTGATCTCATCAAAACCAGTAGTGGGAGAGTGGTGGTTAAACCAAAGAGATATTTTGAGTGACATTTATTTCTGTGTTCATTTATTTTGTGAAAATATATGTGTTATGTTATTTTATTGTTTTGTTGAGTTGTTTCCACAACTCAAGTTGGGAGAATGTTGTGTTGGCAGCAAGCACTAGAGTGTAGTGCAGTATCTTTGCCATAGTCTTTGATATCAGTGAAGTTCAGTGTCAAAACCAATATGGTGTGTATCGTGTGAATTGTGAATCTTTCCACAACAAATAATAAAATATGCGTTCTAGAGGAGTCTATGTGATTTATTAAGAAGTGAACCTAACAGAGAGTATAAAGGAAGGACTATTGAAAAACCCTAAACAAACTTCAATTACAGATGAATGGGCACTCTTGAAGAATTAAATAACAAAATCCGCAGAGGAAGGCATTGGTAGGAAAGAAAGAATAGGTAGAAAACCGTGGATCACTCAGGATATACAAGAATTGATGGACGAAAGGCAGAAACACAAGAATGTAAGAGATGAAAAGGGGAAAGCAGATTACAGACGTCTGAGAAATGAGGTTAACAAGAAGTGCAAGGAAGCGAAAGATGAATGGTTGAAAGAGAAATGTGCAGGCATAGAAAATTGTCTGAAATTAGGAAAAGTAGACACAGCCTATCGAAGGATTAAGAATACTTTTGGGGAAAAGAGGACTAAGTGCTGTTATATCAAGGACACAAATGGAATGCCTCTAACAGATAGGGAAGAAAAAGTTGAGAGATGGAAAGCCTACATTGAGTGTTTGTATAAGGGAAAGGAGATTGAGAATCATGTAATGGAAAGGGAGGAGGACATTGATGAGGATGCAAAAGGAGATTTAATATTGAGATCAGAATTTGACAGAGGATTGGAAGACTTTAAGCAGGAACAAAGCACCAGGTATAGATGATATACCGATTGACTTGCTACGCTGCAGAGGAGATGAAGGTCTGATCAGGTTATATCACTTGGTGTGTAGGATTTATGAGACAGGTGAGGTACCCTCTGATTACAAGAATAATGTTATCATCCCTATACCGAATAAAGTGGGAGCTGACAGATGTGAAGATTACCGTACAATCAGCTTAATTACTCATGCTTTAAATATCCTGTCTATAATAATTTACAAGAGGATGGAACGCCAGATAGAAACGGAGTTGGGTGAAGACCAGTTTGGTTTCAGGAGAAATGCAGGAACAAGGTAAGCTGTAAACTTAGGCTGATTTTGGAAGGTAGAATAAGGAAAGATAAGAGAACGTTCATGGCATTTGTAGACTTAGAGAAGGCTTTTGATAACGTTGATTGGACTAAATTGTTTGGCATTTTGAAAACGATTGGAATAAAGTACAGGGATAGGAGGGTGATCTACAATCTATACAGAAACCAGACAGAAGTCATTCGAGCTGAAGGACATGAGAGAGAAACTGGTATTCAGAAAGGTGTAAGGCAAGGTTGCAACTTATCACCCATACTTTTCAATCTTTACATTGAGCAAGCAATGAAAGAAATTGGAGAAAAGTTTAAAGTGGGAGTGAAGATTCAAGGAGAAATAATTTCAAATCTGAGATTTGCCGATGACATAGTCATCTTGGCCGACATGCCTGAGGATTTGAATGAGTTTTTGAGTGGTATGGACTCCGTCTTGAGGAAAGAATTAATGATGAAAATTAATAAATGTAAAACGAAAATACTGGAATGCAGCCGAAATAAATCAGAAACCTCTATGGACATCAAATTGGCAGGTGAAAAACTAAAGGAAATAGGAGACTTCTGTTACTCAGGAAGCAAAATAACCAGTGATGGACGAAGCAAAGAGGATATAAAAGTAGGTTAACTCAGGGAAGGAAAGCATTTCTACAGAAAAGGAATCTGTTGACATCGAATATAGATTTAGGTAATAGGAAGTCATTTTTGAATGCCTTTGTCTGGAGCATGGCACTCTTTGGAAGTGAAACTTCGACTATTGGTGCAGCAGAAAGGAGGAGAATTGAAGCGTTTGGAATGTGGTGTTACAGGAGAATGATAAAGATAATTTGGGTAGATAGGGTTACAAACGAAGAGGTATTAAGACTAGTGGGAGAGGAGATATGTTTCTGGCGACTGATAATGAAGAGAAGAGATAGGTTGGTAGGACAAATACTAAGACACCCAGGAATAGCAAGCTTAGTTATGGAAGGAAGGGTCGAGGGCAAGAACTGTAGGGGTAGACTAAGGTTAGAATATGTTAAACAGATTGCCTCAGATGTAGGGTGTGGTAGCTATGTAGAGGCAGGGAGGCATGGAGAGCAGCATCAAACCATTCAAAAGACAAATTACCAGCATTTGCCTGGAAGGAGTTTAGAAAAATCCGGGGAAAATAACACACTCAGGCAAGACACTGTCGGTGCAGGGATTCGAACCTGCGTCCTCTACACTGCTGCAGCTGCCCACTTGGCCGTGGTGCATGGTTAAACGAGCACAACTACGCCACGGGGAAGACAAAAACAGATCAGACGTGAGCAAATTCTTGACGGGTACTTGTAGGTTTGGTACCACCTATCATTTATAGACGACGATTTCGGAACCCTCAGACCAGAATTAAGTTTATTGGCAGAGTCGTGAATCGAATTCGGACCTCCGGGGTGACAGCCAAGTGAGATAGCTGCTGCACCTAATGCATTGAGAGACGCGATATTAACCATGTAATACTCATAAATATTAAAGGCTGCAATATAAACATTGTAAATAATTTTTAGCGGCCATGGTGGCCGAAAGCTCTGACGCACTACCTCGTGCCTTGCTGGCATATTTAGAGCTTATTTTCGAGTCCCACCCCGTCCATCCTGAAAATAGTTTCCGTGGTTTCCCACTTTCACCACCAGGCAAATGCCGAGATGGTTCCTCTTGACAGTTCAACGACCGACTTCCTTCCAAAATCCTTTCCCTTATCCTTCCTTAATTAGACCCAGATTAATGGTCACGTGGGTGATCGACCTGTCGCCATCCCCAGTTGTATCTGCTTATAAAGTGTGTTCAGTTCTCAGACACCGTCCTTGTGACAGTAGAGGAATGATCCCTTGCAGAGTTGTGGGTGAAGCCGAGCTGGGAAGAAAAGCGATTAAAGAATTAAAAATCAAAATCACTGCCATGTGTCTTACAACATTGTTAAAGAGTTGTTTTCGTTTGAAAGTTCATAGGTGCTCAGTATCCGATGAAATCCAAGGTCCCGTTATTTATTTAAAATTGATTCCTTTTAGATTTGGAGAGTTCGGTTAAAATTATAGCCTACAGTATATATGTTGAATAAGACATGAAAATATAACCGAGGTCGGTATTCAAACCCTAATTTTCTGCTGTCAGGGCAGGTGGTTTGAGCTACTTCGGGCCGTTTTCCTCAACACTTTACTAACGATTATATAGTTATATTCGTATTTTATTTTAAAGGGAGTGTTAATGGATGGTTGTCGTCGATGCATTTCACGAGGCCATTCGGGTTCGCAATTATTTAAATACGTTTTACGACTCCCGCGCACGCGTGGACTTGGATTTACTCGGAAGAAATATGGCCGATAAACAAGAAGCGTGTAGCAGTGATCATAAATTGCAATGCTTCCTTGAAATTTTCTGGAATATAATTATAAAAGAAGGGAAATACAGAAGACCTTATTAAAAGCATAACTTTTCGATGTGAAATGCCATGTCCTGTGGTTCGGATTCCACGTAAAACGGAGGTCCCGTGGCTTATGATCGCGAGATTAACGGTCACGTTAAACTACAAGATTCCTTCCTTCCTTCCTTAAAAGCATAACATGATATGAAGAGAACTCGCAGTTGTGTGTATACATTGTTTACATAGCTAAAAATGACACACCTTCCCCGTTGTCTTTGTAGCGTAAGTGGTTTCATTGCTGACTCTGAGTTCATTATGCAGAGCTGGAAGAAGTTTGAATCCGCCTTCAGATAATTTTTATTATTATTATTTCCGTATTCTTGTTTCTTGATCTTATTAACATTTATTATCTTTTATAGTTTCATTATCATGAACATATTTCATGTTCAATAGGATGAAAACTTTGTGTGAAACTTAGAAACAAAACGAATTCTCTCGCCATTGCAAGATGCGCGAGGTAGAGTTCAGCCGTTTCCCTCCAGTTTAGAGAGTTGATTTGACCATTTAATGTAATTGCTTGTTACTGGAAAGTTAACGAGCGTTTCTGTTTGTTGAAATGCTTGCACAAAGTTAAATAACCTTTAATGATAAATTGACGTTGGTGGAAACGGCCTTTACACCAATGTTACACGCTCCGATCACGGGACATATTCAAGTTTTCGATGGTGAAACGCTGTTGCTGTGGCTTCTGATCTCCTAGACGACACACAGGGTCACTTGTGCGTCCTGATCTGTACCCCACCATCTAAAGCTTGTAAATTTGCCGTGATCGAAGTGTGGTGGCATTGGTGTAAGTGGCTGAACGCACCTTCCCGGACAGCAAGAGATACGGGTTTGAGTTCTCACTGCAGTCAACCTTGCATGACTCACTCAACATATATGACTGCACCAGGTAGGGCAAGTTATAAACTAATTTTTATGTTTAAAATATCTTAGTAGTTTCACGGTGAAAACCCTTTGAAATTTGCCAGAATTGTCCTTAACTTCAAATTTTCTAGGAACATTTCGCAATTCTATTCTGTTCCATGTTGATACTTAGAACGCAATTCTTCAACGAAAATTTTTAAAGAGAGAAATACTGATATGAAATTAGTTCGTCCTCAACATTTGCATCGTGGCTTGTAAATGTAAGAAATTTAAACATCATGATTCGTTCTGATACAAAATCTGAGTGTTGGCTGGTCGCCTCATCATGGTCAGCTTGCCCAGCCAATTTGTCAACTCGGCGCTCACGAACAAAAATTGTGAGCTGTTTTCCGCCTGACATGGAGCTAAACGCGCTGAGACGATACGGTAACCACCAACACGAAGTCCCGAGCAATCACGAGTGAGTAAATGTGTTGTATGCCTCAGTCTATGAGAACTTAATTCAAGAAATCACGAGGGTGTATCACTAACTGGATAGGTTTTATTAACATGAAGGATAGATGGTGGTTCTTCAGGCTATCAGTATGAGGCAGTTACTTCTCTGACTGTGGAAGATGTGTAAATTTAACCGCAGTGTAATATCCAGTACGTACACTGGTTTGTAGTAGTGTAGTAAAATCCCGAGAATTGCTTTCAAACAACTATGGCTCTACTTGTGAATCGAAACCCTTGTGATCCACTAGCCTGGTGTAAGTCTTCGAAATAGATAGCATATGGGTGAGCGTGCTTAGAAATGCAAACACAATATTCCATTAGCCTATCTCAAACCATAATAATATGAATTTGGTGAAGCCAGGAATTGAACCTGATCATCCAGGGTGGCAGCAAACTTTGCTAAACAATAAACCATGAGGTGTGTCACGTAGCCTACCGGTTCCTATCCATTGGGACAGGTGAAGGAGTTATTTTCCACTTCGACGATGATAGCTGCTTATGCAAATAATAGTGATGTACAATGAGACTGAGTTGATCTCCCTGCGCCCGATATCGCAGCAATCCCAGTGATATATGAATTCAAAGCCTCAAAGAGAACGGATTAAGCAAGCGGGCAGAACAAGACGCTGAATATGTGAGGAAACTCACAATCTCGTAGCAAAGATATCCAATTTTGAAAATAGTAGGAGCATAGTCATATTTAGAAGTGAAGCACAGACAACCGAGGTATTGTTGATAAATAAAACTGGTAAATAAGTATTATAATATACGTCACTCGGACAGGCTGCTCTTCTCTGACGCTGGAGAGATATCGTGAAGTGAAATTTACCACCCTGTTTTAGTAATGCTTTATAAAATGTGTTGCTTTAGTGAACAATGGAGTGCAGTGAGCTGAATAATTGCGTAAATATCCAAAATTTCCTGGGTTCGCGCATTGACCCAATTATTTACATTATTTTATGCGTTCTAGAAAGTTCTGATATCGTTACATGGGAAAATGTTTGGAAGTTAAATTCTGTGCATAGAATATCCTATTCGGATAATGATTTATCAATCTTGACAAGTAAGATATTTACCGACCTTCTTCAAAATGATTTTATATTGTAGTGGAGATAAGTCAAACTAGAATTTCTTCATATATAGCCTAGGAATTCTAGGTAAAATTGTTTTAGCTCATAACAATGACAATTTGAATATACCATACAAGGTTTCCATCAACAAAATAATTTATTTCGATTGAAGCATTTAAACATCTTTTTTCAGAGGTGACCTCTGTTCGTTTTATGATAGGTTTACTGGTACAGTTAGAGGGCCTGTTGGTTAATCAATTTAAAATCCAAACGCTACACTTCTTCTCGAACAGAATAGTTGTCTTACAGGAAATTTAGAGATCATGTTTGCAACGGCCTATATTTCATTCACATTTTTCGAATTCTAAATAAATGTCCTCCTAACAATTAAATGTACTGTGTAATATAAATAGCAACATAACAGGATAGCAATGACAAGGCACGAACGCGAAAGCTCCACACTATCACTCAAACACCTAGTCCATTGCTCTGCGGTTTTTGATGTTGCGGGTACTGACCTGCATTCGGGCTGAAGGAATATGATTAAATTCCACTAAAATGTTTTTGTCAGTGGTATGAATGGCATTGGTCACTTATAGCCTATAAGGGAACTGCCACCATTAAACGATAACTGAAAATGACAATAAATTCATCCAATGCCTACTTTTGACTTAAATCAGTTTCGTAGGTAGAGAGGGTTCAGACATCCCTGCTGGTATGATGAAACACTGAGAATCGAGTCATCTCATGAACTCTTGTCATCCAAGTGGAGTCACGCACATAGCAGTGCCCAGCTACAGGAGTGAGTAAGCTGTCGAATTAATCTATGCAAAATGAAGCATCGAAGTAAATAGATAAAAGTACATACCAGGTGAGAAAATCATCAAGTGGGCCACAACGTAGCACACTAGCTGGAACACATGGCTGTCACTCCTAAGGTTCGGATTCGATTTCCGGCTCTGAATTTTGGTATTAGTGCATAAGTGGGGTATATTAAGCCTCATGAGCCATAACTGAGAAGAGTTGGTTTCGAATTCCACCGCAGCCATCCGAGAAGTGGATACCCGTGGTTTCGCAGTTACACTCCAAGAAATTACCGATATGTTTCCACGGTCTTCTCCTACCGAATCCTAACCCCAACAGCAAATAAACACACTAATGCAGCCATCAAAATGGCACAGGTTATCAGACATGTTTCTCACACGCAGGGGTGACAACGATGTCGCAAAACCCTTAAATAAATCAACACAAAACAATTAGTTCCGTGGCAAATAAAAGAGCCAAATTTTCTTAAAATGTAAGATTCAATCCTCATTCCTCTTATTAGACCTGTTTAGAATGCTTGTAGCACTGACATTATTTGATTTACTCAAGATATGCATTATAAGATTTTCCTAATAAAGCAGTACAAGATGATCAAAATTGTTTCCTTACATGGATTTTGAGATACTATCTTGAGAGTCTACAGCTCAAACGCCCGGAGAGAGTTATTAGGTAGTGGACAGGACTGAAAATGTTCACAAGTGTCTCTTATGGCATACACTGTACTGTGTTTAAACAAAATTTAGTAGATATCCAATGAATGGTATGGAAGTTGCATGCAGTTCATCTTGGAACATGTTAACGTACGTAGAACAATTTGATAACATTGATTTATATTATAATTATATATACATATAATATTTGCAAATGGGGGTAATTCCTCGGTGGCAAATTGTCCAAATAGTGAAAACTACCAAAAATAACATCAAACACAATATATATACACAATTCGCAATTTAGGAACTACAGCAATTACATCGTAGTATTTACACAAATTTTCAATCTTCGCTTAAAGACACCAACATGCTTGGGGAATGGCTCTAAGTCTGAGGCAGGTAATGAGTTCCAATTATCAATACCACGGTTAATGAAAGAATATTTCCCATAAATTTTACGCTGTGGTCGGACCTTAACTTTATGAGGATGATCTGCCCTGCTCAGGAGGGTGGGATTTCCCAGACGTTTGCTTAGTTCTCCCCATGCTGGCTGATTAGTGTAAGTGTTAAACATAGCGTATCGTCTGGATTTCGTCCTTCTATCTTCCAGAGATTCCCACCCTAGTTTTTCTATCATTCGAGTTACACTACTTCCAGGATTAAAATCGTTAAGCACAAACCTAGCAGCCTTTCTTTGTACCATCCCCAGCTCATTGATGAACCCTACCTGATATGGGTCCCAAACAGCTGAGCCGTATTTCAAGATTGGCCTCACCAGGGACAAATATCCTAATTCCTTTACGGTAGAGCTAGAGCCTTTTAATACCCGCATTACAAAATGAAGTGATTTGTACGCTTTGGAGACGACACAACCCATATGAGTACTCCATTTCATATCATTCCTTACATGGATGCCCAAGTATTTGCACGAGTATTCTTCGACAAGTATTTCCGAGCCGATATTATATTGAAAATTATGCCTTCGCCCTCTCTCTATTCTCTTGAGACTACATTTACTCGTATTTATCTTCATTTTATTGTCAACCGCCCATTTATGAGCCTTGTTGAGGTAAGTTTGCAACTGAGAGTTGTCTTGTGATGTTTGAATTTTTCGGTTTATTACACAATCACCCGCAAATAATCAGCAGTCACTTCGAATCCCATTCGGTAGGTCGCTAATAAGTGCCAGAAATAACAGGGGTCCAATCACACTACCCTGAGGGACACCTGACGTTATCAAAATGTCCTCCGAGAATACATTACCGATTTTAACCTTTCGCGAGCGACCAGTCAAGAACTCTTGAATCCGTAAAATTACTCTTTTATCAATCTTCGATGCCGCTAATTTACGGAGTAGTATGTCGTGTGGGACGACATCAAATGCCTTCGCAAAATCTAGAAGTACAGCGTAAACTTGCACCCCCCTGTCTAGCGAGTCATTAATATCCTGAAAGAGTGATAACATTTGGCTCTCACATGAGTACCTTTGTCTAAATCCGTGTTGCCTCCCATTAAGCCATGATAACTTTCCCCACTGTTCCCTTAAGTAATCAGAAATAAGGTGCTCCATCAGTTTACATATCGTCACCTTTCTTTAGAAACCACGTATGTCCTAAAAGCAAAATAAACCTCGTATGTCTGACTTACGTGGTTTGTAAATAAGTACTCTTTGACCATTACACATAAGAGGTTTTTAAATTCATCTCCAGAGGAAGACTGTCGAATATAGACTTACGAGGTTTTAAAATTCCGATTCCGCTTGGAACTCTGATTAGGAAAAAGGTGAAATGTCAATATTGAGAAAATTCAGACTTACGAGGTTTTTAAAGAAAGGTGACGATATGATGCCTATATTTTCCCATTACCAACCTGTTCCCTCCCTTGAATATTGGAACCATTGTAGCTCTTTTCCAATCTTCGGGTATTTCTGTGTTATTAATTGATACATTAAACAGCACCCTCAAGTATCGCCCAGTGGCTGTACCTCCCAGTTTTAGCATATATCCACAAATATTGTCTGGGCCTTTCGATATATTTCTACGTAGCTTTTTAATTCTTGCTATAATCAACGATTGGTTTATCCGAAAAGGTGGGCTATTAGAATCATAGTGAAGGTCCAACACACAGCTATTAAATTCATTAAACACACTACCATACCATATATTTAATTCATTAGCAATTTCCTGTTTCTCCGTAATTAATTCTCCATCTCCGGTCATTATAATAGAAAAATCATTGGAATTTCCCGTCCGCCTTCTAACGTAACTATAAAAAAATCCACCCATCACTGCCTACCCCAATTAAGTTTTGCATGTAATTATCGTAAGCAGCCTTCTTTTTGAACACTGTTAGCTCTTTCGATACAAATTTAAACTTTAACATATGCTCGTAACTCACGTGTCGTTTGTTATAACCTTTCCTTAATTTCCTTTTGAGTCCCCTGATTTCCCCTGTGTAATATTCCTGATCCGGGTTTTGCTTCAGTAATTTAAACGGCATGAATCCCTGAATGAGATATTTTCCCACAATCTATACTAATATAATAAAGCTGAAGAGTCAGTGTATTTGTTTGTGAGAAACATTAAAAATTTACAGTGTTCTGAAGGACCTAACATATGGGATATTGAGAATACTCGCGGAATTTTGGACGACAATCCGCAAAGAAGTACTCGTAGGGTGTGTGAGAAACATGTCTGATAACCTGTGCCATTTTGATGGCTGCATTAGTGTGTTTATTTGCTGTTGGGGTTAGAATTTGGTAGGAGAAGACCGTGGAAACATATCAGTAATTTCTTGGAGTGTAATTGCGAAACCACGGGTATCCACTTCTCGGATGGCTGCGGTGGGATTCGAAACTACCTCTTCTCAGTTATGACTCATGAGGCTTAATATACCCCACTTATGCACTAATACCGAAATTCAGAGCCGGAAATCGAATCCGAATCGTAGAGTGTCAGAAGAACTTGGTGCATCAAAAGGTGCCACTCATCGCAACATCAAGAAACTTCAAAACTCAAACAGAAGCTGTAGACCTGCTCCTAATGAATTGATCCTTGAACAGGCTCAACGTGGAATGGATATCTGTCGTCAGCTTATCGGTAACCCCATAAATGATAGATTTATCAGGAGAATTGTCGCACGTGTTGAAGAATCGGCCTATTACCGCAAGGCTGACACCTCGAAACAGTGGCCCAGTCCCCGTCAACGTACCAAAGTCAACGTTTAAAAGGATCAGGTTGGCCCCTAAGTGATGTGCGTCTGGTGGAATTTTGATGGAGTGATTCACTGGGGAGTTTATTCCAAACGGGCGTGCAGTCAATGCGGATCTTTATTATCAGCAACTGGACGTGGGTCTCGCCGAATTCTTCTCATCAAAACCCAGCGACTGCTGCCGTCGCGGGATTCGAAACCTCGCTGAAGGATGGTGCAAGATCTGATGGTCCCTACTATAAAGAGTAGTTTAATTTCTTCTCAGAAAACTTTCCAAATAAAATTTTGTTTAAAGAATGACACTACTTATGAGACACCCTCGGTATATATACGTGGTCAAAGTTCTACGCAATATTAAGGCATTTCAGTGTAAAGAGTTTCAAACTGTTTACCTTAACGGATTTTACGATACTGATTCTAGGACTCAAATGTTCTCTGAATGTTACTAGGCAGTTGATAGTCCTGTGGAATCCATAAATTGGCATACTTATGTCAGATTATACATCCAAACTTAGGCATAAATCCATAAATTAGTATGGTAGTTGCATGCAATTGAACATTGAAGATTATACGCTTGCATTTAATTATGCTTGTAGCATTAACATCGACGATTTAAACCTACTCTTTGTGTAAAACATCATGAACTTACACTGAACTAAGTTTGAAGTTTTTCCCTACAGCAATTCCGAGATATTGACTCTAGGATTCGAAAGGCTTGTTAATACACAGTTGGTAGCCCTAGTGGCTGGTATAATCAGCACCATTATAAGTCATACATGGCACATATAAATTGAATGAAATCCATTCGTTAGTATGGAAGTTTCATGCAATTAAACATGATAAAATCAACAAGCGTAGGATCATGTTGGCAATACTGTTATTTAAGAATTACTATTTTTTTTTCAATTCTCTGTTATATACGTGTGGAATTGTTAGAACTGTTGGCATATATACTTTCTGATATATTGAGGCGAGAGTTAAAAATTATAGAGAGCATTTATCAACAGTTGGCAGACGTGGAGACGCTGAATTTATGCATAAATTCATATTTAAATGCACCCTATGCACATAAAAAAATTCGTTTTAGTATAATGGATAGCATGGATGTTACATACATATAGTTTATTAGCAAACGTAGAATCATTTTGACAACTCTGACGTATACGTGTTGCTGAACATTAATTTAAAATGCTATGACCTATAGATGTGCCAATTCTGAAAGAAATCCATTTAATAGTATCGAATTAACATATGGTAAAACATTGAAACTATCAGCATGCATGGATTCAAGTTGGTAGCATTGTCGAATACGAGCTCTTGAAATTAATTTTAATTGTTATGTTCTATACGTGTGCTAATTTAGGAACGGTTCCAATCCATAACTTCTGAGATATTCAACTTAGAGTTCAAATTTGAAATATCATTTTACTGCAGTTGGTAGCACTGACATAATTTTCAAATATGGGCTTGAGATATCATTGTACAGATCTTCACATTCGTGTTGACCGACTGAAAAGCACCAAACATTAGTACAGATCATCACTCATACCAAGTTTGGTTTCGATAGCTGCAGCCATTTAGGAATTGATAGAGACACACACAGACAGAAGGACAGACAGACACACACACACATAAGTCTGGGTAATCACATAAGTCTACTTTTACATTGTTTTTTCAAAATGTGAAAAGTAGGCTAATAAAGTGGAAATAAATATAAATCTGTCACATATTAAAGTTAATGAATAAGAATCATCAGTGAGGACAGATATGCTTGTGTTCAGTTTAATTTGATGCAGACTGTTCCATCTTTCCATTACCCGGTCCACAGAATCTCAACCTCATTTTCTCGGCCGTTGATTCTGTTTCTTTCTCACTCGCTCTGTTTCTCTTGCTAGATTTTCCCTCTCTGTTGCTCTTAGGGGGTTTCGAGCGTGGCATTTTCCATTGTGGCGGTAAAATGGACAAGACTTTAAACCACAAACACATGACCACAAGGGACCAGCAGGCAGGGACTGAGGGCTGGGGAATGAGTAAATACGAGGGGGAGGGATAAATACATGCAACATGCTGGACATGAAAAGATCATAGGCTGTCAAGCGGAACAGTTGTGGTTCAGATCAGAATCCAATATGAAACAAGAGTAATTACGTCTAAAGATAGAAAGACACAACTAAAGAAGTTCGCAGAAATAAAAAGTTGATACACGGGATGAGCAAACGAGTTTTCGAATATAAATTTACTCCGAGAGATTCCTCCAGTGCCAACGTGATACCTTCTACTTGTTTCACGCAAACCCTTATACAATAACTCCCAGGGGATGTATATCTCCACATGTGTTACGAAGTGAGAAAAGCACACAATAACCGATGAAAATGTTTCGAGAGTACGAATACGAATATGAAAAGCAACTCTCCGAGTTAGTTTTTTGTTCCGTCTAATTTGTATTTATGCCTGTGTTTATGAAACAGGGGGTCTGTCTACGTCCCTTTATTACACTGATTGTTCATTTTGCGCCAAGAATGTCTGACATGTGTCACTTTGTATGCATACGTACTGAAACTCCTGTCCTAAAGATCATTCGTTCGATTCCCACCTAAGCCATGCTGGGAGGTGGTTTTTCGATGACTTCCAACCTCTCTTCTTCGAGAAGCTTGGATAGTATGTAACTTTAAGAAATGGCGGGTTCCATGTAATAGGCAGGAGAATTTTAATGGATAAGACCAGTGGGATATATGAAAATAGGAACCGTAACTACTTGTTCAGTTTTTCCTTTGTAATATATGAATATAATTGCTGTTCAATCGATCAACAGAAATTCTTGTTAGCACAATGATGCGGCTTCGAATTCCGTTCTGGTCAATTGGCATTTGAGGGTGCATAATTACGAGGGGAAAGTAAAATTATTCACATAGGGTAAACTGTACAGTTATTGGCACTTTAAGGACATTAAGCAATTAAATGAATAATTTTGAACAGAAAATCTGCTGTTGTTTGTCTCATGTTCTGTACATTATGAATATTGATTATAAATATTAAGAAACTAAATATAGAACCTTTATATATTATAAATCGTTTATGAAATATTAAGTGACCGAACAGACAGTACTTGGACCTAAATTTAGTTGTTGGCACCTTTCTTTTATTTGGTGTGCCTCCTGCTTTTAATACAAACATGTAGAAAAATATTCTTTCCCACTTGAAACACATTGCTCAAGATCTTAGACATAGAACAAGACTGAGAAAACCAAAATCACAGTTATTGGCACAGGGTGACAAGTACTGCATTTTACAGTTATTTTTAATTAAGTAATTGGCACCCCCATTACACAGAATAATTATAGGTTCGAGTGCTTCATAAACACAGAACAAATACATTAAAGTGTATTCAACATGTTTTCACACTTACCCTTAAAATACAGTTTGTATCGAAGTTTGGAACTAGTGACCTTAACAAAAATGTAAGATGTTAACAAAATACCAGCAGTGATGAACAACACCAACTTGTTCCAACATTCACTTCAAAACTGTTCACCTGGTGGCTGTATGATGAAGTATAGAGTCCAAGGAGTAATGGAATGGGAAGATAAAACACTCTGTGGCAATGTTATTGTCGTAAAAATACTATAATATTCAAATAAATGCAAGCAGTGCCAATAACTGTCAGAGTGCCAATGACTGTACAGATTACCATATACGACTCTCATTTAATTTAAGGAACGAATGAGTTTATCAGTCATAAGATATACGAAAGGAAGGAAGGAATGAAGGAAGGAAGCTTGTAGCTTTACGTGACCGTTAATATCGCGATCATGAGCTACGAGGTGTGAGACGACAGACAGATCTGTGCATGTATACGATGAATTACATAGCCACTTAAGACAGTGAGTGAGCTATGAAAAAGATAAATGGAATAACCAGTCAGCTGAAAGGGAAGCAGGAAAACATAGAGTTGGTTGCACACCGCCTACATGACCCCAGCGAATGCTTGCTGCCTCCAAATTATTGTTGTTGTTACGATTCAATTATCTTTAATGTGTTTGGTAATGCGAGCTGGATGGTTGCGGAATATCTGTGTTGATTGCAAACACTGCTGGGCCGTTTGTGGTGGATGCCAATAACGATCGTAGACACTTGAAGTGCTGCTAGTACAACATCCGATGTGAAACTGACTGAACATTCCCACAAAGCTACAACAGATTTGTTTACTACGACAACATACTGTCCTGGCCTCCTACAGATATGAAGTAATAATCGACCTGAAACCAAGCTATATATAAACTAAGCTTTCTCCGAACTTTTGACTTTCAAACTCGAGCACGCAAGTTTGAAACTCTTTAATATCTTGCTTCAATTTTTATAGATGTCTAGTACTTCCAAGAATCGTATGCTACATTTATGAGTGTTTTATTTATAGACGTAGGTCTATTCCTGGTAACTTCGTAGACTTACTCAAAGAAAGTACAAGAATTGCCATTTTCATCAGTAACTGTTCTGTATCAAATGATAAGTTTTTGTTGTTGCTCGTGGTTTCGTCGCGTCCATCAGCCGCGTTTACCCCACCGTGTCTGATGATTAGGGCTAGGATTTTTAGGTAAATACATATTTTTTAAAGTAAATACATATTTTAAGCATTTTCTCTATAAATACATACACTCATGTTTTTCACTTATTAGCACATAAAAAGACATAATAGGCCTATTTACATTTTTTAAATCAGTAAAATCAGACTTTTCAGTTTATTGCATTTTTGTTCTGTGTTACTTCAACGGGGAAGAACCTGTGAGCTGTGTAATCTTCATGCAGAGCGTATGTCAGCTTGCAACTGTGTTATTCTTAACTTCTCGCCCCGTGCCACTCACTGTGGAAGTCGGGGATTTCCTTGTCCATAGCCATATTGCACCACGTGCTAGACCTCCCCCTCTCCCAGCTACCTGGAACCAGTGTCACTCATATGCAGTTCATTTCTGGCACTGTGGAATGTAAGGCAGTTCTACGATGCCTAAATTAAAAACAACTACAAGTTATCGTCTGTTGAAGAATTTAAAGATAATTTTATTTTGATGGGGGCGTTCTGTTCTGCCAACCATGTGGGAAAGCAATAAATGCTGAACAGTTATCTCAAGTTACACAACACCTCAAAGGCAATAAACATATTGCCGCTGTTTCGCGCCTTCTAAGTGTTTCGTGATAATAGTCGGTCATTTGTGATGGACAACCTGAAGATGTATCTCGTTGTGTATTGTAATGCTTCAGCAGTCAGTGGGACATGGAATAAATTGCATTCGTGAATACAGCATATTGTTTATATTCACATTAATAAACTAAATTATAATTAAATATTTTTACTTTTTGTCACATATTTCAGGTATTTTTAATACATAAAAATTAAATATTTTCCCGAATTTTAGCACCCAAAAATTTGAGCCCTACTGATGATACAGAGCGATCACATATGTTCAACTTCGTGCACGAAGTGTTTTCCTCGCTGGTCTGTTTCATGCAGTATGGGGCAAGACGGTAAACATATAATTACAGTAGAACACAAGGCACTACAACTACCCACCTTCATTCTCCTGCCCACCATCATTCTTCACCCATTTCTGACTGATTTCTAGGTAATTACTCATAACTCATACTCATACAAATGACATTACTACTGTATATTTTGAACTAATTAATGCAATGTATCTTGAAATTAAATAGTTTTCAAAGCTTATACGTACATGGATGCCAGTCTTAATTCTGTAAACAGAGTTGTAATTGCCTTATATCGGACGAAAATAATGGACCACTATTATGATCTAGGCGAACAATATAAAATATATAGCTTTCTCTTCAAGATGGCGTAAAGGTTAATTCATGGGAAGATAATTAACCTAACTCATCACATGATAAACCGATCTCTATAAGTCAAATATAGAGACCCAATATTATATTATACAATCAGCAAGTAAACAACTCTATATCTTACATTTGGTGAATTACACGGATGCCGTACATGTAAGTTCATCAGAACGAATTCCTCTAACACTTAAAAGAATTGTCTGATCTCTTTGAAACTTGGTATGGAAAACCACAAATAAAATCTAAATTAGGATGTAGGTACATCAATCCATAGTCAACATGGCTTCAAACACCTTAATGCTATAGTCAACATCTTATAAATTATGGATGGTGGATATGTCAATGTCTCAGTGATGAGCTCGCTAGAGAATTATCCGAGCTCTGTGAAACCTATTAGAGTGAACCACTAGTGGAATTGAAACCAATAGATAGTCACAGTACTTGAGTACATCTCAAAGCATATTGACTGGCATTCTTGGCTATCATTGCAGAGTTTTGTGTTCATCCCCGACTCTGCCGAGAAATTTAATTTTGTTTTGAGGGCTTGAGTGGGATTAAGTCCGACTCCTGAGGCAGAACTGGAAATACAGTAAATAGGCTCGATTCCTACCACAGACTTTCTAAAAATGTTTTTCTTGGCTTCCCACTTCTACTCCAGGCGAATGCCGGTATAGTACCTAAGATAAGGACACGGCTGCCATCTTACACATATTAAAGCTGCAATTATAATACACTTACTAGTTCAGCCATCACAATGACACGGCTTATAAGACAGATTCCACACACACACCAAATAATTTGGGGATACATGGCCATGTTGTCGGAGAGCCCCTAAACCAATCAACAACAAGGACAACATACAAGACTAAAGAAATGTACTTTGAATATCGATTGAGCTTTCGTTTAGGCTGGAGTAAATTCAAACACCGCAGCAGTGCAATTTTGTTATTTTAATTTGTATGTGTGTGCCGAATATTTAATTGAGTCACCAATAAAAGTAACAACGATTTAAGAGTTTGGGGAATTGGACAACAGTTTAAAACTGTTGTCCGAAATTTAGTGTTATTGATACGCCATTAAGCGGGTACTTCGTTAAACTTAGTTCCGGGATAAAAAAAACACCCGTATAATATGTGAAAATAGCAAATTAAATTCTTCACGAAATTATTGGTTACTGTTAGTATTATAGAGGGTATTCACTATTTCCCATTTTTGATCGATATAAGCAATAATGTTGAAATTCAATTGAAAATGAACAAGAGTCAACCGCATGATTCTATCGACAAACCTTTGAAGAAGCATTTGTTCAGACAATTAGAAAATATAAACTTGTTTTCTGTGCACATGTGTCCGGTTGGTAGGGCACGTGCATAGTTTAATAATCAATGCTCTGTAGTTTGTTACCCCGCGGCGTAGCTGCGGGCTGTTGCAGCAAGTCTGGAGGTCGCAGGTTCTAATCCTGGCGCCAACAGTGGCTACCCTGAGTGTGTCTCTTCCCATCTTTTCCACACTCTCTCCAGGCGAATACCATGATTGTATTTTACTTCAATCCCCGGGGTGCCTGCCCCATCCCTGTCCCGATTACAGTTGCACATACTACTACAGTCGTCACAGGAATACCGGTTATCAGAGATGTTTAACACACACCCAACTACACTGGGTTCATGACCAACATGTTCCAAGCCCCAAAAATTAATTAACAAAATCAGTACGATAGCACTGTAATGGGGGAATTCATCTACCACAGTGGTCAAGTATTAGTGCCCATGGAAGGCTACGTTTCTTAAGATGTTCATTTAAAAGAGTGATTGTATGTCCACCTAATTCTCTCTTTAATTGACTAAACCTTACTGTAGGACAATTAATTTATTGGTTATTGTTGATTCTTTTTTGGGTCAGTTGGGAAGAGGGCGGTCGGTTGGAACAGTAAAACATTTTTGAACGTATAGATTTATAGTAGCATAATAATAGAAAAAATTGGCGGGAAATTGATATGCTGAAGTGATATTTCTCATTAACTTTAAAAACCCTCCGGATATGGAATTTCAGACTACGATAGTGTTGTGTAGAGAATCGATGCACAATGTGATCTAGCTTTGATATTGTGTTGATGATAGTGACTAGTTGTGTGTTTGGAAAGAATATGGGGTGACAGTGGTGGTAGTTTGTTGTGTCGTGTTGGGGTATAATTATGATTACTCAGCTGCTACTTGTGATGACGTTTGATGAACATGCACTCTCCAAAAGGGGGTGCAATTTGCCACCATATACCCACCTGAGCCGTGCAATCTACTTATAAGTGTCCCGCATGTACTAGTGTTGAACGGGTGGTCTAGTAACTGAAATGCTAAGGGGTAAATTTGCCTACAAGCAGGTTACGTCAGAATGCCAAGAAATAACAACAAGACGGCCGCACGCTGCATGTTCCTCATTGCTCCAGTCTAATGCGCCCCAAAGCGGTATGAAGCCCCGCTGGCGAGCGCAGAATAGTAGCTTTGCACGTGGTACAGCAGTATTAATGTTGCTATCAACACATCGACAATGGCTGAGGTATTCACCAAAATGAGCGCGCACATACATAATTTTCAGCTATGGAGAATCTGGTCACAATCCCATCAAAGCTCGCACATTATATGCACAGGAGATTCCAAATAGACGCCTGCCTTGTGTACATGAATTTCCTCGAACAGAGCTGTAATTAAGTGCTAATGGATTGAAGCACATGCCAGCATGGCTAGACCAGTCTGCAACAATTCTGATGTTGTGCAGACTGTACATCAGCATTGTGATCGAAGCCTTCTCACGGTACGTTGAATTACACCGTACTGAAATAATGAGTTGTTGAATTTCAGGTGCTTTACAACATAGGGGGCATGTAGCCCCGTGTACTTGAGTGTGTGAAGAATTTGTCTGATAACCTGTGTCACTATTTTTATTTTATTATTACAGTCTAGTGTAGACATCATAGTGACAATAATAATAATAATAATAATAATAATAATAATAATAATAATAATAATAGGAATCTTCTTACAGTACTTGTGTAGTGAAACTACTGCTAAATATTTGCACAACATTCAACATATTGTATACCACGTTGTAACGCTCCTTTGCACACAACAATTTCTGTAATAAATAGGGTTCGTTTGTAAGTACGCCATAGATGCAGAAAAAAAAGTTCAATAACACATTAATTTTTACATATGGGCTACAGAAATTCCACTCGACAATAGCATTGCTTGCTATGTGGACAAAAACTTACATATTATTGCTTCAAAGCTTAGAAGAGAAAATAAATTAAAATGCCACACTTGGACAGCTATTCATAATGAATATGCTCCAAGACATGTCCCTGATGGCGAATACAATGCTGTACACGTCTCGCAGTGTCTGCTTGGACACGTCGCGTTGTAAAATTTCAGGTGTCACTGCAGCACAGGCCTCACCAATACGTTGTTTTAATTGATCAACATTTTCTGGCGCCGTTTCGTAGACTTTTGATTTTATATAGCTCCACAGAAGTCCAGAGTGGTTAGATCAGGCGATCGTGCTGGCCACTGCCAGGAGCCTCCACGACCTATCCACAGTTCAGGGTATCGTGCATTTACATATTACGTAACGGCTCGGAAGTTGTGAGGTGGAGCACCATCATGCTGGTACCAATACTGTAATACAACCTGGAGTGGAATATCTTCTAGAAGGTTTTCCAGAGTCAAGTCGGTTTGTAGAAATTCAAGAGAATTCCTACCTGTGAGCCTAGGGGCTATAAAAACAGGCCCAATTATGTAGTCTCCCAGAATACTACACCACACATTAACTCCCCAGTGGATCTGAACGTGCTGTGCTCGAACCCAGTGGGGGTTCACTGGAGCCCAGTAATGAAGATTGTGAGTATTTACGTTGGCATTATTGGCGAAATAGCATTTATCACTCCACAGAATATTCCTGGCAAATTGTGGATCTTGTAATGCAGGGGCCATTCTTCGGCAATATGCTACTCTGCGATCGAAATCATTTCCATACAGTTGTTGGTGTAGCTGCGGCTTATACGGATGCCATTTTCGCTCCTTCAGGATTCTCTGTATTGAAGTTCGTGGCACTCCTAGCTCCCTTGCAGTCCATCTTTGCCCTAAGCAACAATAAATATGTGCACATTGTAACATAGATGGTTCGTATTATTATTATTATTATTATTATTATTACTATTATTATTATTATTGTGGTTTCTAGAGACTAATTTATCTTGCACCAGCACTATTTAATGAACTACTACCTCGATTGTCCAATATGAACAGCAAACAACTAGCTATACGTCGCATAAAAATTATTACCTAAATAAACATTAATTTATAACATAAATGTGTTATTGTATGCACTCTTGTATTGAAACACAAACTGTATAATGCTGTGAAAAATAATTAGTTCGCAGATATTCTCTACTTGTTTTGCCGTCAGATTCATGAGACAAATCACAAATGTATTATCAATAGTAAGTAATATATGAATTCTAATGCAAAATTCAAATTATTATTATTATTATTATTATTATTATTATTATTATTATCAGCAGTAGCTCAGTAAGGTGAAGAGTAACTGGCCGTATGTAGGATTCCGTTCGAAGTACTCTTGTCCATTCCGTACAAATTCAGCATTACCGCAGACGGGTCTAGTCCTCCTGGTATGTGCCTGGAACATTCCATTCGTTCGTAATTGCAGCTCTGTACGGCGAAATACTTGTCGGGACGGCAGACGTCTAACTGGAAACACCAGTGCATACCGTCTACGAGCTTCAACGGCATTACGAGTTACGACCAGCTTCACCATATATTAGTATAATGTCCGTGTACTCATCGATGCTGAATACACCAGCCATTGTCAATATGTTGCCATCAACTGTCGTGTTGTTCTACCACATTTTAGGAGTCTATTGCGCTCTCAATTGCGAGGTTCGAAAAGGCACTGGCGTGCATTAGATGGGTAGCGCTGAGGAACATGCAGCTAGCGGCCGTCCGGTTGTTATTCCTTCGTATTCTGACGTAATAGGCCAGCATGCACTGTGACCCCTGTGGAAATCAGTTATTGGGCATCCCATACAGCATTCGTGTATGCGGGACATCTAAAACTAGAATGCACGGGGCAAACGGGCCACCTGGTATATCTAACGACACCATGACATTGGAATGTCCGTGACGATGGCAGACTTGCTGCATATTCTACTACTGTTGCTTGGTCATCAAGAAGAAATGGAATGAGTGTCTCGTGACTTCTCTACCATTATAGTTAGTGTTTATGTGAACATGGTGTAAAATTTAGAGACAGGTGTGTTTGAGTAAAACCATTAAGCCTACGTTCGCATAGATAACACTATTTGTAATGACTGGTAAAGGCTATGTTCTTTCATGTTATAAAGGTCAGACCTGCACTGATGATTGCTGAAGTCAATGGTTTAATCAGAGGTTTGTCTGTTATATCGTGATTTTCAGATCATATTTCCAGGTATTTGAGAGGCATCGGTCAAGAAACCTTGTTGAATTTGTTTAAATGTGCTTTGTGTTTCAATGATTCATGTAATGTTTCCTTGGAAAAATATGGAATGCATAGAATATGTTAGATTTTATATTGAAACAGATTTTGGACGCTGGTAGAGGCATACTGTACGAAGGAAATGGTTCGTCTTGTTTCACCATTGGCCTGCAACTGACAGGATGCTTTCGATACTATACTTACTGTCGACCAAAATATTATGTACACACTACTTTGAAGGATGTTTGTGAAGTAACCAATATGCCTACATAAAATTCAATACCATCATCATTTTCTTCGTTCTATTTTACATTCGTTCATATATGTTTGCAATTTTTATTTTATATTTTAATATTTTTTATCTCAGTTAGAACACAAAGAGTGCCCGATTTTAAACGTGTTTCAACGATGCGTCATATTTAAGAATTAGTTTCCTAAAAACCCGTCATCAAATCGAATCGAAATTTTAACACAATATACATTGGAATGTTTTATAACTGGTTTATTAATTACAAAATTGTTTGTGTCCAATAAACCAAGTTGGTATCATTTTTGTAAGGTAACTTTTTCTCGGTTCGGGGTGGTTGGAAAATTGCGTTGTTGGTCGCGTTGTAATCCTTATACATCAAGAGGTTATGCTGTATGTCTGTGCAATACGTAAATTAATTCACTTATTTTATATAGGTTTGTATTTGTACGGGAAAATAAGACTTGCTTCAGCTGCTAGCCGATACGGGGAAAGCTGTACAGCGTTGACGAGATGGATTACAACCACGTGTTAAGGCGCGCCTTGCTCGGA
This sequence comes from Meconema thalassinum, assembly GCA_946902985.2. Lineage (NCBI taxonomy): Eukaryota > Metazoa > Arthropoda > Insecta > Orthoptera > Tettigoniidae > Meconema > Meconema thalassinum. The sequence continues at coordinate 182,855,739 of OX336389.2, forward strand.
ATTGCGTCGGCAGCTTCCTTCGCTATTTATAATTAACTTGTGATTAACTTCATAAATTCAAGAAACATTTCCCATCAGCTTTTCTCATGATGGCTTTGGACTTCCATAGCAGCTATAATTTGTTTTTAATTTTTAGTTTTTGTAAGTTTTTTAATGTTCTTTTTATTTCCGTTTATCTATTTATAGTGTATACATTGGTTGAAGGCACCAACAGTGGTAGCTTCACTCGCTAAAGCGCAGCGCTAGGCCATGAGGACAAGCTATCTGCGGACTCGGTAGACTTTGGTTTGAGCCCCACCGTTGGCCGTCCTTGAAATGATTTTCCGTGGTTTTCCCATTTTCAACTCCAAACAGATGCTGCGATAGTACCTTCTGATAGGCCACGGCCACTTCCTTCCACGTCCTTGTCCAATGTCATTCATATTCATTCTTTTAATGTCTTAATAACTCCTGTCATGAGATTGGCATCTGGCCGTAAGAACCACCCGCCATATAGCCATTCATCGCATCTCATCCCCAACCCCGTTGAAAACAGGAATAATAAGGGGTAGACATACACTCACTCATTGATTTAAGTTACCTCACAATTCAACGCGTGTCTAGAGGCTGCGATAGATAACTATGCTGTATACAATTTTCCAAAGATTTTCAAGGGACTCTTCCAGAAAGTCTGTCAATGAATGCTCGAGTCTCTCTTTTAATTTTGAAATTGTTGGGAACACCTTCTCCAAAAATAAGCTGTTATTGTTACGTCTAATAACTCCAATAGTAAATTGATCTATTACAATGTGATGTCCTGACAGTCGTCTCTTCTTTGCCACAGGAGATTCTTATGTTTTTTTTAAATGTCATTTTATTTATTCTTCTTCACTGCATTTTTTACAGACCAAAGTGATATTCCAAGACAATCAGCTGTTCGTTGATAAATAGGAAACCACTTTTCATCTAGCTTCTCGGCCTTTAGATTTAAAAAAACAAATTGCACTCACGATCATCTGAAGCTCAAATACAGTAAAGGCAGATCTTGTAGGCATCTTGCAGGAATCTGTACTTACAAGACTAAACAAGACTGAACTGATCTGATAAAAAGACGGAAAATGTGTTTTTATTTTACTTCGCCACATCGGAATTACATTGACTCATATGTGGAAAGGCCAGTAGGTTGCAGGGGCTCGGAAGTAAACAGGAAGCATTGCATGTGCCACGATCTACCACAACATCCTCCTAATACCGTTTCTTTGAATAAAAAATGATATCCAAACATTTATGACCAAACAAACGTTCTTGCCTTATGTACCCAAGGTTGCAGGATCGAATCCTGGCGCAGTCAGTTGGCATTTCAGGGTGATTAAATAAGCCGAAGCGGTGTCAGATTTAATGACACGTTAAAGATTACCTCTGGGGGAAAATTCAGGCAACTCTGCATCTCTAATCGTTACAGTACTGCAAGGGATATACAATCAATATTGTCATTATTATTATTGCCAACCCCGTGGTGTTGGGGTAGCGCGTACGGGTACGATTCCCGGCTCCATCAGGGATCTTAGAAACTGGCATGAGGGCTGGAATGGGGTGCACTCAGCATCGTGAGGACAATTGAGTAGCTGTCTGAGAGTGCGGCAGTGGTGTCACGGAAACCAAGATTAATGACTGAGGGGGCCCGACGCGCTGAACACACGTCACTATAATCCGCAGGCCAAATGGCTGGGCAGCGGTCGCTTGGTAGACCTAGGCCCTTCATGGTCTGTAGTGCCACGTAGGTTTGGTTATTATTATTTTATTGATTATTACTACTATTATTATTATTATTATTATTATCGTTAAATAGACAAGGAAAATGATGGTGTTATTGAGTTATCTGTAACCCTATTGTCTGTTTTATAAACAACTTCCAAACTCAAGTGCACATAATATACTGTATTAGTCGACAGTAGCATGCACGTCGATGCTTTAATCATCTCGACCTAATAGCCATGTTATGGGTAAAAATGTTCTTAAAATTTCTCACAGCAAAACATACAGATGCGTTAACTGAGCGATAGTATTCAGAGAAAAACTCGGCTGATTTAGGTAGCCATCCGCCAGGAAAATCTGTAACAATTACAACTTAACAACAATCTAAAAATGGAAAAAATTATAGCTGCTATAGAAGTGCAAAGCCCTCATGAGAAGAGCTGATGGGAAATGCTTTTTACGACCTCCTAATACCATTTGCTTGAATTAATGAAGTTAATCACAAGTTAATTTTAAATAGCGAAGGAAACTGCTCATGCAATTCCGAGCGAGGCGCGCCATTACGCGTGGTTGTGCTCCATCTCGGCAACGCTGTACAGCATTGCCCGTATGGGCTAGCTGCTGAACCATGTATTATTTACGCGTACAATACAAACCGATAAAATATAAGTGAAATAATTTACGAATTTCTGGTTTATAGCTAGAGTAGGTTTTGAGAAAAGAAAACAACATTTTGAAAATACACACGGCCGCCATCTTGGTTTGCTATACATTGTTGTTCGGAACAGCTTCATAGCCCTCTGTCACAGTAAAGAATTTCAAGATAAAGGCAGTAATATGTCCCAGGAAAAGGTAATAGCAATCTGAAATTCGCCCAGCTGGCAAATTGGTTTCGCGCTTGTAATTGGTTCAGGAAACATTTCAAAAGGTTTGAGGGTAAAGATTTGAGGCTTATAGTAAACTAGTCATAGCCTAAGCTCCAAGAAAAAGGAATTAGATTTTGCTATATTCACGTGTTCATTTAGTCTTCTATCGCGGTCTAAACATACAGGTTTATAGCCTTATTATGTCGCAAACTCAACCGAATTGAATGTTGCCAATTAGCTTAACGACATTGTTAGTTTCATAATTGTGACTGTTAAAAGGATTAGAGTATATCAAAAATATTATTTTTATTCCTCTACCACACAACAAAATTTCTGGTTTAGCAGTGATAGGTCCCAATAAGAGGCGAATAAATTTTGGAAATTCAAGTAGCTATCCCCTTGGATTCATGCTTGTCGTGGTTTTTTGAAACCAAATCAACAATCTTTTTTGTTAACCTCTACCATAGCACAAAATTTGAGGCTTATAGCTGTTATAAGTCCCGATGAAAAGACAACTGAACATTGAAAATTCGCGCCCCCACCGTCTTAGTTTTGTGCTTGGCACGGCTTTGAGTACCATATTCGTGAACTTACTTTATAATCCTCCTTCATGATATAAAATGTCAGACTGATAGCGCTAATATGTTCTGAAATATTGAATACGGTTGAAATATCTTGCGTTGCCGCCATGTTTCATTCGAAATAGGTGTCAGATGAAGTAGGGTTCAGTCGTTACCGAGCCTCCTTGAAATCACTCACGCAAATAAAAAGCTGTAGGCGGGACGTACACACACACTCTTACACGTGAACAAAATATATCTCATATGCCTAGTTTCAGATGACGAAAATTCGCTAAAACGGTTTATTTCTACAACCACTCCTCATAAAAGAATCCAATTTTTAGGACAAATATATCAAGAGTTTGAAACATGTATATTGAAAGTATTCAATTTCCCGTCAGTTTTTCAGTCGGTCAACATGACTGTACTCAAATGTAATGGGTGTTTACCTAAAACTGAAAAAATATGAAAATAATAAAAAAAAAGATACGAGCCTTACAGTAGTCGCATATGATGTGTAACATCTAACATGTTATCCTACTCGTATACTACACAGCTTGGACATTCTTAAAATGTTAATTTACACTCCATTTTCATACTGATACTATGATGAATGTATAGATTGAATTGGAGATATGCTACTGTCACATTTGTGGCGCAGCGATCAAGCTGTTAGTCTCTCACCAAGGTAGACCGGGTTTGATTCCCGGTCAACACATGTGAGATTTTCGAATTGAAATGGCATGTCCTGTGGTTCGCATTCCACGTAAAAGGGAGGTACCGTGGATCATGATCGTGAGATTAACGGACACGCAAAACTACAAGCTTCCTTCCTTCCTTTTACATTAATAATTCATAATAACAAAGTGACACACAACGTCGACAGTACTCTCAAATACTGTGAGCACATTACTCAGTAACTATAACATTCATTATTTTCAAAGCTCTCATACAGTTCGTCGTAAACAATCAAAACATGGCTTCCTACAATCATGAAATGACCTAGTCTCACATATGATGAAAATACAGCTTTTATTCCACTCATATAACAACATTCTGTTATGCATTTAATATTTGACTACTCACCCACAGCTTGACAATAATGCCGCTTACTTAAATGTCATTTGTCGTCTTTGTCCTACCCCATGTGATATTCAACCTTGAACGTGAAGCTTCATAAACTGCTCAATGACAAATGAAAGTCGGTGAAACATTTGCCACTGTGCTCGTCAAACCAGTGCCTGCTAAATGCACTGCCTACTGTATTGCCATAACATTCTCGTGCTACAGAGCACACACTACCTTGTTTCCAATACACACATTTTCAATTGTATATCCAGCTGGCAGTGCGTCTTCACTTCCGTTCGATCCACTTCCGCCCTATTCACTTCCGTCCCATTTTTCTGGCAGTGCGTCTTCACTTCCATCCGATCCATTTCCGTTCGATCCACTTCCGTCCGAATCACTTCCGTCCCCAATTTTCAAAATCATTCCCACAAAACTATCCAGCAACCGAGTGGAAAGATGTTACACATCAATAATAAATTCACATTCAAGTGAATTGATTAATCTCATGTGACTTTTAAGTTTCAGGGTAACACCTGTTACAATTTACCTACTGATAAACATTAATTTTGTTTACTATTGCAACACTGAAAAGTGGCTTCCAACACGGTTATAGAGTTGTTTAAGTAACTGTTGTCGTTCCCACGATCTAGCCTGGTCCACGCAAACTCATCATATGGGTCCTATGAAGAAACTTATATTCAGACTACTACAGGCAACACAAAAGCAGAGGTTATCAGACAAATTATTCACACACGTAAGTATGCGGGATTAAATGACCATGCTGTTCAAGCCCCTCAAATGAATCAACAACCACATAAAACTTATAGAGAATGCTCCAGTTTTCTCACCGTTGAGTTGAAGGTAACTTTGATGAACATATCAACCATGTGCTACTTCAATAGGGAATGATACGAAATACAATCGCTTCATTAATTTTAAAAATAAGTCGAAAAGCAATGTAATTTAAAGGGTTTATAAAAAATCACTTTTGAAGAATTATCTGGGATATAAACTACTAAAATATGTGTTTTGAGTTACATCAACTAAGTAAATGACTGCAGGTAAAATGTTCAGAAAGGTATGGGGCCATTATAGCATCGATCTACGATGAGATTGTGTCACTAAATATAAAAAATTCTGGAGATAGCATCGCGTGGCCGAAGCACTTAAGATACTTTACTATGTTTATAAAGTAATGCAATAAATTTGGCGTTGTGTAAGAGGACACAGTATCTGTTTTACATAAGAGATCTAATGGATGGCTCAAGAATAAACGCATGATTTTCGAAATAACAACAGACAGGCGTCTTGTTATAGAAATGAAACGGATAAGTAAGCAGATCTAGCTCATGGTAATGGGTTTCCTTTATTTTAACGAACTGCAATTTTAATTCAAACATAGCATGATGCTCAATAATGCGGTATAGGCTACATGACTATACTTTAAACAAGACGTGTAGCAAGACGTTTTGTTTAGTGTTATTAATTGGCACTGGTGTATTCTAAATATATTCTATTTCAAGTGCAAATATCCGCATTGTCTACAGTAAAATAAATCTGCGTACTTTGAATACTGTATTAATACAAACCGATGTCTTATATCAAAACCCAGTTATGAATTTTGGAGGGTGTAACTCAAGTACGAATCCACATGCTTCACAGTACACAGTACACTAAGATTGTAGTAGTGTCCAATATAATAAAAAAAAGATACGAGCCTTACAGTAGTCGCATATGATGTGTAACATCTGACATGTTATCCTACTCGTATAGTACACAGCTTGGACATTCTTAAAATGTTAATTTACACTCCATTTTCATACTAGTACTATGATGAATGTATAGATTGAATTGGAGATATGCTACTGTCACATTTGTGGCGCAGCGGTCAAGCTGTGGGTCTCTCACCAAGGTAGAGCGGGTTTGATTCCCGGTCAATACACGTGAGATTTTCGAATTGAAATGCCATGTCCTGTGGTTCGCATTCCACGTAAAAGGGAGGTACCGTGGATCATGATCGTGAGATTAACGGACACGCAAAACTACAAGCTCCCTTCCTTCCTTTTACATTAATAATTCATAATAACAAAGTGACACACAACGTCGACAGTACTCTCAAATACTGTGAGCACATTCCTCAGTAACTATAACATTCATTATTCTCAAGGCTCTCATACAGTTAGTCGTAAACAATCAAAACATGGCTTCCTACAATCATGAAATGACCTAGTCTCACATATGATGAAAATACAGCTTTTATTCCACTCATATAACAACATTCTGTTATGCATTTAATATTTGACTACTCACTCACAGCTTGACAATAATGCCGCTTACTTAAATGTCATTTGTCGTCTTTGTCCTACCCCTTGTGATATTCAACCTTGAACGTGAAGCTTCATAAACTGCTCAATGACAAATGAAAGTCGGTGAAACATTTGCTACTGTGCTTGTCAAACCAGTGCCTGCTAAATGCACTGCCTACTGTATTGCCATAACATTCTCGCGCTACAGAGCACACACTGCCTTGTTTCCAATACACACATTTTCAATTGTACATCCAGCTGGCAGTGCTTCTTCACTTCCGTCCGATCCACTTCCGTTCGATCCACTTCCGCCCGATTCACTTCCGTCCCATTTTTCTGGCAGTGCGTCTTCACTTCCGTCCGATCCACTTCCATTCGATCCACTTCCGCCCGATTCACTTCCATCCCATTTTTCTGGCAGTGCGTCTTCACTTCCGTCCGATCCACTTCCGTTCGATCCACTTCCGCCTGATTCACTTCCGTTCCCAATTTTCAAAATCACTCCCACAAAACTATCCAGCAACCGAGCAGAAGGATGTTACACATCAAAAGGAGAAATTCTAGAATTTGTTGATATTAATTTTTAAAACAATATATGAACATTCGCATAGAGACACAAACACACTTCTAAATGTGAAAGTTTCAGTCAATTTTAATATTATATCGTCACCAGCACATTGCCTTGAAAACAACATTCTTTGACTCTGTCTATACTGAAACATAACACGCTTTGAAATGTGTTATATATCGGCTTTTCGGCCTTTTTAATTTCCATATTCCTTGTTACTGCTGATTTGTGTAAGGAACCGGGATATCATTGTCAATCTGATACTATATGAAAGATTTACAGATCATAGAAACTTTAACTGTATTTAAATTGGCCACAAAATATTTTGAGTTCAATAAGCAAAACTGACAAAGAAATTGTCGTGGATGCAACGTAGACAGGTGTGAAATTGCGAACCTATACCGTAGATAAATAGTCCGTAATCCTACTCTCTATAGGCCTTGAACCAATATTGCTCTTTCTCTGAACTATGTCCTAGAGCACAGGTGGCTCATCGGAGAGTGTGTTGTTCCCGTACGAGATAGAAGCATTGTCCGTTCCATGCTCCACCATGCTACCATGTGATATTGGCCATCGAACTAACTCTTTTCGCCAACATTGCTCGCGACAATGGCAACAATGGACAGGGCGATATATTGTACTTTCTTTGGGATGAGTACACCTGCCACCTTGCCCATTAATGCATATGACTCTTAGTATAGAACGTAATTAAGTTGTCGGTTCTACTTTATAACCCATACAAGTCCAATTGATAGCTTATTCATCAACTTAAAGATTTCAGTAGTATGGTATGTCTTTTTTTAAACGTAACCATGACGCATTTTATCTCACTATGTATTTTTGGTTCAATTGCATCAAATTAATGGAAGACGAAACCGGGTGAGTTAGCGGTGGTCGTTACGGCATGACTGCTGGCAGTCGCTCACATCCGGGAGGCGAGGAGGTTCGAATCTCCCCTCCGGCAACCTTGAAGATGGTCTTCTGTGGTTTCCCATCTTCCTTCCAGGCGAATGCAGGGGTTGGTCCCTAACTATAGGACACAGCCACTACCTTCCAACTCCTCGACCTTCCATTCCAAATTTCCTCCCCAACGGTACTTGTAGCTCACCCATTGGGTGTCCGTCTCGAAGCAGCTACAAAACTGGCGAGCCGAACATGTCCTCGGACGCTCCCGGCACTAAAAAGCCATACGCTAAAAAAAATGGAAGACGAAAAGGAAAATTCAATTGGTGTTGCTGCTAACAGCTTCAGTCGGGCAATTTCTGACGCAAAAATGTAAGAGTTTTACTCGAATCATGAAACTAATGACACATTGCTTTTAAGACAATGTTACTCCAAAAGCACTCAACATTTTCTCAAATCTTCACCGTAAATAAAACATATTTAAACCCCGTACGACAAAGAAACTCACCTTAGTTTCAATCTCTAGATATTTCTTATCAAATAACAACGATTAAAATAAGCAGATTTCTCTTTCACAGATAAAATATCATAAATGAACTTACGAAGTCTTATAAGTATTGCAACGCCATTTGCTATAATCACTGGGACTAGCATGTTATTAACTAATACATCTGATATAATACAACACATAACGTTGTCATGTTTTCCAATACTGCTACATACATGTTAGGTGGTTAAGGCTTCAGCGTTATTAAAATGTGTCTACCATCTCATATGTACTCGGAAATCTCCTAGAGATATATTGCATCTCATTGCGTGTATATCTAACACCATTATAAGATACATTGTCTTTGAACAGCTGCGTCTCAATATCTTTTCCCGGTATTTAGTCAGTGTAATTGGAATAGTTATCACACTATTTAGAATATTTTTTTTTAAATGTGATGTGATTTGCCTTTCTATATGTATAGGTTGGTAACATCGTGATAATAATCCCATAAGATGGCATAGCCGTGCTCGTTAAATCATACACCACGGCTACGAGGGCAGCTGCAGCAATAATGGAGATCGCAGGTACGAATCCTGGCGCCGACAATGTCCATCCTATGTGTGTTTTTTCCCAGGGTTTTTCCACACTCTCTCCAGGAAAATGCCTGGATAGTACAGTACCTTACTTCAAGTACCGGGGCGTCTACTGCATCCCTGACCCTAGTCAAGTTACACACACTACTACAGTCATCACAGGAATTCAGGTTATCAGGCAAGTTCAACACACACCAAACTACACGGGGCTGATGACCAAGATATCCCAAGCCCTTAAAATGAATCAACAACGATAATTACCCCCAAGCTCTTAGCATTCGTGTGTGTCTAGTGACTGTCGTGCCCGAAGATGGAATTCTGTTCAAATCAGTACAAAATTAGAAACCTTTGTGGACGGAATTCTATTCACTAATCATTTCGGGGATAATCTTGGGAGGCTACTCAATTCCTTGCCAGGAGAGTAACATATTTTCTTCCTGATTAACAGACTTCCAGCAACATGATTGTGTTTAGAACCATGGCGTTTTATTGTAAAGCTATTCACCAAGCAAGGTATACTAGTCTTGTGTTTCCGAAGTATAACACTACGGAACATTATAGGATATCTTTATCTCCAACATTCCTCATTATAAAATACAGCCGTTGAACCATAATCACATTTGGACGAGCTGCCACTGATTCTTAACAATTACAAATGATGTCACTAGTGTGCCTTAATTGATAGACAGTTTTAGGCACCCTGTATATATGAAAGGTCATAGGTGCAACTAGTCGTTGAGAAAGTCAGTATGCCATTGAAATATGTATACAAGAATTTGAATTATCAAGAACATATGAATGCCATTCAATGATTTCTCTAATAGATAACACCTTGACTGGTTTTGGGAATGTACTTAACTTAAGTTGCGGTCTTTCTCTTATGACCACTTCCTTATCTTCGTGCTAGTTTTCAATATCTGTTCAGTATTAAAACATATTTATGGACAAAAACCAGATATTCAATAAAGAACGTGTTGCCAATTTCTCCTAAACGTATGGGTGTATGGGTTTAATTCCTTGTACTTATCAAAGAATATAATAAATTGAATGTTGTTGCGATAAATGTTAAGACTTTCCGTTTACATGTTTCATTGTCATCCCGCTTTTTCATCCAGAAGAAATGATTGAAACATAAGAAACGTACGCCCATCCAGCAACTTAAAAGTATGGAATCATTTATCATGCGCCTTCTTCAGAGAAAGCCTTTTTGAAAGATTACATTTTGGCTGCGTTTTGTCATTGTAACTGTAATTAATAGTGGACTGTCGATATTTATGCATTATATTATTCAAGATGGTGGCTGCGTGCTATACTCAGTGTGATAGTCTTATAACGAATGCAAGTGAGGTAACCTATCAGTTTCTCCCCTCTTACAAAGTTTCGTGACAATTGCTCAATTGGATCCTGAGCTATTGATTTTAATGTTTTAACAGTATGCCCAGCCATCATCTGGAATATATGATATGAGTGTTCTTTTGGCTTGGGCATACAAGGCCCGCATACGCATTTACATCAATGCTAATTTGATATATTGATTCTCTAAACTATATAGTTATTTATTATTATACACTGTATAACAACAACAACAAAACGACGCACCAGGAAGGAACTGTCCGATGGCGATAAAAATCGGTAGACGTGAGGAACAGACATAGAAAAACAAAGGATCAAAAGTGGGGAATAACAATCGAATGATTTATTGCAGAGTTAGAGGGTTACAAAGTGAGGACGTCAATAAGGAGTTGGTCCACCCCTGGCCTGGATGCAAGCTGTTACTCGACGTGGCATGGACTGATAAAGTTCTCGCATGGTGTCCTGCGGAATTTCGTGCCAAATGGTCTCCAACTGTTGGGCTAAATCGGCGACATTCCGGGATGATCGCAATCGCCTTCCCATGACGTCCCAAACGTGCTCTACGGGAGAGAGATCAGGCGACCAAGCTGGCCAAGGAAGGATAGGGCAAGCTTGAGGACAGACCATAGCAACACGTACTGTGTGCGGCCGGGCATTATCCTGTTGGAAAGTAAGGCCTGGATGTCACTGAAAGAACGGTAACACAACTGGCCGTAGAATGTCATCAACATACCGCTGTGTAGTCAGTGTGCCACGAATGACTACCAGAGGAGTCCGAAAATCAAAGGAGATGGCACCCCAGACCATCACTCCCTCTTGTGGGGCTGTGTGCCGTGCGATAGTCATAGCAGGATCCCCTCGCTGGCCTGGTCGTCTCCAAACTCGTCTGTGGTTGTCGTCATGGCACGGTTGGAAACGGGACTTGTCACTAAAGACTATACGTCCCCAGTCACCGCAGTTACACGTTGCTCGAGCGCGGCACCACTGTAATCTGACTTGACGGTGAACAGGCGTGAGTGGTAAGCGGTGTAACGTGCGGCCCGAGTGCAAATTCCTGTCGCTCATGCGTCTGTTGATGGTCATGGTGGACACATGTGTGCAGGTCACACGCTGGATCGTTGATAACGACGACTCCGGTGCTGTGACAGCTGTTCTGACAATCGCTCTGTCTGGCTGTGCTGTTGTGGCCCTCGGTCGACCACTGCCGTCCTGACGCTGATGCCTGCCGTTGCTGATCCACGCTTACCAGCATCGTCTGATCGCCGAATCACTTCGACCCAAATGTCCAACGACAGCTCGATTCGACCAGCCAGCTTCTTTCAATCCGATCGCACGACCTCTTTCAAACTGTGACATCTGCTCGTAATGAGCACGAATCCTTCGGCGTGGCATTCATACAGCCGACGTTCATATATCGCAGTGAAATACAACAACTACTTTGAGCATACTCTTCAGAATCGCGCCTTATATATACCTGATGCATGCGCAGTTTGGATGCGCGGGAGCTCCCGCTATTCATTCATTGTACACGAAGCATTAATCAGTTGCATGTTCGGTCCGAATGTTTTTGCATACGTAATTTCCTTACAATCGGACAACGCCTTCCCAGTGCGTCGTTTCTTTTTGGTTATGCAGTGTATTTTGTAATTTCATGATGGCCGCTGCGTGCTATATTCTGTGTAATGTAACTAGGATTAATAGTAGGGAGCTCTTTTGTACGGTACTCCTCTCTCGCTACATTATGCGGTTATTGTGCAATAATATCGTGATGTAATGATATTAACGTCTTTAGAATACGTCGAACGCCAACGGCATTGTATGGAGTCGCTGCTCTTTTGACTTGGTCATAATGATTGATTAAAAGGTTTTACATTGCTACTCATTTTCTTTGTTATTTTTTAAATGCACATTGAGTTTTTCATTAATATATTCCATATTTTCAAGATAACCGCCGTGCGTTCCAATCAGTGTGTTATTATTGTGGCTTATTTCAGCAAGGTACTACTTTCTTACCGAGTTTCGTTTTAATTGCGCAATTAAATTCTGAATGATTTACGATCGCGTTGTAATATTACGCTCAGCCACCATATAGAAAATTTAGAGTCACTGCCATTTTGCTTTCGTCATACGATACTCCATGTAGGTGTCTAACTTCTCACTGATTTTCGTTATTGTAGTTCTAAAACATAGACAGTTATTTATTTTTAAGTTATGAAATTTCAGGACGGCCGCTGCATGCAATATTCCGTGTGATAAATGCACCACTTAATAATGTAAGGGTTTCAACTTTTCTACCTTATTTTATCGTATATGAAACTAACAATTATAGTAGTGAGATAAAACGTCACTCTTGATTACCTAATGCCTTATAACAGGGAGTGATTGTAGTACCTAAAGAGCAAAATTTTCTCCTCTTTACCACTGTTGTAAGAGGAGTGTACTGTATGTAACATACATAATTGAATCAAGAAGTTACACATTTCTATTAGCAAGCATGTTAATTGTACAATAGGAATTCCTGAATTACGGAATGAAACTCTACCCTATTTAATTGTATTAAGCTTGGACTTTAATATACGTCTCCCTTAATACCACTGTGTTTTAAATTGACCATTACAATTTGCTATCATGCAGAGTACAGAGTTGTTTGAAAATGTGCCAGTTGTCAAATTGTAAACTTAATTCCATACTGCTCTGTGATGTGCAGAGGCCTGTGGGAATAAATGGTACAGCCATCACCATAGTATTGGTACCGTAATTAAACATTCTCAATTAATTGAGCAAATATTTAAAAGAGCTAATTGGTAACACTTAAAACCCCCTGAATTACATTATATGCAATGGCTAACTGCCGGTATTTGTCTACGGATTGAAATGACGCCACACATTACACTTTGTATAATTGCATTCAAACTGAGTATGATTCTGTTACATTACTGCAATGTATAGCCAGATCATTTTCATCCGTCGCCCCTTCTTCAACATTGAAAATGATTTATTGGGCATGACAATGCTGGTCAGTTGTCATTGGAAGAAATTTGCAAGCATTACAGAACACGTGAAATGCACAATGTTTCAAGAATTAAGAGCAATACAGTTATTTAGTCCAATATGGCAAGTAAGCAATAGGGTAATTCTTCCTCGATAGCTTTGCTTTTTGAAACTATATTATTAAACTAATAAGATAAAGAGAAATAACTATAGACGATAACACATCTTCAAGTCGTCATTTGTGTTGAGTATGACTTGAAAATCAGTACCACCATTGGGATTTGATCCCGAAACTTCTGCACACAAGGCAGGTAAACGTTTGGCCTGCAAGACAACAGTCTCCTATTAAATAAGAGTTCTAGTTATTTTATGATACGACCTTATCATTACATTTCTGTGAAATTTAATATTACAAGGCTGAACTAAGTGTGAAACAAACCTGCGCATTATTCGTGTCAGTTGTTTTATTAAATTCAAGATGTTGAATAAAATAATGTTATTAATTATGTTTGCACACAATTATTTTCTCAACCAATCGTAAATTAGGTAAACCTTGTACGATGAACCGGCATCATGTTATATCAATATTCAGGCATATGATCTTGCTAGCTTAGATTTTGTCGATAACAGACGACGCGCGCGTGTTGAATTGCTTCAGTTTGTCACTATATATCCCGCTCCAACCGATAGTAGTTGTACATAATTAAAACTAGTACAATGTTCAATTCTGTGAGAGATATTGGGACATGTTGCACAGCTGGTTGAATAATTACCTTCAATGACAATGATTGCAGCTTCGGTATCAGTTCAAACTAATACCATAATAGTGAGCCTGCATGCGACTATATTGTGTCAGTAGGTTCACTGGCACGTTGAATACCTCTTCTAGGATCAAATTAAGATTCATTAGCACCTCTTAAGTGACAATGATTGAAACGGATGTTAAACTCAATTTATTATTATTATTATTAATTTTCGGTTTATACAGAACATATAACACATTTCTGGTATATTACAACGTAACTATACGGACTTCAGTGAACCAAAATATAGCTACGGAAACAGCAACTTCTAAGCTAGAATTTCGCTATCCATGAACTTCCGAACGATTCTGGTTGTCGATAGAACTACTGCCTTCTGCATTAGTTTGTAGAGCCCAGTATCCAGATCCAGTTCTTTAAGGCCTTGGAGCAAGGTACTTGGGATCACGCCCGTACTCGAGACAATGATAGGTATGGTTTTCACTCGCTCTACATGCCATTGTCTTTTGATAGGGTCGACCAACTCGCTGTATTTGCTGATCTTTTCAATGTGTTTTGACTGGAGATTCTTGTTGTGAGGAATCGCAACATCAATCAATGTAGTTTGCTTGGTTTTCTTGTTTACAACCACCAGATCCGGCCTGTTGTGTGATACCGATTGATCAGTCAAAATAGTTCGGTCCCAATACAGTTTGTATTCATTGTTTTCAAGAACACACTCTGGCTGATATTGGTGGTACGGAACTTTCTTTCCTTTCAAAAGCTGAAACTTATCAGCCAACTCCTGATGCAAGATTTTAGCAACTGCATCATGCCTTTGTTTGTGCTCTGTTGCCAGGAAATATCTACATGCAGATGTAATATGCTGTATTGTTTCTGACTGTTGACATCCGTAGCGGCACTTATCATCTGGTACAGCGGGATCTTTTACAATGAACTTGAGGTAGTTCCTTGTAGGGATGACTTGGTCTTGAATTGCTAGCATAAAACCTTCAGTTTCTGGAAAGATCTGTCCTGAAGTGAGCCAGTAGTTTGACGCATTTATATCAACATTTGCTTGACTCACCTCATTTGGATGTCTTCCGTGCAAAGGTTTTGCTTTCCATGCTTCCATCTTCTGAAGGTCAGTATGTAGGAGGTGTTGAATCTCTTGCTGACACAAGACCAGTGGCGTTGATCTGTCCGCCTCACTGATGGCTCTGTGAAGTACAGATGACCTCGCTTCTGCATAGAAGTACTCCCTAAGGCTGACTATCTGCCGTTTCATCTGATTATCAATGTCAACGAACCCACGTCCACCTAGGCTTCTGGGTAGAGTCAATCGCTCTATTGAAGATCGTGGGTGGTGTTTCCTTCCTTTTGTGAGCATCGTTCTCATTTTTCGTTCAAGTCCTTCGATGTCCGTTTTGCACCATTTGATTATGCCAAAGGAGTAGCTCAGCACAGGTACAGCATACGTGTTAACAGCTTTCACTAAGTTTTTGCTGTTCAAGTGCGTTTTTATGATTTGTTTTAATCTTTTGACAAATTCACAGGACAGATCTTTCTTTATTGACACATGGTCAATATGCTTAGCTTGTTTTACTCCTAAGTATCTGTAGGTGTCTTCTGCCAACATAGCCCTAATATGCTGTCCATCTTCCAGCTCATACCCGGACTTCTGTACTTTTCCTCTCACCACCTTTAGTGTCCGACACTTGTCCAAACCAAATCCCATTTGTATGTCTCGTGAGAATGCTTCCACTATTCTCAACAAGTTTTCCAGATGCGACTCTGTTTCGGCATAGAGTTTAAGGTCGTCCATGTATAGCAGATGATTTAGCCGAGTACCAATTCTCTTTCCAATCTTGATAGAAAAGCCGTAGTGAGTAGAGTTAAGCTGGGTAGATAAAGGATTCATTGCCAGAACAAACCATAAGGGGCTAAGGGAGTCTCCTTGAAAGATGCCTCTCCGAATCGATATCTCATCTGTTCGTATATCTCCACGTGGCGTACTGAGACACAGTCTAGTTTGCCATGCTGACATAACCCTTTCCAAGAAACTGACAAATACCTCATTGATCCTATACAATCGCAGCACTGCTACTAGCCAGTCATGGGGCACAGAATCAAAGGCCTTCTTATAATCGATGTACGCCATATGAAGGTTTCGGTGATTTAAGTGTGCCTGGCCACACACAACTGAGTCAATTATTAGTTGTTCTTTGCACCCTTTTGAACCCTTTTTACAACCTTTCTGTTGCACGGCAATTATATTGTTTCTTTCACAGTGTGCATATATCCTGTTAGCCAAGCATGATGTAATGATCTTATACAACGTGGGCAGACATGTGATGGGACGATATTTTGTAGGATCCCATGTATTCTGAAGATCTTTTGGAAGCAAATATGTGATGCCACGTGTGATGAATTCGGGTAAGCTATCAGGATGAAGGATGGAATCATTAATGAACTCACCTAGTCGATTGTGGATGCTCCAGAACTTCTTATACCAAAAATTCTGAATCTGGTGAGGGCCAGGGGCTTTCCAATTCGCTAAGTTGTTGATAACTTCCTTAATATCATTTGTGGTGAATTTCTCGTGCTGCATTTGCTCAAATCTTTGGGAAGCTTGCTGTTCTTCTCTTACCCAACTTGATTGAGTGTCATGATGAGATGGTGTAGACAGATGTTTTCCCCAAAATTCTTGAACTTCTTCTTTAGTCGGATAGCTCTTGTCCGCAGAAACCTTTATCTTACCCAGAGTCTGATAGAATCTTCTCTCTGAGTTGGCGAAAAGGAAGTTATCCTTCTTCCTCTTCATGCTCTCCCTATACTTTGCAAGTCTGGCGGATAAAACAGACAGCCTTTGTTTCAAGGTATCTAAGCACTGTTCAGGTGTTGAATTCGGCACATCTCGCTGTGTGTGGGCTGTGTTTTGTCTCATTATATGCTCAGCTTTCCTCAGTAATTTTCTTGTTCTTGTACCACGAACATATTGTGTCATTCTGGCAATATCTGCCCTGAGCTGTTCAATCCTTCCAACAAGTCTTCTTTCCCAGTTTGGCATCGATGGCATTTGCTTTTTCCGTTCATGTTGTCCAATACCCATAGCTCTCACAACAGTTACTGCACCACAGTAAATAATAGTATGAAGGGATTCCAGATTGGCAGATGCTTCAACATGTTCCGGCAAAACATCCCGATTCATGATACTCAGTATCTTTGTCAGCTTTCTTGAACCATTGACTTTCGGTATTTTCGGCCTGCAATTTGTATCAGTTCCATAAAACTCTATGACTGTAGTCATCATTTCATTCTTCAACTTTCCAATTTGGTGTTGATCGATAATTTGCATGGAAACTGGATCTACTTCTTGAAGGTCCTGGCTATCAGCTTGTGCCGACTCCAGTTCTTCAGGAACACTGTTTTGAGTGACTCCATTCACACCTTCCTTCTCACGCCGTACCTCTTCTTTAATGGTGTTCATTCTGGCTTCAGGGATAAGATTATTCCGGAGAATAGCCCTGTATTGATCAGATACTCTCTGTTCGGTCACAGTTAGTTCAGGGTAATGCAACAGAAATTCAGAATGTAAGCGTTGCCTATAACCAACTGAATTCTGTCCGAAGTCAGTAACCCTAAAATAAGTGCGTATTATGGTTTCATTCATGACATTTGTCCATTTAATACGCTGTCGTGGCAGTCCTGCCTGGGTGAGCACAGGTTGAGTTACCTGTGCAGCACCTTCAGCAGGTGAAGTACTAGATAATGATTCACTTCGCTGCTCAGGCTCATCATGCAAACGCTTGTCGGCTGTAATGATTTCGGGATCTTGCCCGGTAGGGGCCCGCCTGTTCAGCCCTCCACCACCGGCGGCTCGCATACTGTCACGTCCAGCACCGGCTCCAAACGTGCCCTGGCGCTCCCCAGGCAGCGGCATTTCATCCGAGGCATTACTCGTTAATTTCTCCATCATGCACTAGATGGGTTTGCCTTTTATACCTACAGCCAGGTTTTGTTATCAGCCGTCCCTAACATGGGATACAGACGCTATTGGCAGCCGCCCGTTCCGGATCAGACGCTACCATTGTAGGTTTAATTTTGGAGTTTTCCATCTCCTAGACAGGTTGCCTTCACTACGGCTCAGGAGTCCTGCCTACCCCATTTAGTATATCTCGTCATTCCTGGTTTGCACATACCTTGTCATTGCAGATTTCTCACAACACACATTAGATATACGGTATAATTATCTTGCAGAGATAGTGTTTATATTACAATAGTAGACGTCATTTAAGTGCAAACGACCAGCAGAGAAGGAATATATGTAGCAAATACGTGTAACCTAATTTTGTAGGTTAAACAGATGTAAACTTTACCATTCGTAATATTAACACGAAAACAGTCCGATTACCTCCACACATTATATGAAGTATGTAATAAATGGGCTTGAAACATCCCAATTACACACAAAACACCGTACATAACCCATTTCGAGAAGTCATTTGGGGTTATATGGCACTGTAACTAACGATGTAGCAACCACGACATGAATGTAAACAAACATTTCGCAGCTGTATTTTGAAGATTATGACGTTGATAGATTATTATTATTATTATTATTATTATTATTATTATTACCATGTAAGAAATAAAATATACGGTAGTTTATTTAACCGTTCTGCCAAGAGAACATCTGTGATATATGTCTCGCTGAAGGAGAACATTTACCGGGTGATTCAGCAGCCTCATCCGATATTGTTGGCTGCATCCAACTAACGCATGTTGGCAGGAAGGTCGATAGTTATCTGCTTGCATCCCGTATGGCACTAACGCACTGCAAGCCTATCCTGCAAACGACACTGAACCTTACTATTTCTCCCTCGATGTGACTACAGACTAATCCGAGAGAAAAATTATAGTGTTCAATATCGTTTGTGGGATATGCTTACAGTGTGTTAAAACCATACAGGATGCTGGCAGAGAAATATCGACCTTCTTGCCAACACGAGTTAGTTGAGTAGCAGCAAATGATATTGGAAGGGGCTGCTGGTACCTATAATAGTAATTCGCCTCCCCCTTCCCCCACCCCGAATCCCCAGGTAATCCTTATACATGGTGAAAATCTTCGAATTTAAATGTGTGCTTGATTGTTGCAATTAATGCAGCCTCGGTGTATTCACGCGCAGAGTTCTCACATATACGTCCCGCAGCGTAGCCAAGCTCGTTAAATCAAGTATCATGGATGCAAAGGCAGCAGAAGAAAGATCTGGAGATCGCGGATTCACTTCCCAGCGCTGACAGCGGCTATCCTGAATGTGTTTTTTCCGAGGGCTTTCTACAGTCTCTTCAGGAAAATGCCGGGATAGTACCTTACTTCAAGTCCTGGGGCACCTACCTCTTCCCTGTCCCTAATGCAGTTACGCACACTTTTACAGTCATCGCATAAATACAGGAAATCGGACAAGTTCAAGACTCACCCAAGTACATGGGGTTAATGAATAAGACGTCCTAGGCCTCTAAAATGATTTAATAGCAACAATAGTTGTCATATCCTCTCTTACTAATCGTAATGGTACAATCACATTACCCTAGCGTGTACCCGAGGCGACATTTCTCCTAACACAGGTAGGCAAATAAGGGAGTGAGTCCTGTAAGTAAAGTTAGCTTTAATAGCACATTATGCAACGAGCCTATAATGTTAATAAATAAGACACAAGTATGTTCATAAAACGAGTGAAGCGAGTAATCTGAAAACATTTCAAGAGGTACGTGCTCGTATAAAAGCTACTCAAATGCAAAGAACTCAGATTATTTACTATAATTAAAGATTGCAGTTTCAACAGAGTGGTTGACTGAGCAGGCTCTAGACATTCCACAATTTCAGATGAGTATCAACATCAGATCTTTCAACAGAGTAATAGAAGACAAAGAAGTAGTTCCGGGAATAATTAAACAGCCTATTTCCGTATATCCTACTTAGGACACGAGAAATGAGAATGAGATTTTTAACAAGTAGTTCCGTGAAGAAATATACAGCCTATTTTCATATATTCTATTAATGTTAATTGCATCTATCAATATACAAAATTTCAGTTTGATTGCTGCAATAGATTCGTAGATATTGAGAACCGGCTAAATATTTTGGATGGTCGCCATGTTGAATTTTTATATATTTAGGACTTACAGTTATGTACTATTACATAAAGATTATTGTGCAGGTGTAGTATTCAAACTTCAATCGCATGATTAGGACACATGATATAAAAATCAGATTTTATAATTTCGCTCAGCTGCCATCTTGTGGTTATGAAAGCAATTTAAATTAATAGATGCCAATGGATTAAAATTTGTGAAAGCATTTACCGTACCACGCTTTACAGCGTTCGGGTTGTTAAATCACGTGAAACATCCATTACAATATTTATATTTCGCTTCGGCGCCATGTTGGATTTGTGCTCACCTGGTTATTGGAAGTCCCATAGGTGAACTTATGTTCATAGCCTCTATCAACATACAAAATTTCAGTTTTATTGCTATCATAGATTAGTAGATAATGAGAACCGTCTGGTTATGTACTATTAAAGCACGATTTTTGCGTAGGTTCATTATTCAAACGTTCACTTCGCATGATTAATACACAAGAAATAAAAAGTTAATTTTAAAATTGCGGACAGCCGCCATCTTGAGGTTATGTAAACAATTGAACTAAATTAGACGCCAGAGCATTACCATGTGTATAAACATTTACTGTACCATATTTCACTGCACTCAGATGGTTAAATCAAGAGAAAAGTTTATTAAAATGTTTCATATTCGCTTGGCCGCCATATTCGTTTATAACTTAGTAGATTTTAGTAGTCTCATAGCTCAAATTCTAGTAGTACTCTTTATCACCGTACAATATTTCAGGGTGATATCGGTAATAGTTTCGGAGATATAGAATGCCGGTGAAATATTTTGCGCAGCCGCCATCTTGCCGTTATGTAGATAATTGAACTAAATTAGATGCCAGTGCATTACCATTTGCTGTACCAAGTTGCATTGCGTTTGGATGGTTAAATCGCGAGAAAAGTCTATTTGAAAGTTTCAACTTCGCTTGACCGCCCTGTACGTGTTGTAGTAAACAGGTTTTTGAACGTCTCATAGGTACACGTACAGAAGTGCCCTTTATGTCCATAAAAAATTTAGGGTGATATCAGTAATAGTTTCGGAGATATCGAATGCCAGTGAAATGTTTCGCACAGCCGCCATGTTGGATTGGTGATACGTTATAAAATTTGTAGGGCACGGTCGGGGTTGGCCAAAATAGTACCATGACCTTACCGAGACTCATTGAAATCGCACCAGCCGTTTATAAGTCATTAGGGAGGACAAACAGACACACACATACCCAGACACATAAACACACACGGACAAAAGATGATCTCATAAGCGTATGTTTTCATAAAATGAATATAGGCTAAAAAATGCACAGCTGCCACTTTTACGTTCTCATAAAATTCCATTCAGTTAGACTTCAGTATATTAAGCCTTGTATGAAAATATACCGTGCAGAGTTTCACAGCGCTTGGATGAACAGTCGCGAGAAAAATTTATTTAAATATTAAAAATTTGCATTGCCGCCATGTTGGTTTCGTACTCACCAGGTTATTGAATGATCCATAGGTGAACTTAGGTTAATATCTTCTATCAACATACAATATTTCAGTTTGATTGCTGTAATAAATTCGTAGATATTAAGAACCGTCTAAATATTTTGGATGGTCGCCATGTTAGATTTGTATACGTGTAGGCCTTACATAGAGTAATGTACCCTTAGATGGAGATTATTTCTTAGGTTCATTATTCAAACGCTCACTTTGATCACATGACTAGGGCAGAAGAAATAAAGAAACTTACTTTTAATATTTCGCACAGCCGTCATCTTGGGGTTATCAAAACAATTGAGTTTAATTGGATGTCAGTAGATTGAATTTTATATGAACATTTTCCATACCTAGTATAACTGCGCTCGGATGTTTAAATCGCGAGTAAATTCCATTTAAATGTTTAAACTTCGGTTAGCCGCCATGTATGTTTTGCGATCACCATATTATTTTAAGTCCCATAAGTGAACTTATGTTAATAGCCTCTATCAATATGAAAAGTTTCAGTTTGATTGCTAAAATAGATTCCTAAATATTGAGAGCCGTCTAATTGTTTCGGATGTTCGCCCTGTTGGATTGTTATATGTGTAGGCCATATAATAATATTTCATTAAATGAAAATTATTGCGTGGGATCATTATTCAATCTTTCATTTCGATCACATGATTAGGACACAAGAAATTAAAACAATTTGAAAGTTTCACATAGCCGCCATCCTCAGGTTATGTAAACAATTGTACTAAATTTAATTTAGTTGCATTGCAAAGTGTATGAACATTTTTTGTGCCATGTTTCACCAGGATCGCGAGAAAAGTCTATTAAACATTTCAACTTTGCTCGCCTGCCATGTTCGTTTTGTACTTCAGAGGTTTATGAAAGCCACATTGAAGAACTTCTAGCAGTACCCTTTATCACGTTACTGTTGCGGAAATATAGAAATATTTCGCGTGGCCGCCATGTTGGATTGGTAAAACGTATTAAAATTTGAAAGCCACGGTCGAGGTCACACGCGAGGCAGTAGAATGCACTTCATTGATATCGCTTCGGCCGTTTAGATTTTATTAGGGACACACACACACACACACACATACGCACAAACACACATACATACACACGGACGATAGGTGATCTTATAAGGCTTTTTTTTTCATAAATGAAAATAGGCTAAAAATATTGTAGTCTTAACTTTTTACCATCATCACAAAACATTACTTGTAGTTCATTTCCGCATATTAGTTTACAATTCTACAGGAGTTTAGGGCTTACCGCTTAAGTGTATCACAGCAATAGTGGCTACATTGATTAGTTTGGAGGGGGAAGACTTTTTTTATGTTGATGGGTTATAATCATTTCTAAGTTTTTCAAGAATAGTTTCTTTTGAGTGCTTTGCCTAATGCTTTAATACTTATCAATAATAATTACCACACTTACTAAGTTCTCTCAAAGGTTTTCTTGTATTTTGCTTATGGAGGGCAGAGACTGTCTGTGGGTGTAACTGTAAGTTTATTAGTGTTTTGTACAGCTATTTGTCTTGCAGATTTGGATCCGATGATGCTCACTTGACGACTGAAACATGTTTTCCCTAAGTTGTCTTCTTCTTCTACCTCTTTTTCTTCTTATTCTTCTACTTCGTCTTCTTCTTCAATATTCCGTAACAATATACATGTATCTTTATGATATACAAATTATTTCAGGTTATTTTTCACATATTGCAGTAATTAGAATTATTTTGCGTTGACCGACTGAAAGTTACATTATTTAGAGAGGAGAAGCGAACTGAGGACGTCAAGTCACCTGGACTGTGGCAAGTCTTGCTTATGCATTTGAAGTGTAAGGAATTTCAACCTCACTTGGGATGGCTCAAGTGAATTTGGAGATGGAGAACTGCCACAAAAGTTTCCCTTGTGGTCTGACCAACATACCGTACAAGCAAAGTTTCAACAAGATCAGGTAATTAACGTTCGCTATGCTCTTTGGTGAGGCCAGTCAATTTACTGTAAGGGGGTATGGTGGTGCAGTGGTCAAGATGCATGCCACTCACCAAGGCTGACCATGCTTGATTCCCGATCAATGCTTGTGAGATTTTCCAAGTAAAATATCACGTCTTGTGGTTCAAATTCCACAGAAAAATGGAGGTCCCGTGACTCATGATTGCGAGATTAACGGTCACGTAAAACTACAAGTTTCCATTCCAATTTGCTGTACATTAGATAGCATGTTCTTGATGGTATTTTACTTGATGTTTCACAACTCATAATTACAAACGAACGGAGCATTACAAGGCGACCCCTTGAACCGCACGCTATTCAGCATCACTACAGTGGACGCAACATGCATCACAGGACAAAGCTCAGCAGCAGATGTTACTTTAAGCAGACGATATGGTGATAGGATCAGCAAACAAAGACGACGTACAAGACGCGCTCCACAAATTAGAGATTTAGGCGAAGGAAAACGACATGGATATCAAAAAAGGAAAATACAGAACAAATGACGTTCAGAAACGGTGGAATGACAACAACTAAAGACAGGATAATTCTATTTAACGAGACTCTACATGTAATAGGATATTATAAATATCCGCAACTACAACATCATTCAGTACACACATACAGGAGAGGAGCAGCAGCAGCCATCAAAGCCTCATATACTATCCCTAACGTAACCAATCTATCGACAAAAACAGCAATGCAACTATTGAAAACGGCAGTGGCACCAATCACAACATACGGCATAGAAATCGTCTGGAAAAAACTCAACATAGGGGACATGAAAAAGAATTGAAAAGGTTAAGACGATGTTCATAAAAAGAATATTATGAGTTGAAAAAACTGCGCCATCACGACTGGAATACGTTTTCATGAGGGAGACCTATTCCGTAGAAGACGTCAAGCTGCAGCATTGGTTACAATCCTCAGCACCCTATCAGGAACTGATCAATATCAGAGAGCAGAAGAAAAAAGAAACAGAACTGGATTTCTACACCACAACAGTCATGGCGGATGACAGCTGGAGAAAAGAGTGCCAACACCAGAGACACGTCACAACAGGACTCGCAATACATGGATTCCATCACAAAATATGCGATAACAAGAGATTCCATGAACTGACCGAAGAATGTCAATGTACGCTATGTGGGCAAATATGTGGAAAATACCACATTACAATATGTGCAATGAGAACAAAATATATAACTCTCTATAGCAAAGGCTAAAAATGTGATTGTTGTTTTGTCTTGTGTATTAATGCTCCACTTGGGCGCACTTATCGTATTAAAATAGTATAACTCATAATGATGATGATTGTTTGAAAGAGACGGAACAGCGAGGCCATCTGTCCCTAAACGCCCTTGAGCGATACACGTACCATGGTGAAGTGATGATTTGTGAAGTTTTATTGATGTAAATTGTAATCTTTTCAATCTATCGCATATAAATTTCGGAGGGCGTGACATTGCTCCTTGCCTTTCATTGAGTTCGATTCCTGGATAATGCATGGGAGCATTTTAATGTGAAATGTCACGTCCAGTGGTTCTAACTATATCTAAATACGAGTCCCATGGCTTATGATCACGATATTAATGGTGACATAAAACTACTATCTCCTTCCCTTTCTTCCTTCATTCATTCATTCATTCATATCTTCCTCCCTTCCTTTTATTATTACTTTCTTTCTTTCTTTCTTTCTTTCTTTCTTTCTTACTACCTTCCTTCCTTTCTTCATTTCCACCTTCATTTCTTCGTTCCTTCCTTACTTCCTTCATTCCTTCATAGATATTTCATACTGGATGATTAGTGGGTGTTATTTACATTCCTGAACTTCTATTATCTTTTAAATTAGAAGCTATTCTTTTCATTTTTGCCTAATTGGATTGTGCATAAAGTATGGCAGATGTGCAAATTTCTTGATATTAAATCGTAATCCCGTTTCGGACATTTTGATTAATTAGAAAACTATTTTTTACATTGATTTCATTTTTAATTGTTTTCACCATTCAAACGTGTATTAGGAAAAACCCCTATTCAAATGTCATTTAACATTCAAGTGTTGTTATATTCAACCTGGCTTTCTATCACACTTATCATAGTGAGGGCCCATAATCTACATGTTAGGACCATTAAAACAACAGCAAACTTTCAGATTGAGATATGACCAATATCAGTCCAGAACGTAACGGTGTGGCAACTAGTAGCAACACGTCTCAACGGGCGATTGACTCGAAGCCAAACTCGTCAATTCACTGGTCAATTTACGAGGTTTCTATAGTTCCTAATAATCCATGATATTCCGCCTATAAGGACGGATAACTTCATAACCACCTTCACGTAGTATGTTTGGAAGTGTTGTGGTATAAATACACTGTAGACTGTTGTACAAAAACGACGAAAGCTATTTTGTCAATGGCTGTCTAGCGTGACACGGAGGCTCTGCAACGTCATTAGATCCGTATTTATAGCAAATTGGAGCAAAATATCATAATATGAGAAACAAATATTAAAAGCATAAACTATGTGAAACAACTTCTTCTAAAAAGAATATTTACGAAGTTTTTTTTTATAAGGATAATAGTGTATTGTCGAATATATATAACACGTTCATGCAATGAGCAAAATTTAATTCTGAAGTCCGTTGAATTATTTCGAAGCCACATATATCGTAAAGTCTGCTTTCGAAAATTAAACCCTGAATATGAAGTTTGAGTATTTCTCCATGAGAGTAAAACAGATATGCAGTATGGTTTACAATACTTGATCTGAAACATAGAAAATAACCCAAAACTTTGGAATAGAAATGAATGCACGTAGATTTTTTTAAACTGTTGCTATTATATCGAGAATTAACGGTTGGTAGGTTATCATCTTTGAATCAATTTACTATGATTGAAGAACAAAAATGTATATAATCAGCGAATATTTTAATGATTTTTTTTTATAATTGCTCTACATTCAGTCAACACGTTAATAGGAAACCAGCCATATGGGTGGTATAATATTGTTTCCCAAGTTCATATTTTGTATTATTATCATCCACCCAATTTAACTTGTCAAGTGACTGAATATCAATATTAAACAGATTTTCAAACAGGTAAAACTTAAGAACATTATAATTATTATTTTTTGGTCGTGTGGCCTCCTGAGAGGCCGAGTGCAGGTATTTCTAGTCGACGCCCGTGGGGAATCTGCGCGTCGGGATGAGAGACGGAATGGGTGAAGATGAATGAAACTGGTCAAGGATGTAGAAGGAAGCGGCCGTGGCCTGCCAGCATTTGCCTGGTGTTGAAAATGGGAAACCACGGAAAACCATTTCAAGGACGGCCGATGGTGGGGCTCGAACCCACGCGTCTACCGAGTCAGCAGAGAGCTTATCCCCATGACCTAACGCTGTGCTTTAGCCAGCGGTGCCACTGCTGTCGGTATTACGAAATTAGCAACATACTTGTATTACTGACTATCCATAAGATTAAGAAACACGATCCAGTTTTGTCATAAGAAGTCTCTAGGCACATGTGGTTCGGTAATTTAAATTAACTAGAAATATATATTGAAATTTGAGCATACACCTGCCTAGTATGCAGGTTTTTCAAGCTTCAGTCCCGAAAGCGTTCTCATTTCATCTCTTAGGATTCTGGTACATTCATACGGATGTTGAAAATTACCTGCCTACTCTATCAAACACTTATTAGTCTTTGCCACAGAAAAGGTTCCTTATACATGCACATGATTCTGTTATATATATATATATATATAATGATTAAGCATATATTTAAATTCAGAATTTAATTCTGCATTTCAGAGACATTACTATGCGCTCAATGAACCGCATCCTTTCCTGGTATGAAATAATTACACTTTATACCAGCTTGCAATTTGCAGTGTTTTGTTAAACATTATCAACTTTTAAAATTTCCATACAGTGCCATGTGGACTTTAAGTGAACATGGGTATATTTCCTAAAACCAGAAACCATTGTATTTGCAAGTTGGGGGAAGTTTGTCTACAATGTGTGTACAGTGCTCCAAGAATGCAAATATGACATTTTTTCAACAACCAAATATTCACAGAAATATGTTGGCTGAATGTTACCGTTTGAGAAAGTAGCATTGCCACATAGTCGAGAGGACCACATAGAATGGGTTGAAATTAATCAGCTTGACAGCCAGCACATTCACAATTATATATGGAAAGATATATTTTTGTCCATGGCCGGGTGGGAGAGAAACGTGAAAAATATGTTAGCAGTGACATTTCATGTCTAGATATTTGGTGAGTTGGGAACACTGGTTAAGGGCTGTTGCATAAAAATGAGATTTTGAGGGTGAAAAATGAAGAGTTGCGGAATTGGAGGGGGGAAATCTGCATATCCCGGGACCCAAGCGGAACTCAGCAATCAATCAGATGAGCTGGCGAGACCAAGGGACGGAGATATTATGTTAAAGGCTGACAGGAAGAGGTGTGAAGTAATGTTGGAGAAGGAGCAGGATTAGAACTGCTTGTCACAAAGAAGGGCTCATGAAGATTGGAATGGGAAGGACAGGACGGGACAAGACGGGGTGGGAGGGGAAGAGAGACACCAAAATGACACATCCAGTTAGTTAGGCATCCAGGTAAAGTGGAAGACAAGCTTGGTGAAGAATGCAGGAAAGTTGTAACAATTCAAATGAATAAATTCACAGAAAAAAACCTGAGATAGAGAAAAGAGCTTTGGGCAGATGGAAGAGTGGTAAGAAATGAAGGGTAGGAAAGAAACTTTTGAATGAAATGTTGTGTGTCGGGGAAAGGAAGCAATGCCGATCATTAAAGGAGAGGGAATTGTAACCTGCGTGAAAAAGAAGTCAGCTTGAGTGAGGTGAGGCGTGGACAAAATGGCTCAATAGTGTTATGGGTAAGGCGCTTAATGAAGGAACTGGAGCAAGGAGAGGGAAATTAGTAGCACACGATGAGCCCCTACGGGCTATGTCCACACAGTGTAATCAGAGAGCTGGTCGTTCTCATCACCAAGCCTGACCCCATCGCGCACCATCACTAAAACTGTCTTCGTATATATATTCCAGTTCAACAATATGATAATTCCTTATATGTGGAAGAATATTCACTTTGAGGAATTAAGAGTGTATTTCATTACGTTAATTTATTTGATGGTGGTGATGCTAATACTACTAATAATAATAATTAAACTACGGTACTACTACTAATAATAGTAATGAAAAGAAAATCCAAAGCCTGCTTCCAGTCTCCGACCGGGTCAGGAATGGAATGAATGTAGCCCCCATCTAGCGGCGAGGATATGAACTGTGCCGGCTGCCGAGGCCTGACGCACTCCTCTGGGGCAATGATTAAATGAATGACAGATGAAATGAAATGATAGTGGAGAGTGTTGCTGGAATGAAATTTTGACAGGGAAAACCGGAGTACCCGGAGAAAAACCTGTCTGCCTCTGTTTTGTCCAGCACAGATCTCACATGGAGTGACCGGGATTTGAACCACGGACCCAGCGGTGAGAGGCCGGCGTGCTGCCGCCTAAGCCACGGAGGCTTCTACTAATAATAGTAATAATAAAAATAATTTTGTTGTTGATTCATTTGCGTGCTTGCGACATCGAGGTCATAAATCCCTGTGCACTTGGATATGCTTAGAATCAGTCTGATTATATGTGTTGTTGTGATGCCTATAGTAGTGTATGTAGCTTGCCACGGTGGGTGAGTGGTTATAGTGTCGGACTACCAACCCCAAGATTGCAGGTTCGCCCCTGGCCATGGTAAGTGATTTTTGAAGGCGACAAAAATCACGATACTCATGTCATACGTTGTTGGCATGTTAAAGAACCCATTTGAGTTCAGTAGGCCATGTTCAATGGCAAAATTAATCTCGGGATTTTCCGCCAACACAAAGTTCCTCCATTCTCTACTTGAAAGCGCTGTAGTGTCAAGGAGTTTAGATATCTAACCTCCTTGACTTTCATAGCGTTCAAAGGAACGACGAAATTCGACATGCAAGCTACCCTCTGAGTGTCAATTAACAAAGCTTGCACCAGGCACCCGAGGCCATACGATATTATTAGTAGTAGTAGTGTATGTATTTGTAATTGAGAAGGAGGCGTCCGTGGACTTAGGTTAGGAACCATCCAAGCACTTAAATGGTGTAGAAGTGAGTTAACACGGAAAACAATTTGTAGAATGGCTGATGAATAAATTGATCCCACTTCATCTCAGTTCAGATTCACGAAGCTGAGTGTACCCCGATCCAGCCATCACACCAGATATAAATTTCTCGTCAGAGCTGGGAAACAAACCCAGGTCCTTTAGGATCTAAATACGTATCCCGTATTAATATAATTAGCATTATTAGTATTATTAGTATTATTATTATAATTGTTTTAGTAACATAATAATGTCATTGATTTAATGTCACATTTAACTACTGTGGCATAAAGACAATTGTTGGGATAGCACGCCCGTCTCTCACCAGGATGACCAGGGTTCGATTTCCTGCTCCATCAGGGATTCTGCAAACTGACGTGAGGGCTGGAACAGATTTCACTCAGCCCCATGAGGACAATTGAGTTACTGTCTGACAGCGAAACAGCGTCCCTGTCACGGAAAACCAAGATTAATGACTGAGGGGAACCGCCGGACTAACCATGTGTCACCCCGCAATTGGCAGCCCAAATGGGTTGTCGTACAACGGAGTTAGGTGATTTTGGTTTGTGTTTGCTTTAGAGATGCCGGCGTGGCGGCATTTTGTCCAAGAGGGGATCATTATGTGCCAATAAATCTGATATGAAGCTGTCGCATATATTCCAGGGATGTGCACGGGAATGAAATGAAACTAAAAGGAAACGTATTTAAGTTGTACCCATGCACGATATTCCGGAACAGAAAATAGTGCGAAAGGGATTAAATTGAAGGTACTGTACGATAATTGGTAGAGTATTAAAATGAACGAAATTAAACATGACACCCAGAAATATGTTAAAATTCAAATAATTTACTTGATAAAACTTGAAGTGGAATTACATCTGGAGTAAAATATGTGAAATGAAATTCAAGGATTTGACATTTTTTTAAGAAAACCATTTCGTGAATTACGAAGAAAACATTAAACATGACACCCAGAAATATGTTAAAATTCAAATAATTTACTTGATAAAACTTGAAGTGGAATTACATCTGGAGTAAAATATGTGAAATGAAATTCAAGGATTTGACATTTTTTTAAGAAAACCATTTCGTGAATTACGAAGAAAGTAATTTGGGAAGCTAAATTATATATATAGGTTAAACATTTGACTAACGTTCGTAGGTTCCTACGTTCGTCGTCAAGAGCCGACTACGATGGCATCTGGTAACTAATTTCTGAACTAGTTGGTCGTTGACGGTGGCGTTTGGCGGCAAAAGTAGGAACTCCTTGAAAAAAATCAATGTCTGCAGTCCTTACTTGAATTAAAACACTTAACACCGGTTATCATACAGATTCTACACACACCCAAAGTACACGGGGCTACATGACCGCGTTGTCGCAGCCCCTTAACTGAGGAACCAACCAACTCAACCAATGTAATTTGGGGTTGAATTAAATCTGGAATTAAATAAATTATGAAACTCCCAGTGAAATTAAAGGTGGAATAAAATTTAAGCATGGAAATGAAAGTGAAATTAAATTCGTTGTTAAATGTGAGAAATGAGAGGAAATAAATATAAAGAAGGAAAATCGGTTCGGAATAAAAAAATAAGGAATTAAGTGCATGGGAGTGTTAAATAAGGAAATAAGTTCAATCTTGAACTTGGAATGAAATTAAATGTGGAAGCAAATTAAATATTGAACAAAAGTTTGGTGCTTTTCAGTCAGTCAACACGAATGTACCCAAATAGAGCTGGGTTATGCCCTACTCCTAATCTCATGTAATTTATTTCAGGAATAGGGCATAACCCAGCTCCATTTGTGTACATTCGTGTTGACCGACTGAAAAGCACCAAATTTTGTTTACTTAGGCAACACTGAAAAATGGCTTCAAACCTCACAATGTTAAATGTTGAACTTGGAATTATGTTAAATAAGGAATGAAACTAAATCTTGATTCGGAATGAAATTAAATTTTGAACTTGTAATAAAATTTAATTTGAAATTAAATTAAATGTAGAATGAAATTAAATCTTGATATTGGGATGATGCTAGTAGAGAAATAAAATGAAATCTTAGAATCGGACTGAAAATAAATCTTAAACTCTGAACTCAAGTAAATTTGGAATGAAATATTGAACTCGGACTGAAATCAAATATTGAATGAAATTCAATCTTGAACAAGGAATAATGCTAATGTGGAATGAAATTAAGTATGAATGAAAATAAATCTTGAACTCGGAATGATGTTGAATGTGCAATGAAGTTAAATCTTAAAATTGAAATAATCCGATATGTGGAAGGAAATTAAATCTTGAACTCAGAATGACATTAAATGAGAAATTAATTTAAATTGTGGACTTGAAATGATGTTAAATGTGGAATGAAATTAAAAATTGAAATAGGGTTGACGTTATTTGCGAAATTAAATTAAATCTTGGACTTGGATTGAAATTAACTTTGGTATGAAACTAAATGTTGAATCAAATTAAATCTTAGACTCAGAATTAAATTAAATCTTGAACTTGGAACGAAAGTAAATTTGGAATGCAATTAAATGTGGAATAAAGTAAATCCTGAAACTAAAAATTGGGAAAATTGGAATTATTTCTCGGGCTCAGAATAAAATTAATCGTTGAGTTTAAATTAAAACTTTGAACTCTAAGTGGAATTAATAATCGTAGTGAAATGTGAGGAATAGAAAGCTACGAATTGAATATACAGTGAGATTCGTTTGCTAAAGCGGGGCCAGCGTCCAGTCACCAGGCGCGCACGCCCTCCGCCAGCCAACCGAACTCGGGCCGAAGATTGCGCGGAGGCGAGCTAACCAGGGTCGTTAAAGTCATTAAGTCACTAAACATTCATCAACGAGTGTGTGAAATGTCAGCGCACAGATAAGAATGTAACATAAACAACAGCTTCCTACAAGATTTAATTAAAGAAACACAGATGTTTTTCTTTATTTCTTTGGAATCTGGATGAACTCACGTCACCAGTTAAAGGTGAGAGCTTACCTTTCCACAGAAGTCGCTGAAAATATTTTCCCTCAGTTGACAGACAAACTTTGGAAGTCATATCGTTACATTATGTAGCTAATATTGTACCCCCTGCGTGTTTACTGTAATCAATCGAAGCATGGACCTAAGCCCGTTTGATGTTTATTTGTGGGGTAGTTTAAAATACAAAGTGTACAGATCAATTTCCCGTACTCAAGAGGAACTGGAGACCAATATATGGCAGCAGATATCCCTCACAACAGAAGGGAATTACAACGTATAAACGCAAATTTATTTATACGGTACAACGACTATATATCAGGTGAAGGAGAACACGCTCAGCTTCCTCTGCGAAAAGGTAAGTAACGATGTACTTTTTTACGGTTTCCACCTACGCGCGATCCGCGGCCCGAGCTCGTCCGGCTGGCGGAAGCGTGTTCGCCCGGCAGCAAGCCGCCGGCCCCGCTCTAGCAAAAGAATCTCCCTGTACAAGGAATCTAAGGTACAAAACCATTTTACCGCATTGAAATTAAATGAAATGTAGAAGACTAGGTCTTGTATTATGTCTGGAGTAAATTGTATGGAATTAACCTCATCTGGTTGTCAAAGTACGAAGTAAATTTTATAAAACTCGTAAAAATCAATTTATTTTTCAATAATTCATGTACTGTACACCCTTATATCTGGATGATCCACCAAAAATCCGCCGCTGGAAAAATAAAGGATCATAGCATCTTGAAGTCCCGGCTAAAAAACAACAGAGTGCTACTTGGCGAATACACTCAGAACAAGGAACAGGGATTTTTCAAACAGAATGTGCTATAGAAACAAACTACAGAACAATAGGGTTCTCAAACTACTCAGGAAAGACGGGAATCCATGAAAATCTCGGGCGTAAGGATACGGATAATGTCCCTCGGAAAACTTCCACCCTATAGCACATTCCACTACCATTTAACTACAAAGATAATGCCAGATTTCTATAAAAAAAATCAGGGAATCGTAGAAACGTGCCTGTCATATTTATTAACATTAAATATACACGCCTCCTATCTCTCGCATTTATAGTATGCGTAGCTCACGGTAAAAATGACCAAATGTCATTATTCAGTTTCATTACAACTTTGTTTCTTCTAGAAACTATTCAATATGTTCACATTGGCTTTCATAAGATCAAATAAAAATTATTATTATTCGTGGCAAACAGCTGCTGTGCCCTAGGTAACGAGAGTTTAACAACAAATATAAATTAATTTTATTAAGCTTTACAAAAAATATCCCCAAAATAAAATGAATTTACCCCTGACGTAGATCTCCGTCATTACAAAACTATTCATTACTCTATATAATTGATCTCCCGTTTCCTATCAATTAAATTCTTCTCATAGAAGCGATAAAAATCTCCATTAAAAATTGAATTAAAGATAAAAGTTACAACACGCATAAATATGACTATAAACCTTTCGTAAATCCTAAATATAATTTATATACAACACAAATATCGGCGATGTAGTTCAACGACTACTCAAGTTAAAAATAAATTATTTACACTGGGCAAACTGCCTTCTTCACATTCAAAATAGACATCAATCGTCTTCCTATTTCTTCGCTTAAATTCTCATAGACTTTCAGAACAAATCTTTCACCATACTATGCCTTATTCGGGAAACTATTTCAATTCGGGATTCTATAATCCGTACAATTAAGTAAAGACATAGTTCATGGACCTCCTATAACTGGTCTCTCGTCAAAAAATAAAAATACTTAATAAAAATAAAATTTTCAAATTCGCTGAATAATTACCGTAAATTCAATCTCAGATTAGAACCATTTAAATAGAACTCAATTTACTCTCAGTTTCAACAAATATCCATTGATCCTATAATTTCTATCAGATACAACTTCAACTAGGATTCACTGTCCTAATGTTTTCAAGGAATTTCAACTCTATGAGACTATTTCAATAATTTCAGATATTAATAAATTCCAACAATACTGCTTCTTCTTAAATCTGTCACTACAGACATTCTTTTAACAAATGACCAATGGCTTCACAATGCTCATTGTCATACGTCTAACAAATACTTCCGTCAATACGGGAATAATAAAGATCTCTCTCTCAGAGATATTTCGCAGTTCCCTTCTAAATAACATATTCTTCTCAACTAACTTCACGTCAACAACTTCTATAGCAGTTTCAACTTCATACATAAAAATATCAAATAAAAATAGTGGTTCTATCGACAAATTAACTTAATAAGTAATACGATAAAATACTAATCTTCCAATACCATTATATTTCTTTATAGAACTCACATTTCAATAAAGCTTCCTATTAGCTGTGATATTTCTTTCAAATCCTTTTTCAAAAACTTATTATTTCAAAAATACGCTGTAATTCGAATTCATTAACTTCACATTATATTCTTATATTAATTCTTGCTTTACAACATTTCTTATTACCTTTCAAACTCTTATGTTTGCGAATTATGTCACCAAATATTTATAACCAGATCTGTCTAATAAGTTATCAGATCGTGACTTGATATATATCTTCAAAATAAGATATTTAAGAATCGCATTCTCTAAAATAAACTTCTGTATAACATTCTTGGAACAAATTTCCAATATTATCATCGTTTTCAAAGAACGATATAATACAATTCATAACAGACAAAATGTGATCTAAACACATTTAAACTTGACCATAAAAATATTCTGAGTTAAACGTTAAATTCTCCATCATTCAAATTCAAAAGTCGCAAAATTCAAAAATTACAAATAACAATTCTACATTGTCTAAATCGCCGAAAAATCGAGAATAAGCATCTACACGACGTAGCTATGAAAATATAAATTCGAAAAACCTAATAAAGATATTGTAAAAATGTAGAAAAATGGCATTAATATGGCAAGTTGTCGGATATTCTCAACAGTATCTACAATTCTACAAAATGGGATATATCTTTGGTCATGAGACTACCTTATGTTGCGTTATAGTTGACTAGAAGTGGGCTTTCTTCGCTGTTTCTCAGAAACAGATTGTTTCTGATAGCATGAATCTTCAAGATGCCCTGTAGGCCTCTCCTCGTTCTCCTTCAGAAGTTTCCAGGTTGTCAGGAATGGAATTCGGACACGAACATCTGCGTGTAGCCGTCCTTTCTGCTGGTGTATCTTCTTGTGTGAGATGGGAAACCCTTTCTCTCTTGATGGCTCTGGGATCAACCCTAGCCGCCCTCGTTCGTGAATATCTTCTGTCTTCTCCGCCAAAGTTCGATATATTAATATTCGTCATTGTAGTTTGTGAAATGACTTTTGTAGATGTAGTATACATTAACATGGGAGAGACGAGATGTTTATCTCCCCCATGATACTGCTGTTTTGTCATTTTGAACATTCTCGCTGCCATCATAGCTATGTTCCCATGAACATTTTAGTTCGCCATTACGATCTCTGTAGATTCAGTTATATTCACCTCCCTCAACTTCAGAAGTTTCGACATGATAAAATACGTAGAATACTTAATAAGTTTCAAATATAGTTGAATGTCGACTTAATAATTTTGCACACAACTAAGTGACGTCGTTCGCATTACTATCCTCTAGCAGTAATAATCTTCTTCAGAAGTATAATAATTTCTATTAGCTTTGTTCGTTGGTAGAGTATTTCATTCAGACGTCCGCTCCTCTCGAAGTCGTAAGTAATAAGAGCCTCGATTCCTCTCTCCGATGTTCCTCCCCAACAATAAAATTAGCGTCCCCTTTCTGAACATGGCTCTGATTGGTTCCTTATTAGCGATGATAGTATAATCCTCAATTAATCATTTAATTAGCCGCAATGTTAATAAATACCTTTTATTTATTATTTAACACCTTCAATGATATTATGAAGTGTTAAAATCTCGTTGGTAATTAGCTATGCTAATTGCTTTATTTGATATCATCTAAGTAAGGTCGCTTCTCATTGGCTGTTTGACACGCGCCAAACTCGAGTCTCCCTCCTCCGAACCTTTAGTCACACTTCCCTCGCGTGCGGCTTTCGGTTCGACTTGGAAGTCTTCGAGTGTCTCCGTGCATCATAGTTCCATCATTTCTTAGCACTGTGCTGCCTAGTGCTAAGTCGCTCACGAGACTGCGAATAATTTCCTCATTCGTCGACTCGGTTAACTGGCTAACTCGGCGAGATGTACAAACCAGTTTCGTGGCTTTATTCCAGTGTCGCTATAATTTAACATTGGCCAGTTTGAAAACTTTTGAAAATACGAATATTTCCAAGCACATTTACATATACGAGTACAGTACGTAATGAAAATTAAAATCCACAGCCTGCTTCCAGTCTCCGACCGGGTCAGGAATGGAATGAATGATGATGCCCCATCTAGCGGCGAGGATATGAACTGTGCCGGCTGCCGAGGCCTGACGCACTCCTCTGGGGCAATGTTTAAATGAATGACAGATGAAATGAAATGTTAGTGGAGTGTGTTGCTGGAATGAAATGTTGACAGGGAAAACCGGAGTACCCGGAGAAAAACCTGTCTGCCTCCGTTTTGTCCAGCACAGATCTCACATAGAGTGACCGGGATTTGAACCACGGACCCAGCGGTGCGAGGCCGGCGTGCTGCCGCCTAAGCCACGGAGGCTACAGTACGTAATAAGGCCCAGTATTAAAGGGTACGGAACACGAGGTAGGAAGTGCTGTCCTTAAATTAAAGATAACAAATTAACGTTGTATTCAATATTTCATCACTACTATGAGATAAACATGGCGCAGTCAAGTTTTGTATAATCTTGACTGTGTGGATCGTTGTACGGTATGTTACAAGAAACTGTATGACTGCGATATTCATGCTCCTAAATGAAACAACAGCAACAAATATAATATGCCAAATTCACATTGGCAGAAGTTAATCTCACGGTTAGATTTAACAATCCTCATGGTGGGATTGAATCCTCTAAGCTTAAAATACGTTAAGTGCAAAAGAGTGTTTCATGTATATGAACTAGTTTTTGTATAGAATAAAATCTACCTCAGGGTTGAGGCAATATTTATATTATATCATAAACGGCCTTCGTCGGAGCTGATGCTACACGCAAGCAATGGGGAACTAGCCAGCAAGCAGAGGGTGAATTGCCGAGGGCTAAGCCGTAAGCCATCACGGAGACCGCATTCATATTAGAGCACGAGCGCCAGGCAGGATGGTCCACCAACGCTCAGCCAGTCTCTGTTCACACTGTACTCCGCTTTGAGTCTAGTTTATTTTTGCAACGGAAAGAGAAACTCCATCATAGGATTACCTGAACCAATTCACTCCAAACTTTATAAAGTACAGAATTTCGTACAATACGAACATGGCGCAGTAATTGCAATTGGTTTATAAGTCAGCAAACGTCCAGGGTAACGCTTATACATCACAGGGCAGTATGCTCTGTAAAAAACAGCGTGTTTATGTAATCATGGAAAGTCAATTTGTGAGCGCAACTTTGTTGAGATTCGTAATTGTCTTACGAGCACCTTTCAGTGGTATTCCTGGCCATCTATGAGAATGATAACTAAATGTTAATTTGCTATTCGACTTCATTCATGTCCTCCCACTCCATCTTAGGACTACTGCGCTACGTGATTCGATCACCTCTCGGTGTAGCGGCTAGCTTACTCGGCTGTCCTCTGGAGGTCCACGTTCGATTCTGGGCACCGCCAAGAAATGAAATCTGGTATGAGGGCTGGAATGGAGTACACTCAGCCTCATGGGACATAGCTGAGAAGAGGAGAGTTCGATTCCCACCTCTGCCATCCTGGAAATAGCTTTTCGTGGTTTTCCCATTTCTACTCCAGGCAAATGCTGGGATGTTTCCTAACTGAAGGCGACGGTCGCTTCCTTCCCAATCCCATCTCCAATTTAGAAATATACACGCTAGTACAGCCATCACAATAACACAGGCTATCACACACACAAATACATGAGACTAACAAGGATATCGCAGCCACTAAAATAAGCAACAACAAACATCTCTGTGATTCATCTCCTCCGTAACTCCTAATGTACTAAAAATGTCCTCACTCCGCATATGAGTGATATGAGGAGCAGTGGCGGCTCGTCCTATTGGGGCCAGTTGTAACCAGTGCTATATTTCAGACAGTTGGCCTTGTGTTGCCAAAGCAAAGCACTACAAAACATTGGTCAATATATTTACCTTCAACGATATACATTACATCATATAGTCATTGAACCATCAGTCACATTTTGGTAAGCCGCAGCTGAAGAAGAGGTCGTGATCTGGAAACTTAATGCTGGGAGGACATGTATTCGACTGTCCAAACTAAAGGGCTGAGATTCTTTGTTATAGTTAAATGATCCCCTTCAAGTCACAAGTTTGCAGCTTCGAACCCTGCTCAGTCTGATGACATTCACAGGTTCTTCAATACGACAGCTTAATGTCGTAGAATTTACCAGGATGTTAAATAATGCCAAATGTTATGAGAGGGACGTTCAACTTATGGCACTTTTGACGTGGCATAAAGGGTATAATTACACAATAAGCTACTGGAGGTCTAGCCGTAGATAGCCAACAATTACTACAGACAGTGGCGTAAATATAAAACTAGTTCACACCATCACCAGAAGTTGCAAGCTTCGATGATTCTAAATAATGGTATAAATTAGATTCGATTTTTATGTTAGAAAGTTCTTCTTTTCAGAAATACAGTGTCTACAGAGATGGTCACTAACCGATCAGTTTAACTGCGTGCGTTAAGGCACAAGTTCATGGGACCACACTACCTCCTGACTTACCGTACAAGGAGAAGAAATGACCGTCGGTCATATATGATTTGGTACTCCGTCGATTCACATCTTCAGCTAGAGACAAATGCCAGACAGGTGACTCCTAATAGGCTACGATAGCTTCCTTCCAAATCCTTACCATATATCTTTCATCTGCATTCAGCTCCAGTTATTCCTCTCATGATGTTTATGTGAGGAAGGGCATTTGGTCATATAAACTATTGCCACGTAGAAGCTCACTTTACCCGCATATAAGCGGGAATAGAGTAGAAATGCAGTATGGGATATAAGGTGAATGGACGTTTTTGATAAAGGCTAATATTCTCCGTAGACTTGATATTTCAGCTGCGGACATTGTTATAATGTATCATATAACGCTTGTGATCACAACAGACGTATAGATTAACATCGTGAGCGATAAAATAGTTTGACACTCAATTCGTTTTTCTGAGTGCAGTTCACTGTTCAGGTAGGCCTACACGAGTAACAGAATACAAAATACGAAAAAAATAATTATACTCTCTGTGTTTTCCACCCTGTTTCATTCAGAGTGCTTTCAAAAATTCTCATTAACCTCAAACCAATTTAGCTTAGTCAATCCACGTGCAGCCTTTCAACAGCTGCATCTCTTATTCACAATGAACTATACTGCTTTCTCCTTAAGTACGTTCCTCTCGTGCTGAATGATGCTCCTGTACGTAATCATACACAGTGAACGTTCTGTACAACATTTAGTCTATTTTCTCATAAATATATGGGTATAGTTATAACTCTGTCCGTATAAGGCAATATTTGAATGCTCCTAATAAGAAAAATAAACGTTGTTCCATATTCAAAACCAGGGGCAGATGCCCCCGTAGTTCCGCCCCTTAAAACAGCAATAACTAACTAACATATTCAAACCCTATTTGATTAAGTTTCGTTGTAATGCCACTCTTACACCTGGAGAAATTGATACGAGTATTAAAATAGTACGTCCATCTACCATCTTGACTACATGAAATCGTTGCCATTGTGTCCTCTAGAGACAAAGCCTCTATGCGAGAGTACACACTTACTGTGATTTGTCATTGTAACTGTAATAAACAGTTGAATATCGATATTAACGTCATTTATTTTCAAGATGGCGGCTGAGTGCTATATGCTGTGTGATAGTCGTGTTCCTAATTGTACAGGCCCGGGGGGCTGTACCCCCTGAAAGCCACGATTGACCGTGACCATAGTTCAGTGTCCCACGATCACTTCACGTTGCTGATCGCGTCGCCGTCACCTTATCGACGCGACTTGAAAATGTAGCAAAGTGTATGTGTTTGTGTGACATCAGTGTTTTACATTTGTGTGTGCTTCGGGATATGTATTTGCAGGGTGTATGTACAGTGCAATGATCTTGACCTGTGAGACATAAATATTTTGTTAGTGGGTGTGCTATCGCTGACTGCCACCCCCCATCTTTCACTAAAAACACCCTAACTGGCAACATCATAAGACCAGAACATTACCTTTACACACTCGTGAGCAGGCGACTTTTACCAGCCGCAGACAACCCAACAGTGCTTCAGTCCTGGCTGTAACATACACAGTCATTTACGCCAGTTTTAAAACCCTACAACTCCCAAAATTAGAGTACGAGGGTCGTCCAGAATAGCAGCAAACACTCACACTAACGCATATTTTCATGCGCGTGTCGCAAAAATACAATATACGTGCCATGGTACATACAGTACAAAAATTGTAACACCGGGACCTTAAACCAAGGCGGGTGCGAGCGCACGATAACACCATACATCGTGCCAAAAAGAAACTAACCAATGGTATTTTTTGGCGCGAAAACACAATCAGAAACCACACTAGGGACGCTCAAATCCCAACAGACAACGCAGACATGAAACACAGAGTATTACACGGGATCCCGGGTCCGAATACCCAATAATGGCGGACACCGTGGAAAACAATAAGTGTCGACCAACGAAAGATCACTTACATACAAAACACGTTCTTTTATCATGCCAGAAAACTCAGCCAGCACGACTAGACACCGAATAGACCCATTTACAGGGGAAAATGCACTCCCACTCAGACGGAAATGGGACCGTATACACGTACATAAGCGGTTGAGCCACACGATTTTAATGACAGGGAGGTTCTTTACCATACATACAGGAACATAGATTCGTTCCAAGATACTCGCCACCACAGCCTACTTAGGGCATTAGCGACCACAAAATACTTTCCTCTGAACCATAGCGCCCAACACCTAGATACAGGTAACACCACATGTCGTCCGGCAAAAAGCCATGCAAAAATTTCGATTACCCCAAACATAGGAAATAGACTTCCTAAACACAAGTTATAAAAATTACACAAGACAAAGGTCTTGCAGGATAGATGTCTACACAACATCGGTAAGCAAAAACGGGACAGATTAGCACACTGGCCCTCCCGGAATGCACAACAATATCAATACACAAACATTGGCAAAAGTCACGTTCCGTCAGCCGCCATACGTAACATCAAAGACTTCCCGTATACAAGGACATGAAAACAAAACACGACAAAACACTGAGTTGCGAATTCTAGAGTGTTGCAACACTGCTGTCGGCAGACACTCTTGTTATAACGGAAGTGATAATGAAATGCAGACATGACCACAAAAAAAACTAATAACAATAGCATAACAGTGACACAGGATTCAGCGCTATCATAATAGGCCTGGCATTTGGCAATGTACAGATACT
This sequence comes from Meconema thalassinum, assembly GCA_946902985.2. Lineage (NCBI taxonomy): Eukaryota > Metazoa > Arthropoda > Insecta > Orthoptera > Tettigoniidae > Meconema > Meconema thalassinum. The sequence continues at coordinate 182,898,189 of OX336389.2, forward strand.
ACAGGCTGGATTTATCTTAGGGCCACAGGGGCATGTTTACAACGATGTTGACAAGCCACACGCGCCACCTGACACTCAGCCACGCGACACACGATAGGACTTAGCCGATATCAGCCCACCCGCCAGCACGCTGCAGCGGAACGCAACCACAGTCACGCAAGCCTCAGTAACCACAGCTACGGGCACCTCCTGCCCACACGAGACCACTAATCAGGGGCGAATACAGGCAGATTCCCTCCAGGAACAACCCCCCCCCCAATAACTACTTCTCTTCTTGTTTTTTTTTAAATCTTAAAACCATCATAGACGATCAGGACATGACCAGTTACACTACGATCACTTGCTACCTTAACACTATAAATTAGAGACCAGATTAGGCCATGACGTCACAGCGTCACAGCACTTCGCCATCCCAAGGAGCGGATAGAAAGCGGATAGTGACCAAGTGAGGATGACAGGAGCAGAGATGGATAATGCCAGCAGAATGGCCAGGACACCACCTACGGGCTACCATTATACCACCCTTCTCCTTCCATAACCTTATCACTCACAACACTAGCCAACACAAACACATGGACACACAAAAACAGCTAAACTACATGCAAAAATATACATCGGGGTTGATAGACTTCATGCGTCTAAAGAGAGGGTCCATTACGCCCTGGTTCTCAATGCTTACACCCGAGTATTAGGGGTGAGTCGGAAAACGACATTTAAGCGTAATGCACATCTCTATGTAAAGAGATGAGGCCGCACTCAAAATAACAACTTTTTTTAAATAATCCCGCATGCAAGAAACATAGGATTATTATACCTCGGCCCACACCTATCCACAAATGAGAGCGGATACGCCTCATATCCAGCCACATGCATGGAATACCCTACCCACATACCAGGGATATTATTATTACCATACCTGCATGGAATTTTTAAAATTTTTGCAAACCTGGGAGGTACCTACCCCGTCCACTCTCTGTAAAAACATCCTAGTAGCATCACCGGCTCCCGGCCACCATTAACATGGAGCCCAACGATGCGCCACCCTATCCTACCATGCTTTAAGCCCATCCAGCAGATAACACCCCTGGATCCTAATAACAAGGGACCCAACCCCATAAAAACCCACTAACGCCTCCAAGAAAATTACCAAGGCATTACCGCTGGAAGTCCGACGTGGCAACAGAAGGCCTGAAGTAGTCCATGCATCTAGAAGATTCTACAACCCCAGGACACTTAAAATTTTTACATAACTACATAATACCCATACATTTTACATATCACACCCATTTTTTTTCAAAGGAATCTGAGTCACGCTGAATGGTGATGACAGCGTAAACAGAGGGGCAGAGGCGCCACACAGGAACAGAGCTGGGGAAGGCAATGATGAGCCCTACCCCAGTTAACTCAATGACCCAGACTAAATAACAGACGGAATTACGTAAGGTCGAAGCGCCGATGACCTAGCACGGGCAGACTTCGGAAGCCCGGGAGTACCTAGCCTGTCCCCGGGACAAAGAATCGTCACACCCACTATGTGCTTCGGGCATCGAAGCCAGACCTGCTGGGGAGACTTTTGACAAACGGGGGGAGAATTAGCCAACTCCGCACCGGACTCAGGAGAGGAACCAAGGGACGACCAAATTAGGCCAAGACTCCTAGTTTAGTATGTAAGTAAGTAGAGCTTCTATGGCGGGAAGTTAGCCTTCTACTCGCAGAAGTGAAGCAGAATCTCAGGATTCAGCGGGACCAATCCTAGATTCGCCAAGTCCTTGCCCCGCGTGGCCAATGTGAAGACAACCAAACAAATGAATAATGAATATACAAATAATGAATAATATGAAATATGAATAACATGGAATGAACGCGATCATTCGGTCCCGTGCCCACATAAATGGCTGACAGCGGGTCACCACAGCCTAAATGGTGACGCAGCGAGCGGCCAGAGATATTAAATAGGCAGGCAGCGAGCTGCCAAGAGGGGTTCGAGTGGGCAAACCCAGCAATGCCAATATAGGCGAAGAGGATGCCCGGACGCTAAAATTCCCGGATGATATTATTCTAGCGGACAATGTCCAGTGCCCACATAAATGGTAACGCAGCGGGCGGCCAGAGATATTAAATAGGCATGCAGCGGGCTGCCAAAAGGGGTTCCGTGGGCAAACCCAGCAATGATGAATACATCAATGAATGACACAGGGAGAAGGATGACAACACAGGCAAGTATAACGGCGATGCGTTTGCCCTCCAGCAGCGCAGGCGTCCGGAAATTTAGTAATTATTAGTATTAATCACTAATATAAATGTCGACAACTAGTATTAAGGGAGCGGAATCCGGTGGTTTTAGAGACAACCGGTGTTTCTAGAATACACGCGGGTGGTGATCTGGGGAGGTAAAACTGCCCCGGGCGATCGCTCCGGTCGAAATTTTAGCATGTAAGACAGTTGCATTTGGAACGCAACTTAGAATTAAGCAAATTTAATAACCACTGTTGCCAAATAATAGCACAGCACATGTCGGCACTAGATTAAGATAAAACCATTCGACTTGTAAATACCAAATATATTTTTTTTCTTATCTATCATAATTTAGACTAAGCACCCTAAGATTAAAGCAAAACATTTCGGCACCTGGTTACCAAAAACCGGTACCAGGGTAAGCCCGATAACACAATACATTAAGATAACAATACATTAGGATAAGTAAGATTAAGATAACAACATTAGGCTAAGATAGAAATCTAGCCGGCATAAAATAGGAATAGAGTAAGGCGCCAAGGGCGACTAGAAGGTATATATATGTATGAATGACAACAATGCATTGTCCAGTATAAACTTACCCATGCGTTCTCTTTCAGGATTGCAGAAAGAAAACATGGACAGCAGCTCACCCACTAACAAAATATTTATGTCTCACAGGTCAAGATCATTGCACTGTACATACACCCTCTAAATACATATCCCGAATCACACACAAATGAAAAACACTGATGTCACACAAACACATACACTTTGCTACATTTTCAAGTCGCGCCGATAAGGTGACGGCGACGCGATCAGCAACGTGAAGTGATCATGGGACACTGAACGCCACTGACGCAACTCTTAGAAAGTGCTTAAATAATGAGCGACCTACGGCAGCCAGGGACAGCGCAAGGGTTGTAAGCGCTCACCTTTGCTTCCAAGGTGCAATTTTCTCACCCACGGGGGAAAATGCACGACAGGTGTGAATTAGCGGCACAGCCACTAAAACACAGTAAAATGGCCATGGACGAAAAGGTAGGACCAAGGCCTGTTTAGAGCGCTATGAAGTGATCACATAATGAGAAAGAAGTACCACGCTCACGGGCAAAGCGTATTATTATTATTATTATTAGTATTAGTATTAGTATAGCTGTTACCATGTCATCATTGTAAAAAGAAAATGTAAATGCAAGAAGTAATATGAAAATAATGAATTGCAGTATAACCTACACATCAGGAACACAATTCTGTTACATCTATGCATATAACCTTATGGTCACTCCATTTAACCCTGCCACACCATGTATACACTTTTGTTTCTTTCATTTTTCTTTCTACTAACGCCCAAATTTGTGAAGGTGTCCCGTTTCATCCCAAGAACAATAAACCATTACGATATATCCCTCTAACTTATACCCGGGGACACCTGTTTTTCTATTCTCTTCCATCTTTTAAACTATATATCACAAGGAGCAATTTTTTCCTCCACACAGCGCCGGACGGTACAACCACCCGTCCAGCCATAGGTTTTTTCCTCCCTGAACAATACCAACATGTATACATAATGTCATGACCACGTATTTTTTTGTTTTTTGTTTTTGTACCTTCATTATTAATGCTTCAAATGTCAACTTCCAAAAATTAACTATTTACTATGTATAACATGTACAACCCACAACCTACCCCTCTGAGCACAAGCTGAAATCACATCACCACGACATCGACACGCCTACATCAACACGGAAGAAAAGAAGAAGAAGTACAAGAGGAAATCAAAAACGACCCATCACATCGACACCCCCACTCTACGTTCCGTTCCCGTTCGCGGGGACGCGAACTAATCGAAGAAGAGGACTTGTACAGGCCCGGGGGGCTGTACCCCCTGAAAGCCACCCCCATCTTTCACTAAAAACACCGTAACTGGCAACATCATAAGACCAGAACATTACCTTTACACAGCAAGAGGCGGCCACCCAGCTTGGGAGGTTAGCCAACTACTTGCGACACATACATAAACATCTACACAACAACTAACTGGGGCAGCTACGTCGGCGGAATGCTGACCACGCAACGCCGAGAACTATAAGAAGTGGAGTCCTAATTGGAGCCATTATCTGTTATACAGTGTGCGTCGCCGAAGGCCCTAGCCGACATCTGCTCCAGTTGCATCATCAGGTGAGACTCAGCAAGTGCTCAGAATCCTTTACTTTGTGAAACACCCACTCATAATTTTGTACACTCTACTTGTATAATTACTTACATTCCCCAAGAGGGACTTACAAATTCACACTCACTGACCAATAAACACATGGTCAGTAAACTACACTTGTATTGTCAATTACACGCCTCTTTACATCCTCATACCCTTCCTGACCTTCGTCACGAGTGACCGTGACCATAGTAGCCAGTGACTGCTTTGTCAGACTGCATTGTGTTTCCCGCACGCGACCCGACTACGTAACGTCGAGCCGCTGACATCAGCACGCCTATTGTATTACCCACACCGTCCAGCTGGCAGGCCGGCATAGTAGCCTGCGTTTAGAGGTCCATCCCCTAATCAACACCTGCATCTTTGCAGAAACACCCCCTGGCTTTTAAGTACCAAACAACACACTACACAGGTAAGCTCCCCCAGTTACGGGAAGCTACTAACTCCCATGAACCATCTTCCAAATCATCACAGTAACACAAGTGTTTTATCAATAACTACCCCCCCCCCCCCCAACTAAGGGATCTAAAACATAATGCTAGCGAAATCTCCACTGAGGTACTCCTCCCTAACAAAGTTTCATGTTATTTGCGCAATCGGACTTAGAATTATTGATTTCTTTATGTATAACCAGTGCGAACATCCACCTTTTGAATATTGGCTATGGCCAAGCAGTTCTTTTGCTTTGGATATGCAAAACCCATATACGGTTCTTGTTAAAACAAATGTTAGTTATTATATCTCCAAATTATATGGAGTTATTTGTTTGTATATTTTGGGGAGCGTGATGGCGCAGTGGCTTAGCTGCTCGTCTTTCACCCGGACGGCCGGGGTTCGAATCCCGGTGACAGCGGGGTGGAATTATCACCTGAAAAATGACGTGGCGTCAGGAAGAGCATCCGGCCCTAAATCCCCGGCCAAATCCAAAATGAGCCTGGTTGGCTCCGGCGACCCCCATTCATTGTTTGTATATTTTATGAATTAAAAGAAAGCCACTGTGCTTTATTCAGTTTGATATTCTTCTGAGAAATTCTAAGACGGTTATTTATATTGTTCTCCTCTCTCACCAAATTTCCACGTTGATTATGCTATTATAACATGAGTTAATGATACTCAAATTTTAAGAATACGCCTCTATCTCATCGTGAATCTACGGAGCCGCTATTCTTTTGACTAGGGCATATAAAGCCACCTACAACGTTCTACATTACTACTAATTTTCGTTTTTGTAGCTAAAATATACTTTGAGTTATTCATTATCATGTTGTATATTTCCAAGATTGCCGCTGCACGTTGCATTTTAACTGTAATATTTATGGAGGTTTTCAGCAATGTCCCTTATGTTGTAGTCTACTTCTTTCTTACTAAAATTCGTTGTAATTGTGCAATCACATTCTGAATGAGTCATTATTGCTTATTGATAGTACGTTCAGCCACCTTAAAAACGTGAAGCCTCTGTTATTTTGCATTCGGCATACCATGCTGCATAATACATTTCTTACCCGTCACAAAGTTTCGTTATAGTATATGCAAATCATAGAGAGTTGTTTATTTTTAAAATATGAAATTTCAGAATAGCCGCTGCGTGCTATATTCAGTGTGATTAATTTATCACTAACGCTACTAAAGCTTCTTACATAACACTCCTCGCCTACCAAGATTTGTCTTAATTGTGCTATTATATGCTGAGTTGCTAATTTATATACAGGGTGTATCTTAATTATACCGACAAAAAAATCAGGGACGCTCTGCGTGTTATATAAAAGACGATGCCGCAATTTTTTTGTCGGTAACAGACAGACATAATTAAGATACACCCTGTATATTATAATACGCCTGGCTGCCATCATACATTGATAGAGTCGTTGTTCCCTTGCTTTGGGCATACAAAACGACCTATAAATCTCCACCGAATTACAAAATTCCTTTATTAAAGCTCTAAAATACTAAGAATTAAATTCATTTTGAACTTCAAAATGGCCGCCGTGTGGTATATTCTGTGTTATAAACTTTTCACTGACGCAAGTGAGAACTTTAACTTCATAACCATCTCATGCCAAGATTCGTCTTAATTACGTGATTACATTCTGAGTTGTTCATTCATTCGTTTATTTGCTACAATTGGGGGAGGGGGGGGGGTTGTCTCCCGATGGCAAATTGGGTATACATAACAAGTAAAGAATTATACATATACAATTCCATAACAATAAAACTGGAGTATTTACACAAATCGTCAGTCTTTTTCTTAAACACACCTCTATGTTTGGTGAAAGGCTCTAAGACTGCGGCACGTAGAGAATTTCAGTCATCAATGGCACGGTTTACGAAAGAATATTTACTATTATTTGGACGCTGTGGTCGGCCCTTAACTTTGAAAGGATGATCACTCCTACCCATGTAAGTGGGCTTTCCCATAGATTTGCTAAGTTCACCCCGTGCTGGTTGATTTGTATACGTGTTGTAAATAATACCGAGTCAAGATTTCATCATCCTAGCCTCAAGTGATTCCCACCCATGTTTCTTTAACATACGGGTCACACTGATCCTGGGATTAAATGTCACTGAATGGATCCCAAACCGCCGAGGCGTATTCCAGTATAGGTCTTACAACTACAAGTGACATATATCCTAATTCTTTAGCAGAGGTACTACTTCCTTTTAAGACCCTCATTACAAAGTGCAGAGAAAAGTTTTGGCGATGAGAGCGTCTTAACCCAGGACCCATTAGATGCAAAGTTACAGCTTTACCGCTCGTACACATTTCCACTTGTCGATTACGTCTTTTAATAGTACACTTAGCCGCCATCATGAATGTATTGAGAGTGTGTTATTTAATTTATAGTCGTCATATTGTTAACATTAGGCCCTTATATACAACTGGGTGAGCGGAATAAAGCGGAACCGCTGCTGCCTGTGCGCGGATATTCTGAGTGAGTGAGTCGGTCGGCCAGTGATGCATCCGGCCTGGTGTACTCAAGGCCGCGCTAACGCGTGAGGTTGCAGTTATTGTTGAACGTTTGCGACAATGATACTTGACCTTGTTCTTACTGTGTGCAAGCTGCGATGCCGTGGGTCCGAATCCGCTTTTTGTTGCTCACCCAGTACTATCTGAATGCCAAGTACTGTGAGCATTGATTTATGGGATCGTAAGTTATGGATTATACTCCTTGCACGATTCGCACGGCCACCATATGGAAATTATTCGTCCAATTACCATGTAGTTTAGGATCTATACGTTTACTGCGTGAAGGCTAATTTTTCCAACATTTAGAACAGATCCGATTATTAGTTTACTCGTAATCCCATATATGCTTTGAGTTTTGGGTGACCGCCATCGTGTTTTCATTTCGATGGTGGCAATATGAAACATGACATTAGGGCGCTCAGTGCTTGTTCTACCTCTATACCAAATTTGATTTGATTCAGTTTCTTTGCTTGGGGATTGATAGAGGAAGGGGGGGGGGGGGGAGGGGGGCACACATTCACACACGGACATTTGGCCGGTTTAGATCTCATTATTCTACCACAATTTTTTACAAAAATTGAAAGTCGCCTAAAAATAAAGTATCGTCGATGAATCCTAGGATAAGACTTCGTACGTTATCTCTTAGACACAAATTACACTTAGATCTCTTGTGAATTTCAGAACACTTTTCGTCTGATTGTTTAACAAACCATTGCATTAAGCTCCACCCGTCTTAGCAATAAGGCACTCACAAACTGTTTTAGGCCCACATTTACAGAATGTGCTGCATCACAAATTTGCTATAATATATGCTACTTTCCGTAATCTGTTCTGAGAGACGTTAAAAGCGATACATAATTCGATATTATATTCTGAAACACTGTCCTGAAAATCCGTTCAAGCGACAAGTCACTACTTTATATGTTCCGAAACGCTGTCTGAAAGACCATAAAAACTATATGCTACTCGATAATATGTTCCCAAACACGGTCTGAGAGACCGTAATTACTATATGCTACTCAATAATAATATGTTCCCAAACACTGTCTGAGAGACCGTTAATAGCATATGCCACTCGATAATATGTTCCTAAACACTGACTGACAGGTAGTTACTACTATATGTTACTCGATAGTATTTTCTCGTGAATCGAGAAACCGTGGCGCAGCCGTGTGTATTATATCGCTCACCACGAGAAGTTGCAGCAAGTCCGAAGTTTGGAAGTTCGAATCCCAATGTTAATAGTGGCTATCATGAGTGTAGTTCTTCCTCGGGCTTTTACACTCTCCCTCGTCGTAAATGCCGGGTTAGTACCTTATTTCAAGTCCCGGGCGGGCACCTACCCCATCCCTGAGCTTATTAATTACAATTACACACACTAGTATTAGGATCTGTCATAAGTAATGTCGTTTTTTAAGTTTGGTGTTTTATAAGATACTAGCAACCCACCCCGGCTCCGCCCGGGAACAGTTATGAATGTATTACGTGATAAGCGCTTTTTTTCCAATATCAATGAACAACGACCAATATCCGTTTTACGTCTCGGCATAGTGGGTTAAAATCACTGACAGGGCTATTAATTATATTATCAAGGAGAAGATGCATGTGCAACAAATTCTTGTCAGACGTAATTTAAGAATGGCGAGGTGCATGAAACACAAATTCCCCTTCCGTCCAATCTTAACTTGACTGTGAATTTTGCGGAGCGAAAAGTTCACAGGCGAAATGAAGAAAAGCCGAGTTGCACTTCCAGGGAAACTCCAAACACAACCACTCTTCTCTAAAGTTTTTAACTCAACACGACTCGACAGTTTGCTGGATGTTCTTCAGCTAGCTAAGCTGTAACAGGGGTGATAGACTCGCCCCTAGCTAGCTCGTAAACTGTCACCTCAGTAACTGAATGGAGATTGTTGGAAGAAATAAAAACGTAAAAACACTTATAGTAGGCAATGTATTGAAGATAGAGATATGCTCTCCCGGGCTGTGTTGTAGACCTTCTTATACTGAACAATTCTTACTCTCATAGTATATAGATATTTTAAACGGTTTGCCCAGCGTAAGCTTAAAAAGTGCACGGACGCCAGTTTCTTTTTTGACCTTTCCACTGAAATCGTTAGAGCTTGACTTCCTTTGGTCATAAATAAATTATTTTCTGCAGAAACCTTCCTCGAGATATCCTTTACAGAATGGAGAAAACCGCATCAAAATCCATTCATTGGTTCTCGAGATTACCCATGCCATCCAAGAATCGGGGACTTTGTTTTGTACTAAGTAGAGATAATTGGTTTTCTTTAGTTCGCCAATGCTATTTACAGGAGGCCATGACTAGAATTGCGTTTATTGCGAGGATGTATCAGTCGTCAGTTCTTGATACACAATCACAAATGGAACTTACAAACTTGGAGGTTAGGGTCCCTCTAAAGCACTACTGGAAACAAGATTACAAAGCTGCTGTCGCGGCTCGTAGAATTTGTGAAGTGGAAGGAGAAGGTGTCGCTAGTGAGCGTGTGGAAAAACGATGGTCATAACATTTCAACTGTGCAGAAGAAAATACTACATATTTACCGCGTTCTGGAAGATCTGAACTATGGATATTGAGAAAACACTCAAAGTTTTGGAAGAAAATCCACAAATAAGTAGGTACTCGTTGTCTATCAGAAGAACTTGGTGCATCAAAAGATACCATACATTGCCAGTTTATGAACTTGGAAAATCGAACAGGTGGACCTGTACCTCATTAATTGACCCCTGAACAGGCTCAACGTAGAGTGGATATCTATCGTCGGCATATCGGTAACCCCATGGATGGTAGATGTATCACGAGAATCGTCACATTTGATGAAAAATGAGTCCATTACTGCAACGCTGACGCCTTGAAGCATTGGCTCAGCCCCATCAACCTGCCAAAGTCATCGTTGAAAAGGATCGGTTCGGCCACAAACTGATGTGTGTCAGGTGGAATTTTGAAGAAGTGATTCACTGAAGATTGTTCCAAATGGGCGTGCAGTCAATGCGCATCGTTATTCTCAACAGTTGGAACGAGTTCATGAAATTTTGAGTCGGAGATACCTGGCATTATTTAACTTAAATGGAGTTCTCTTGCAGCAGGGCAATGCGAGAACTGAATCTGCAGAAACAACCATGGTAAAAGTTCAGGAATTGGAAGGAGTTAAACTGCTACTACATACTGCATACATCCCTGATCTTGCGCCTGCAGATTACCACCTTTTTCGGTCCATGGCCCATTTCTGGCGTGAAAGAAATTTCGAAAACTTTGAAGCCGTGCAGGTGGGTCTCGCCGAATTCTACGCATCAAAACCCCGAGACTGGTACCGTCGTGGGGTAAGAAACCTCGCTGAAAGATGGCTCAAGATCATAGAATCTGATGGTCTCTACTTTGAAGAATACTGCAGTTTAACTTCTTGACAGAAAACTTTCCAAATACAATTTTCTTAAAGAAAACTGCATTACTTATGAGACATCCCCTGGATAATACTACAGAAATACAGGTTATCAGTCAAAATTAACTCACACATGGGGCTGATTGACAATTTGTTCCAAGCCCCGAATTCCCAAAAAACAATAACAACGACTGTATTAAGTGGTCTTTAAACGATATGTCACGTGGTGTAATGATCCTGAACAATGTGTCTTTTTATGAGAAGTTTTCCCTTTTTTTACATAAGTGGTTTTATTTACATAGTAATAACTTTACACACACAGAAAGGAATTGTCAGTGCACAATGTGAACAGTCAACACAGAAAATAAAGTCACTGCACCATTGTTTGTAAAGCGACACAGAAACAAATTGTCACTGCACCTTTGGAAAGGTCAACACAGAAAGTAATCGTCACTGCACCATTTTAAAGTCAAAGCACTTATAAGCATTAAACACTCCAGGCTGTCAAAATCAATATATACATAACAGCCGTCCAAACGCTGCAGTCAGTGTTCCATGTTTGGCTGTTTTCCATCTCTCCCTGCGGAGGTGGTCCAAGAACCCCACCAGTGTGTGGTCACGAGCCCTGTGGCGGGAGAGGTTATAATGAATCGCTCCCGCAGTGAACCAGAGGATGGCGTTACGCTATTCCCCAGTGGAATGTTGTACTGCAAAACGTTGCACCTTTATGCCATCGGACACGTCCAGCGACCGTCCGCAGATTCCAGATACTGCCTGGAGGGTCCAAGTCCAAACGACTGTCGCACTCCCACACGTAGTGACCCGATGGTCTAATGTGTCAGTGCGACTACAGGCGTCACACAGGTCGACATCACTCTGCCCATGCCGAGACAGTTTTTCTCTGGCCGGCACAATTTCATTGAGGTACTCATACAATGCCAATCGCCATTCTAGTGGAATCCAGGGATTCCACAGATTCTCCCAAATAGTCGACCAGGCTCGCGTAGGATATTTCATCTGTATATAGGGGGTGAAGAGTCTTTCGGCGAGCAGAAACCTATAAAGCACCGTGGTAGGGAGGGCGGTGAAGGGTGTGGAGACACTGGATTGCAGACGGTTAAGAATTGCGAGTTCCTTCTTGAAAACATTGGCTGGGATGAACATCTGGGGATTCGCACCTGGGACAAGTGACTGGATGCAGACAGTGTCAAAGGGGTCCCCCATATGGTGTTGCGCTCGAAAAAGCTGTGCGGCCAGCAAGGCGGCACATTTGTGTTCAACTGCCACAAGTTGCAGTCCGCCTCTTCGAAGTGGCAGGTTCATTTGATCTCGACGAATCCGATAGCATTATCCGGACCAGAGGAAATATCCGATGGCCATTTCCATTCGTTGCCAGAGAACGTGCGGAGCTGGAATTGCTTGTACCAGAAACCATACTTTGGACAGGGCAAAGGTATTAATAAACCACACTTTCTGTATCAGGTTCAATCTTCTCGTCAGTTCTTCCTTTAATTGAAATCTCAGCGTATTTAGCCGCCGGTTCCAGTTGTAGCTGACAGTTTCTGCAAAATCGGGGAAGAAAGTTATCCCCAAGATTCTACACCTGTCAACTACGGGAATGTCTAGGTCGTGCGGTGTCCTGATTGTTGTAGGCAAGCAGATGGGCATGAGCGATGACTTCGCAGCATTGATGCGTGCACCAGATGCTAGGGCGTAGGTGTCCATGATGATCTTCGTAGATGTAAGTTCTGACTCATCAGTGATAAAGACGGTCACGTCATCGGCATATGCCCGTAGGGTGATATGGGCACCATGCAGAACGATACCTTGGAGTCTCTCGTCCAGACTGCGGATCAGGGGTTCAAGAGCCAAAACAATGAGCACCATCGACAATGGGCAGCCCTGCCTGATGGATTTAAGGACGGGAATTGGACGGGATAAAAATCCATTTATCAACACTCTGGATGAAGCGGATTCATAGAGTCGTTGGAGGCAGTTTATGTCGCCCAGAGGAATGTGAAAGTGACGCAAAGTTTGCCAAAAATATGCGTGGGCGACCCTATCAAAGGCTTTGTTCAGGTCAATATTCATCAAGGCAGCCACGTGATTTCCATTACCTGAAGCATAAAGAATTAGGTCTCGGATAGCAAGAATACTATGCAGAATGTTCTTCTGGGGTATCGTGCAGGTTTGACCAGGGCCTATCAAGCTGTGCAGCACACTTTTAAGACGAAGTGCGAGGACTTTGGCCAGCAACTTGTAATCCGTGTTGAGAATAGTTATTGGTCTGTTGTCAGCAATACCCCGCACACCATTAAGCTTGGGAATTAAAAGGATAACGCCTTCCGTAAAGCCGTGGGGTACTTCATGTGTGAATAGGTAGTTGAGTACTTGGGTGACCTCATCCCCAACGAGGTGCCAGAAGTGTTTGTACCATTCATACGGCAGAGCATCTATTCCCGGAGTCTTGTTATTAGCTGTGTTTCGGAGAGCATAGTCGATCTCTGCCTTCATGATTGGGGCGCCAAGTTGACGCATGCAGTCGTTGTCCAGGTGCCGGTCCGTAGACGTCAAGAGTTGGTTACCTGCCAATTCCGAGACTGGTTCCTCCGCCAGCATCTCCCTAAAATAGCGCTCATCTTCTGCAAGTAGTTCCTCACGGGTCGTTAATATATCCCCATCCGGTCCCGTCCACTGACGAATACACTGACGCCCTTGCGAGCGGCGGAGACGGCCAAGCTGATAAACAGACATCTTTTCCCTGTCATTCAAGGAATATTTCTTGACATGCTGCTGCAGGGTTGCTAAATTGCTTTCTCGGACATGGCAGATGGTTGTCTTAATCGTGGGTAGTGCCACCGACACATTTTCCACAAGTTGTTCACGATGGTGGAGGTCCTGTAACACGGTGTCATAGAAGTCCAGTTTCCTATATAAACGTTGATTACGTTCAAAGGTTATGGCTTTGGCGACTGCCCGTATGGCCGGCTTCACCTTTTCTAACCACCAGTCAGCCACATTGTTGTAACGGTGTTTCAACCGTTGACACTGCCGATACACAGCCTCAAAACGCTGTGAATCCTCTTCCCTTTCAAAGCAGTTGGTATTCATTTTCTAAGTGCGTCGCCCTTGTATTGTCTGTGCAGGGGCGGCACTTCGCGCCGTAAATAAAAAGCAATTGTGGTCACTAAAGGTGACAGGGATTATCCGACAGCCGCGTACACGTGAGGCGAGCATACTGGACATATACGCCCGATCAATCCTGGATTTAGAAGCCCCACGGAAAAATGTATATTGGATCTGGTTGCCATGTATGTGTGGCCATATATCTATTAGTTGCATGCTCTGGGTGAGTCCCTGTAACCCAGGACAGAAATTGAAGGAACCAGTCTGATCCTGGGGGCGTAAGGTGCAGTTGAAATCCCCCATCAATAGAATGGGGAGATTCGTTACCAGGTGGGGTAAGATGTCTTGCCTAAATAAAACGTTTGTCGCAGATTTATAATTGGAGCCAGATGGACTGTAAACATTTATGATCCTGACACCCTGTACAGTAGCAGACGTTATACACCCGGAAGGATCCATCACCACATCAGTTACTAGGGTGCCTTTACGGTAGATAATGGCCGTACCCCTAGCATTGGTGCCCATGTTAACTATATAGTCATGGTCATACAGGAAGCCAATGTTGCATTCGCTGACGTCTTGCAGAAAAAGAATGTCAATATCATATTCACGGAAAAACGGCTTAACAGAGCCTGAGTGGCCGGATTCCTCAAGCCAGGAACATTTACTGTGGCATAGGTCCTCAAATGTGAATTATGGTCCATAGTTGATATCGGCTAAGAGGGGAGCTAACTGTAGATCCAAATCCTGCAGTGCCTCCCGGGACTGCTCTCTATATTTAGCCCGCATCTTGCTAACGACCCATTTGAGCGCACTTGCGTAGAAGTGAAATGATGGGTCCGGGGCTAGGAAGGGTTGCCATATGACACAGGTCCGACATCATTGCTGAACCTCAAGGGCTTCGCCGGTAGTAAAGCTCGCAGCAAGTGAGGCCTCTGATGGACAACTTCTGGGGGTTTCCTGCACTCGGAAACGGGGGTCCATCTCACTGACACATATTTCACCTTTCTTCAGCTGCTTAGGCTTGATCTGAGCTTTACGGGTTTTAACAAGTTCGATGGCGAGCGAAGCATCGGAGTCATCGGAAGTAGGGTTAACCTTGCGCTTAGGTTTACGGTTTTTCACGACTGCGGTTGCGAGCGAAGCATCCGAGTCATCGGAAGTAGGCCCACGGCTAACGAGCATGCTTTCCTCAATGTCCTCAGACCAGGTGGGTTTGCGTATCCCCGAATTTTCCTGTGCCGCGCCTTCTCCGTGGGGGGAACTATGGGTAGGTTTGGCGACTGGAGGGGGTGAGCGGTCAGCATCCAAGGCTTGCTGTGAAGACTCTTCCTGGTGCAGGACCACAGACTCTGGAAACATGTCAGGCACACCTATGCTGCCAGCCAGGGTGACAGGCTCCGCCTCCGGTGGAGGCGTGCAGATAGCGGGGGAAAGCCTGTATCGTAGCGTGCTTGAGTATCGCCTGGGCTGTGAAGCGGGAAGTCGTCTGTACGGCGGCTGGAACTAGGTGTGACCATAGCCGCAAGGCTAGTTGTCCGTGTGTCGCGTTCAAGGCGCGTCATGGCCGAGTATCGGCGCGGACAGTCGATACGGAGATGGTCCATAGCTTGACATATGGCACATGTTTTAACTTGCCCTTCATAACTATCCTGTCCACGGTGCCCATCAATCATGATAAAGGACGGAATTAGCTTTTTTAAATCAATGTGTAATTGTCGGATACCATTTACAACTGGTAACTTGTAATAATGGGACCAAATTTCATTTGTGATGGATTTGACGGTGCCATATTTTGCGAAATGGGTGCGTATTGTATCATGTGATAATTCAGGCGGAATATTAAAGAGCCTTACCCGCGTGGCTTCCAAGCCGGCAGCGGCAATTTCTACCGAAACAGACTCCCCATTAAACAAAGTAAGCCTGTGTAATGACCCTGAATTGCCCGGACATGTAATTAATTGAATATTTTTGGTTCAACTTGAGAAACCGAGTTCGTGCTACGTGATTACCGCCCCGCAGTGTTCGCCAACTTGAGGAACTGTTTTTATACCTGTGGTATCAAGTACCCGCGAATAACTTACAATCCCTGTTGGAATCATAACCTCACCAGCTGGCCGTTGGCGTATGGGCATAATGTTATTGCACACCGTAATAGGGTAGGGGTCATAATGTAATGGCACATAGTGCAGCCCCCTGTCCTTACGTGATTGATAAATTGGATGCTTTGAATAGTAATTGCATCACCTAATTATGAAGAGAGAAAATAATCAGCAATGTTGGCAATGCCTGCATTGACAATCCAACTGAACCTGTAGGAGCGAAAGATCCACGGCCCTATTGATCAGACGTATACTCCAAGCTAATAATAGCTTGTATCACCCGCCTTTATAATTTCTCTACTCCGGATTAAAGAACCTCTTTGTAGCCAATGTCGAGAAACAGAAAAGCGTGTAAATATAGAGTCCGTCAGAGGACAGAGGGAATTGAACACGGAAATGGGAACTTATTAAAGACCGACTAACTAACTGAATATAGTAGTGTGGATTGATGGTTCAGATGAAAATCCGTCCATTGACGTGCAAAATATTTCCCCCAAAATTCCTTGGCCGTCATTGAAATCGTTTTCTGTGGTATTCCACGTTAAATACCGGGACAGTACCTCTTAAGCGAGGGCTTCTTGCTATTCGTCACACAGAAACTCATCTCACTCCATCCCCGATTCCGTTGAAACGGGAGTAATAAGGGGTGTAATGATTGCCAGTGTTGACAAACATCCCAGAAGCCCGGGTTCAATTCTCGGCTCTGCAAACAAATTTAATTCTAGTTAGGGGGTACTGAAACGGTATCATTGTCATGCAGGCGACTTAATAGGTGTCAAATCTCGAGGCCTGCAGCAGATCAGTGGACTAAACCTGTTTATTTCATTCAATAAGGTGTATGCATGCATACACAACTGAACAATAATTTGGAATACGGTCATTAAGCCTCAGAGAAAAGCGTAATATATGCCATACTTCTTGTATATGCATCATTAAAATAGCCAGATCTATGGTATTCGAAACTTATGCTGAGGTGTGTATGTCTCTTTCAATTCCTTGCACTCAAGTTTTATTGCAATTGTAAATGACTACACAAGACATGTGGCAGCCCTATGAATATAAGCAGTAGGCTACAGTCAATATTTTCATTGACATTTAATTTCGTTTGGTTGGTAATTCACGTAGCTACAACGCACAAGTTTGAGAAGAAAATTCTATTTGAGATAGGACAGTCAGGAATATCAAATCATGAAACTCAGTTCTCTCATTTGATTTCTCCACACCCAAACTTAGAATGGCTCGTGTAAAATGTTCCGTTGTGTAACTCGATAGTGGTACCTATCCATAATCCAATATGTGAAGTGAGAAGTATTGCCATACTTGTTAGTGTGATTCACTAATTCTCAGACAGTGTGAATCATTCATTATCAAAGCGTTTAATATATTTCTTCCAGCTTCATAGTGTATGGATAGCAATTTGCCTCTCACATAAAAGACCCGGCTCCACCCAAGATTTAAGATCTGGTGAGAGAGCTAGATCGGGTTGCAATAAGCCTCTTGACGACAATTGAGAAGCTGCTATATTTTAGAAGTAGTACGCATTGTCTAAATCTAAATTAAAATGGCTGAAGGAGTCATTAGGATGGTCATATATTCCCATAATTCTACGTCTATGAGCACGGTGGCAGTTCTCCTTGGATATACGCAGTCTTCTGAGGCCGAGTTACAGTGTTGCTTACAGCGAATCTCGGTATTATTCAGTTCCTTTTGAAAAGAATTATTTTCTTTTACCTTTCATGTTATGCTTCTCTTGCACATATACTAGGCTACATAAATGCTTCTTCTCGTTCGCTTTGAAAGCTCTTTTTCCAGATAATCACCTGAGCCTATTACATTGAATAGAGTATCTTCTTCCTCTCCCTCCTCTACATTTTCCCTCCGTTTAGCACTTCAAACCGGATTTCAATTTTCCTTGTGTGGATCCTTCCCCCCTCTCTCTCACCCTCCCTCTGTCTCGCCAAGTACAGTCTTCCCTGCGTTACAAATATAAAATATTGTTATTTGTCCACTATTTACTTGAATTGAAATCCGTGTTCAGTGAGGAAGATAAAGGAAACGTACTAGGCAATTACCAGGGAGGGGACTTGAACCACAGCACGCAAGACATGTGCAGCCCGCGAGTGTACGTCCTGGCAGCCAACATCCATGGCCATGACAACAAATAACAATTCTTGCACTACAATGGATGTTATGTTATGAAAGGTGAACAATTATTACAAAATTCAGTAATATTTTCAACAGTCGTTCATAACTTCTCTGAGACTGTGATCACCATCCACTTGCTTTAGCAAGTACCCGAGCACTGCATATAATAATAATAATAATTATAATACAATATTATAATAACAATTATAATAGTTATAATTAGGGCTCGGATCGATATGCTCGATAAAATCTCCAGATATGCTCGAAATCCATGTGTTTTATGCTCGATAGATATGCTCGAAAAACCCATTATATGCTCGATAGATATGCTCGGAAAAAAACATTATATGCGGTTAACTATGCAGAATATGCTCGAAAAACACCGTTAAAAACTATAGAAAGGAAAGTGAAACGTAAAAACCAATAACATTTAATATACGGGCTTTATTTTCTAATTGTATGTGTGATACACTGCGATATACTCGCATTCAAGTTTCAAGTATATATAAGAGAAGATTTCTTATAAAAGTTACAGTTTAAAAGTTCATTTACAAAATGAAGTAGATCTGCATTGGTCTGTACAACAAGAATTTTGTCTATGTTTTCAGTTTTGAATGATTTTCTTAAATCAGTCAATAAAAGTTTCAATGACGAGAACGACCTCACTAAAGGTTAAAAACCTGCGGTTTTATTATTCGCACCAGATGCTTTTCAATAATTATTTCTATTTTCGAACCTTAAGGATAGTCAGGGCCCGAATTAGGGGAAGCGGTGGATGGAGGAATTCGAAGGAAAACAAACTATTTAGACGACAACCACAAGAATATGCATTTATATGCTTCTATTCTGAAAACCGCAGTTTTATGCATTTATATGCTCGATAAATTTCAATTCTGTTGGTCCCAGAGAGGTGAAACTACCACCAAAAGGCTTCTTTCAATGTGTACTATTCAGGAAAAAAATATGCAATTATGCTCGAATCCGAGCCCTAGTTATAATTAATGCATCATGCATGCGCCTCTCTTTTCTCTTCCTGTCTATCCCATCCTCAAAAGTACTGAAATAGCTACCGTAGGTAGTCACCGCTCACCAGGCATGCTGCAACAGCTTGCTTGACTCATGCAGGTAATACAAATTTACGTGTAGACAGTCAAGTAGAATAACCATCATTCGTGTTTCTTAAAAAACAGGGATATCTAATTATGTTTAATGTACATTAAAAACAAAATTTCACGAAATTATTTTTCTTTTGTCAAAACGTAACGCCATTATTCAGGTTTGTGCAACAGAATTTGAATTTAAGAATGGATATCAGGAAAGCTTGTGCTCGCAAGCACTTTTTGGCTTATATAACGAGAGCACCAAATTTAATTTAAAGAGCACCGTGGTGCTCGTGAGCACCAGGTTGAGAACGCCTGATCTAAAGGGTATAACTATGCTCACTTGTTTGCGAGTGTGGGGTGAGGTGTAGAATGAGAACAAGGGGCTTCCCCTCACACAGCGTTCCTTTCGTAGACTTGACAACCTGCTTACTACTCGGTAGAACACATCGGCCCGTTGGACAGACACTCAGTAGACACTGTTTGAGTGATATTTTTGGTGTACGTATCTCCGCTCTTATTTTCTTATTAAGTCGTTATTATTACGAATTATTTTGTTTTGTTTCTTTCCTCTGGTGGCATCTGGAGAAGTGTCTTTGTGAATAAGTTATGGGGCAGCGCATTTTGGGGAGACAGATATCGCTAAGTTTCAAGACGGTTCGTAAGGCACATGAGCACAATATTGATGCATCAATTACCACAAAAGTCAATTTAAACTTAGTAAACTAAGCTGTATGAAGGTGCCTGTTAGAACGAGAAAACACGTCTGTTCGCATCCCTAGTAATGAGACAGCTTCTGTCTTCCTCTATAAAGGCAATGACCTTAGACTGTACATCATAATGCTCCTATATATTCATTAGTGTGCTGTATATTTATTACTTCTACCTCCCAATATATCCTGTCCGATGGCATAGTCGTGCTCTTTAAAATCGTGCACTACGGCTTCGAGGGCAGCTGAAGCAAGTCCGGTGAGCATAGGATCAAATCCTGTCGCTGACAGTGTCTATCATGAAAGTGTTTTTTCCCGTTTTTTTTTACACTCCCTGTAAGAATGCCGGAGTAGTAACTCATTTGAAGTCCCGAGGCCCCTACCGCTTCCCTGTCTCTAATACAGTAACACACAATACTACAGTCATCACATAAATACAGATTATCAGACAAGTTCAACACAGACTAAATCTTATGTATGATCAAAATGTCCCAAGCCCCTAAAATGAATTAACAACAACAACCGATATATCCTTGTCACAAGTTATTAATAAGGCTGTCCTAAACATTTTATGAAGATCGCTGGGGCCGATCCTGATTAAAGTTATAGACAGGCGAGTAGAATGTTACTACCGAGATGCCAACTGCATATAAATAAATAAATAAATACATGACAATCGCGATAATAAACAAGCAGAATTGGTATAAGCACATGCATTGTTGAAGAAAACAGTCATAATGTGTTAGTACTGCATGTTGATTTTACGGATATTAGAAATATTTATATTTACAAAATCAGCATTTCACTGTCATTCCGCAGCCAAACTATGAAAAATTCTACTTCAAGTACATATACCCAGAACAAATAGTTAAAGCGATCAGGTCTATTCGTACTAACGCCAAAGGCCCTGACAACATTCCAATCTCCTTTCTCTCAAATTGTCTCGATATACGATATTCCTGCCTGCCATTTTGCACTTGCTCAACTTCCGTTTACAAATCGAAGTATACCCGACACTCTAGAACTGTGTAAATATACGCCCAGTGCCTAAGAAGAGAAAACCTACGTCTTGCAGTGACTTCAGGACCTTCAGCATACTTTGTGCTCTAAGCAAAGTTCTAAAAGGAATAATGCATGAACGAATGTATCAATATTTGACCAAGTTTCACATCCTCAATCATCATCAATCCGGATTTAAGAAAGGTAGAACTGTTCAACGAACACATCGCTCACCTCCAACAATGGACCCTAAACCATATCCCCTAGTTAAATGTTACTAAGACTCAACTTATATGCATTGGCTATAATAAACTTCTCAACTCTGTCGATCTTAACTCACTCCAACGGATAACATAATTAGACAATGATATCCCCTACAGCAACTCCGTGAACAACCTAGGAGTAATTTTTGATAGAGCCTTTTACTGGGGAGAGCATACAGCAGCTGCAATAAAGAAGGCTATATCATCAATGCATATCTTGAAGCGGAATATCCCTTACATGTCGTCAAAAATGCGCAAGCTTTTAATCCAAACTTTGATACTCCCTATCATCGAATATGGATCAGTAGTGTTTAATGACTTATCAGAAACACTTAATATAAAAGTACAGTGAGTTCAAAATTCATGCGTTCGTTACATTATAGACGTCAGGCGTGATGCACACATTACACCATATTATGTGTAAATGCAGTGGTTGAAACTTCATGAACGTAGGCAGCTGTCAATTGCGACCATTGACCATTTGATGGTTATGGACCAACATCCTCTGACCATTTATCTTTATTTGTAAATGGTTCTCATCAGGTATGGCGTATTTGATGTGAATGGTTCCATCATAGTTTAATCGATAGTGGCTTAAACCCGAAGCAAGCACATAGGTCAAGTGCTGGTCATGAACTAGCGGTATATGGTTTCTCTCATTCACAGGTTTTTCATTTGTCAGATACACTAAAAATACGGATGGGATAAATTTATAAAGCCTTTTCATTTCATAGGTCACGTAACGCTTGGTACAGACATCGTCTTCGTCTTGTGGGTCTTCCACGTGAATAATCCGATGGTGATTAGCGCTATAGCCATTCACCGTAAGCTGAGGCACTTTGTCATAAAACTCATACACTTTGTTATCCACATACTTTTTCGTAGTAACGTCTGTAGACACTTGAGGATGCTTTACATGGGTTAACCGCTTTCCCTTAAAGTCATAATCTCCCTGTTTTGTGCGTGGCACTACAGACCTATCCACATAGTGTTTATTAGCAGGATCTGTTTCTTGTTTAGGATCATGTATGGGGACAGACCTAGATTTGGCCATCAACGCGCGTCCAAAGACGTCCATCGTCAACCTGTAGTACGAGTCTACTGTTTCTATGACAAGGCTTGGTGTCCTGTATATAGACAGCCTGCTAGCCTGTCTAAGCCTTAGTTGATATGAAGATTATTAAGCAGCAAGAGTCATTCCCCGTGGGGGACATGGTTTCCCATCTCTGTCCCACATCACGTGAACAACGCCATGGTTCACTGTTTCCATCTTCCATTCGCTTCATCATTGTGGGGCCTTCCGGCTGTGGAAAGACCAATCTTTTGCTGACGCTCATTACAGCACCCAATGGTCAGCGTTTCCAAAATATTTATATTTTTGCAAAATCTCTCTACCAACCCCTCTACGTGTTTCTGGATCAAGTCATGTCTGGATTACAAAAAGAGAATATGGGTTATTTCACATTTTCCATGCAAGAAAATGTTATTTCACCGGATGAGGCAAAGCCTGATCCACTCATGATTTTCGATGATGTATCCACTGAACGTCAAGGCATCATTCAAAGCTATTTCAGCATGGGTCGACACAAACATATCGATTGCTTCTATCTTGGACAAACGTATTCTAAAATGTCCAAACAGTTCATTCGTGACGATGCCAATGTCATTGTTTTATTTCGCCAGGACGAGAGGAACAGTCGTCACATTTATAATGAACATGTGAATCCGGATATGACCTTTCAAATGTTTAGTGAATTGTGTGCCAAGTGTTGGAACACTCAACGTCATGCCTGTTTAGTGATTGACAAACAATGTGAACTCAACCAAGGACGGTATCGCTTAGGGTTTGATCATTTTATTGCTATTTAAGGCACTGACTCATTCCCTGTCAAGTCATTTGTCAAGACACCATGGCGTTAGCACAGAGTCAATTGAAAAAGCATATTATTAGAGCAAAAAATACTATTCGCCAAAAGTTTCGTCAATTGTAACGATCACGTGCGGATCATGCTTTGTTTATTCAACAACATTTAGCACCTCCGCTAAAAGCCATGTTGAAAACCTCTTTCAAGCCATCTGAAACGCTACCCACCGTTTCACAAGCCACGCAGACGCTGCACGAGGACCCTGAGGAAGAGGTAGAGGAACCGGAACAGGAAGATTTGACTAGTGTTAGCGAAGTTGAGGATGACGAGGAACAAGTGTTTACGCCTCAAAAAAAGGCCGCACCCCTTGCAGAGTTTTTGAGAAAAAAGAAATCCTTGGCCATGGTCGAAACAATTTTAATAAAATATTATGGATCAACACTAGAACCCTACCTCATTGATCTATTTATTGGAAACACAGATACCACGTATGGTGTTCGCTATGATGATGATAGTTTTAAAATTGGGGATTCATCCATTAAATTTGCTCGTACTAAAGCTGTCATTAAGAACATCAACTATAAATTGACGCCAGGACTGTTAAAGCAGCTCTTCTCTCGAACACCCTCATTCCATAATTATACGTCAGAGGACTTTGGCAAATATAAATCCATTTTATTGGATACCCATGCCCACAAAAGACAGTATGATTCCACTCAACAAGTGAATGCCAATATATCTCAAACATATAAAACCATCATTGCAAAAATGTTTCCCACCAGTCAAAGTACTCGTCGTAAAGTGCCCGCTTCGGGAGTGACATTTAAACCATTAAAACCCCTTGTGGATGTTACCTACTGGCACAATCCCAATAAGCTCATCCAGCGGCTACTATTGTTGCATGCTTCACGTCAAGCCGGCCATACCGGTCACGATTGGGAAATTCAAGAAATTGAACAAGAACTTCGAAATGCCAAAATTATTGTTTAAGCACTCACCCATTAAGATGGGTATTGCTCACGAGTTGCATCGCCCAGCTAGGCGTCACTATCCGCGACTCAAGGTGATTTCACGAGGTGTGGATGAACTTTGGCAGGCTGACTTGGTTGAAATGTTACCCTATGCTAGCGTTAACGACGGTGTACACTATATGTTGACTGTCATTGATGTCTATTCCAAAATGGCCTTTGTTGAACCTGTGCATCGCAAGTCTGGTCCACTAGTTACCAAGGCCTTTCAACATATTATTTAACAATCCAAACGTCAACCCCAGTTGCTACAAACCGACCAGGGGAACGAATTTTTCGACAAGGATTTCTGCAGTTTTCTCAAATCTAAGGATATTCACCATTACACCACGTACAGCAATCTCAAAGCCAGCGTGGTCGAGCGGTTTAACCGAACATTGAAAACCCATATGTTGAAAGCGTTTACCGCTCAGGGCACTTATCGCTCGTTGGACATGTTACCTGATCTAGTGTCACGTTTCAATGACACCAAACATAGAACCATTGGGACCGAGCCTCACCTCGTGACCGAAAATATTCAGCGACTGGATAAACTAATTAACCCCATAAAAACAGCCGATCCTAAACGTCACCGACTGAAAATTGGGGATATTGTTCGTGTGAGCAAATTTAAGTCTGCCTTCAATAAGGGCTTCACGCCTCAGTGGGGGACTGAACTATTTCGAATTCGTCAAGTCAACTTGGACAGTCCAGTCACCTATTTACTCCAAGACCTCAACCATCAACCCATGAAAGGTAGATTTTATCTCCATGAACTTCAAAAAACAGCATTTCCTAAACATTATCTTATAATCTATATGTCAAATGGTTAGGATTTAACTCTACGTTTAATTCTTGGATCAATAAATTACATGTTGTGTAAACCTGTGCAATTTTTATTTATTAATTCACATATGGTGTACACCACCTATAGCTCTGTGTGTACAGTCCTCAGCTCCACACATTTCTTTCTCTTTCCACCTGTGTTCTCTCTTACATTACCCCTCCCCCTCTCCCCCCTTCACCTCCCACCACTGCTGTTCGCAGCTCATGCCTATCTATTGGTTGTGACATCATTCCCACAAGCTGCATCATACGTTTTACTGATTCAGCGATTCCCACGCATTGAACATTCCGTTATAGTGCACGTGGACAGCTAACGTCCAAGGTGAACACATGTGCCAGGTCAAATCTCCTATGAACTTGCAGTTTGTCACATACAAAGCAAAACAGGATGTAACTTATTTAGCTTACATGTGGTTTCACACGTGTTCACATGCATTTCGCTCTTCCCTGCCACCACGGTTGTCAGATTATTCAACCTTCAAGCATCATCCGCGTCTTTGTAATTTTCCATTTCACTTGCTGTCAAGTCTGATCAGCGCATTCCAATAAGCTCAAATGGCATTCACAACCTGCTAGTCTGTCCCCCTATCCAGCAAGTTTGTTTTACTTTACTCGCTTCAACCAACATAGAACCAAGTTCTGTTTGCCCTTCATCTGATCATAGAATTATCATTTGTCATGTAACCCATCATCGTTTACACGTTAAAGATCCCCTTCGGGGGTAAAATATCAGAAAAAACGAACCCTCGCTGTGTCATAAACCGACCCGTCGAAATATCGATTGTTCTATTGAGCACAGCCACCGTGGTCAGTGACAGGTTCGTTGAAACACACACACACACCCAGCAGTATAGTCTCTCTCAACAACCACACTTCATGCACATTTTAAACAGGTAAAGGAAAATTAAATTTTCTTTCAACAAAAGTGTCGTTAGGCCCTTTGTCAACATTTCAAAAATAGTTTCGAATAGGGGGCGTTATCCCGAGTCCTATGACACCTCGTACACGTCTCTAGCGTTATTGGTTTGCGAGATATAGCAAAAAGTCTAAAATCACGGTTTTACCTCAAAATGGTTTTTCATTCCTACTCAACACTAACATCCTCGCCAGGAGGACAACACAACGAAAAAATGACACCTCGTACAAGTCTCGAGCCTTATTGGTTCCCGAGATATCAGCGAAAATCACAAAAAAACATTTTTTACCCCAAAATCCAGATTCCATTTTTTTTTTAATATAGCGAGTGGTCCATAGGAATGAACACCTCAGCCCGAGTCCAACAACATGTCGCATGCCCATAGTTTCGCGAAATATACATGAAAGTTCAGCGTAGCCGAGCGGCTCGTGTCACTCGTTAGAACCATCATCACTCCCCTACTGCAGTTTTAGTCCTAGAGGCTTGCAAATTATTTCACTGGTAGAGGGGGTCAAGGCCATTCATTTATGTCAAAGAAACATTTTTGTAGAATTCCTAGTTTCCAAAATATAGGAATTTCAAAATTGGACTGTTTTCAAAAAAACAAAAATAAAAAAGTTTCATTATAAAAAATAAAGATCATAGAGCCCGTTCGTTTGAGCCATTGCACAACATCCTATCATGTTTGGTTTTCAAACTATCACCTACTTTCGAAAACAAAACTTTTCAAAAAAAAATCAAAAATATAACGAGTGGTCCATCAGAAAGAGAACGTCAACCCAAGTCCAACGACATGTCTCATGTCAAATTCGGACCATGCGTTCGAGAGATATTAATTATTTAAATGTTTCACCTACGTTTGGCCGCCATGTTGGTTTTATTGGGCACAGCTACGCCAAGTGTAATAGAACTCTCATTACCCCCTACTTAGGTTTAGTTTCTTATTACAATACTTCATGCAAGAATCATATATACGCTGCATAAAGGGGTTCTTTAACCTCAGTGGCAGCTCTCTATCAATACATACAAATTCTCTGTCAATAGTGAACGTCTTACTCCCTTATATAAAAAATAAGCGTCCCAGAGATTAGACCTAAGAATATTTCGCCTTAACGATTTTAAATTTTGTGTTCGGACTGCTTATTTTTCGGAATTGTTTCGAGAGTTTGGTGATGAGTTGGTAGAACCTGACTTTGTTCCACTTAACGTTTCGGGAACGGAGAAAGAAGTTAGAATTTTGGGTGAAATGTTTAATTTTTTTGCCTTTAAATCCCTCTAAAGCACTCCCCATTGTAACTGATTTCTGACAAGCTTTTGGGAACTATAGATTATATTAGTATCTCTCTTATTGATTGGCTCAGATTAAATAACACGAAATTATCGCTTGTCACACTGTACAACTTCTCCAGTGGTCTAAAGCAGGGGTCTCCAAACTACGGCCCGGGGGCCACATCCGGCCCGCGGACAGATTTTGTCCGGCCCGCTTGAAAACTCCTTTTAGAGAACATATTTTTTATAGCAAATTAAATTTAGTTTACTGAAGTATTCTAATTTTATGTTGAATAATTATTAATATGACATCTACATTGATATGGTCATGGGCTAACTACTCATAACATTGTTGTAGGCTTATTGTTATTGTTTTTGTGATAAGTTGGATAAAGAAACACAGAATTGTAATGAGTAAAGACATGTATAACATGCAGACATATGAAATACTAATGAGATTTATGTAATTGAGATTTTCCACTGACAATAGTTTGTAGTTGTGGACTAATTTTACTTGTACCAATTATTAAAAGAGATTTAAGATGCTCATCAGTTAATTTAGATCTGTAAACATTTTTTGTGTACTTCATTTTGGAGAAGGTCTTCTCACACAAATAAGTAGTACCAAAAACAGAAAACAGCCCACGAGCAAATTTATGCAAATTATCAAATTGTGTCAGTGGAAGACTCTTATAAAATTCCAACAAAGATGAGTTTTGATATTTGTTCTTAATTATATCACTGCACTGTAGTTCAATCATTTCCATTTGAAGTTCCGGGGCTAGGGTTTCAATGTCAGTATCAAAAGGATCCTGAAAAATCATAATTTGATTCGCAAAGGCATCGAAGTCCGAGAAACGAGTATCAAAATTTATTTTCAATGCACTCAAAGTTTCGATTGCAAAATCGATAGGAAACTCAGTCTCAGTGGAGTGGCTGAATATTTCACATGTTTTAAAATGTGAAAAACATTTACTTCGTAGTTGTGATTGAAACAGTATCAATTTCTTCCGGAATGATTTGATATTAGTGTATAAATCAGGAAGATGCTGGTTTTCTCCTTGCAATCTCAAATTCAGTTCGTTCACATGTTTTGTCAAATCAACATAGAATGCTAACTTCCACAGCCATGCGTTGTTTTGTAATTCAGTAAGAGGGCGATGCTTTTCATTCAAAAAAAATTCGATCACTGCTCGAAGTTCAAAAAAGCGCTGAAGGACTTTCCCACAACTAAGCCATCGTACGGCAGTATGATAAGGTAAGTCATTTTCTCCAATCTCTTCAATAAATTGTCGGAATTGTCGGTGATTCAGCCCAAAAGATCTCATAAAATTAACAGTTGATATGACTGGTTTCAGAACTTCAGACATATCCAAACATTTTCCGCACAAAGACTGTTGATGAATGATACAATGTAAGACTAATGGTTTTGAACCACCGTCATTTTCTACAGCCTTTGACACAAGAGCGACCACTCCTTTATCTTTCCCACTCATGTTTTTGCCTCCATCAGTTGTAATACATTTCAAGTTTTTCCATCGAAGGTTCTTTTGATTAATGGCCATTTCAACTCCTTTAAAAATATCTGTAACAGTAGTTGTGCCATGAATACTATACATATCAAGAAGTTATTCATGCACTTCATAGCTTTTATCTACTCCTCGAATATAAATCAACACCTGAGCAGTATCTGACACATCCGTTGACTCATCCAAGGACAAAGAAAACCACTCAACATCTCCATTTTTGTCGAACAGTTGAGAGGATATATTTTCAGCGATGTTTTCTACCCTTCGAGCCACAGTGTTTGCTGACATACTGACAGTTTTTAATAAATTTACCTTTTCAGGGCACATTTCTTCGGCTGCTGCAATTATGCATTCTTTGATCATTTCTCCATCGGTGAATGGTTTTCCACGTTTTGCAATTTCAAGAGCCACACGAAAGCTGGCACGAGTTGCAGCCTCTTGTTCGGTTTTGAGCTTTGTAAATGAAGATTGCTGCGATTTCAATCCGCGCTTCATAGCTTCGAATGTTTCTGTCCGCAAACTTCCTGTATATTTTGAGTAATTTTGAAAATGTTTTGTTTCATAATGACGTTTATTGTTATATTCCTTAAGAACGGCTATGCTTTCATTGCAAATCAAACATAGCGCCTTGTTACTGGACTCAATTACGAAATACTGAATGTTCCACTCATCTTTGAATTTTCTGCATTCACTATCAATTTTTCGCTTCTTTTCCATACTACTAAATCACACACAAAAGCAACAATTCAAATCAAAATACTGTTACAAAGATGTCTTAAACTTAAACACGCACAAACACGTTTTAAGGAGGTACGCACTATTTTATTTCACAACAGTGTCATAGGAACTGACTTGTGGTTGTGCAACTAGCCTTCTTATATATTCCAATTACTGCCATCTAGAAGTGAGTGGAAGATACCAGAACTCTCTCGAACCAACGAGATTACTCTGTACGTGCTATTAGCGCCATCTGTTAGCGATAGAAGGTACTACCTATTTCCGCTTGTGTCCACCAGATGTCGTGTCACGTTACTCCTCATGGCTCGTACTCTACGACTAATCTAGAAATTACAGATAATGACAGGAAAATTAATAATATGCAGTGTTGCCGTTTTGCGGACTTTAGTCCGATTTGCAGCCTTTTTTCAACGTTGCGTACTTTTTCTGACTTTTTTTTCATCAGTGGACTATTTCACTTTTTACCACCGGCAACAATGATAATATGGTTTTGGCCCTCGGAACTTACTGGAGTAATCAGTATGGCCCTAAGGCTGGAAAGTTTGGAGACCCCTGGTCTAAAGGACTGCACGCTTGAAAGCTGTAGTCGTTGTGATGTGTAGAGTGGAAATCAGCTCACCTACAAAAGTACTTCCGTGAGGAATACGAGTATTATAGCTTATTTTCTTACAGATTTTCCATATAATAGACTAATTAGTTTTTAACTTAAGATGTACGTTGTGATGAAATATAGGGCTACAATTGCAAACTCTTATCTCAATAAAAAGACATTGCAGCAATTTTAGATATTTAACACACAGGTTAAATTATCAGATGACAAAGAGAACATATTACGTTGTTAGAACATGTCTCGTCTTGTTCCTCGAGATAATTCTCATGAACATACTTTCTCCAATGGCGAACCTGTGTCTGAAGACTTACATGTACTGTATAAAACAACACAATTATGTAAGATCATACTTAGTTCATCGTACTGGTTCAATTTATCATCGCTCCCATCAAATGTAGGACCAAGAGATGCTAGACTAAGTCTAGGCTGATCTTTGATGGTAGAATACAGATAAGAGATCGTTTGTGAATGTTATAGGCTTAGAAATAGCTTTGGTTAATATTGAATGTAGCTAATTATTTAACTTTTTGAAAAGGATTGGATTCAATTATAGAGTGATCTTCAATATTTACAAATATGAAATTGCAGTATTTAGGGTTGATGAATGTGAGGGAGTAGTATGTATTCAGAAATTTGTGAGGCAATACGTTTCAAGCCATACATTCAACAGGTAATGCAAGAAATTAGAGAGAAATTTGGAATGAGACTAAAGATTCAAGGTGAAATTAATGTAACCCTGAGATTTTATAATGATTGCCATCTTACCTTTAAATAGGTATGTATATGAAATAGACACAGTTTTTGGAAAGAATTCATATTGAAAATTAATACAAAAGAGAACAAGCAGTTCCGCGCAGAACTATACAGCCTATTTCATACATCCTACTCAGGTTAATTGCCTCTATCAACATACAAAATTTCATTTTGATTGTTGCAATAGATTCGTAGATATTGATAACCGTTTAAATTTTTCAGGTGGTCGCCATCTTGGATTTTTATTTATGTACTATTACATGAAGATTATTGTGTACGTGTGGTATTCAAACGTCAATCGCATGATTAGGACACAAGAAGTAAAAACGAGATTTTAAAATTTTGCACTGCTGCCATGTTGTGGTTATAAAACAATTGAAATAAATTAGATGCCAGTGGATTAACATTTGTATAAGCATTTACCGTACAAAGTTTCATTGCACTCGGATGGTTACATCGCGAGAAACGACCATTTAAATATTGATACTTCGCGTCGCCGCCATGTTCGATTTGTGCTCACCAGATTATTGAAAGTCCTATAGGTGAACTTAGGTTCATAGCCACTATGAATAGTAAAAAATTCAGTTTGATTGCTGTAAAAGATTCGTCGATTCTCAGAACCGTCTAAATATTTCGGATGGTCGCCATTTTGGATTGTTATATGTATAGTCCATAAAGTTATGTACTGCCCCCGTAAAATGAATTATTTGGGATGAAAATGGGAATATTTTTCGAAGCCCATGATAAAATTTAACCAAGCAATATCGAGGCTGAAAGTTGGCAGATACCAGTCTCGCGGCGAAGTCGAGCAGGAGGGAATTTCCGTCACGTGATTATATTGCGCAATGGAAGTTTCGAGAAGTCTAGAATCGGCCTAGCAACAGTGAATCATCCCAGGAATTGTTTAAACATTGTTCTAAATTATCTGATTGGATATGAGCCTACAGCCAATAAGAAGAAGTTTTAGAGGAGACGGGAGTTCCAGCAACTAAATTTTATGGATATTTATCACATTTAAGCCCCAAGAGAATGAATTTATGTAATGGTAAAGTGAAGAAAATTATAATAAAATATTGGGAATATTTTATAAGCCGACATTAAGTCGCAATTCGAAGGAATAAGCAATTTGCTAGAGCCCGCTCAAATTTTCGAGGGAACGGAAAAGGCGGCCAGAATCGGTGACTTGGAGGGGAGACGCCAAGCATCGAGGCTCTTATTCATTGGAAGTTTGAACTGACCAGACGTGTTTTTTTCGGGAGAAATAGGAGTTCCGAGTGCATGACTGAGTCCGTGAAAGGTTGACTCGTGGAAACATGGTATCGCAAGGCTAGGAGTAGGAGATTGCCGCGCCAGTAAAGTGAGTGAAGTTGCGAGGAATATAAATGCCGCAATAACTTCAAACTGATCAACTTCAGAAACATTATTTCTACTACAGATTATAGCATACAATCTTGTGAAGTATATTACGAACTTTTATTGAATTCGGATGAATATTTTGGGAGATATAAACATTTTGTGAAGAGTTAGAAAAGTGTCCGAACCCAGAGAAGACTACAGCGAATGCACAGATTCACGTGAGTAACAGTGATTGTTAGCATTACTAGTGAGGAACTTCATGGTAACACCAGTATGATGACGGAGTATTCTCAACAGAAGAACATTATTAAGTCTTATAATATGAATATAATTATGGACTAAATTAGTATGTGCGCCAGGAATACAAGCAGATAGAAGCATTATAGTCAACGATGGAGCTTCTTTAGAGGAGTTTGTTCATGATTGTCTACTTTACGAGCAAACATGAGACGTTATGTACAATCACATTCTAGTGCATTATCGTCAAACATGGGCTCGATATTAACACCAGCGACTACAGAACGATATTCATACTCCATCTCTATGAATATTCAGTATACGAGTGAGGTCCACGACTTCCTTTTCGAATTTATTTCGGAACGTGAAGCTGAACTTTCGACACTTCTCGTTGTTTTGATGAAACTGTACCATGACGGAGTGAGAAGAGACATGAAGACTATCAAGAGGTCCAGGGTATTCCCGGTCACAAAGAAGATGATGGTTGGCGGTCCGCAGTTCAATCCCGGTCGGAGCTTGCTGTTTTCTAGTAGGGGAATTCGTTCCTTTCCTGAGGTCGTGAATTCTTGGAGACCAGCTAGGATCCAACCCGGATCCTTGAAGGACGTAACAACTGAGTATTTTATAATACTCTATTTGAACTTCTAGACTCCCAGACAAGGTAGCTGTGTTCATTAAACTTGTAGTTAGAGCATTATAGTGGCATTCTAGAGCAAGTCCTTTATCCATATTTCGACGCAATATTTATGTATTCCATGTATAGACATTTTATTCTTCGAGATCATTTGTAGTGAACGTCCTTCAACATTTTTAGCATTGTTAGTTTGCAATCCAGTTTCTGAACTGAGATTTTTAACTTGTTTGAGGAACTAGTTTTTTTTTGTCATTTCCTTTAAGGAACAGTAATGTATTTTCGACGTTAATGAATTCATTTTGAATTCAGGTGATAGACATTTTCGTCTATGTTACCAATTAAATTAATTTATTAGTTTAATTTGGGTTTCTTATGCGTCGGAAAGTAACATCAAGAGAGAAGAAAGAAATGGTGATATATTGTGAAATATCACAGCATCGTAACGATCTTAGCATCGTACTGGAGAGTAACATTTAGCGTGGAAACGATGATTATCGTTAGAACTCATAGGCATTCGTTCAGAATGGAGATAATACGAATATGACTAACTGTATGTTTTATTCAAGAAAGCTATGATCTTTCAGTCAGTTAAAATAATTTGAGAATAGAATCTTCTTGGAAGAACTTTATCATCCGACGTTAGGGAAGTTCTAGTATGATTACCTCGTCGAGATTGATCCTTATCGAACACACACAAATAATTTTTGTGATTATGTATTCACGATGTCACATTGTAGACATGATATTCCTTCATCGGTGAAAGTGAATCCAGAAGTATGGAGTAACAGTAGAGTATTTTTTATTAAATGTATACGCAACAGTTTAGAGATATCCTATTAAGGTTTTTAAAGTAATTGTGAGGAGGTCTTTCACGCTTAGTCCAAAGGTCGTTGACATGTATAGATTAATGGATTAACGACTGATGTTATTGTTTGTTATACCAGCGGTTGGTTTGACAACGCTGAGAAATTATGCCCTTTTTAAGGAATGCCAGTTTTTAGGAAGTGAAGATGATAACCTTTTGATAGTGGTTCATATGTTTGTAATTCCGTGTGCAGTTTGGCATACGAGAGGGTTTTAGCGAAGGAGTTTCCGCATTATAATACAGTCATTGCATGGGCAAGACTATTTTTGGCAAGGCATAAGGTGAGTTAGTAGAACTCTTTTTATTTCATACACGACTTTGGATAAGTGAAGATAATAGGGTCACAGCTGAAATTTAGACGGGAAATTGGATATTGATGTCTGTTACGTTTACTCTTATTAACTTTTATTAAACCCAAGGATGTAAATATGTATGTTTAACCTTTGCTGGTCGAATATATTTGACTTATTTTGACGACAGACCAGAATTGAGTATAAGTGGTAGTATTTCTGAAATTATGGAGAATTGTGAGGATCCCATTAAATTGCAATTAGCATTAGTGCGAGATCGGAGCTTTTGCTCGAGTGTAAATAGACATTACATTTTTATCTTGATAATAGCTCACGCTAATGAATGTGTTTTAAATTAATTTGTTGTTAACTTTCATTACTTTTCAATCGAGGGTATAACGTGTTAGGTTTAGGAAGTTATTTGATGTTTTAGCATAGTAGATAGCGTATGAAAGTAGATGTGGTTTGTTTATTGTTCAGTGTGTATGAAAACAACTCCGTTGGGGTATAACAACGCGAGGGAGTGAAAGGAACAGTGTGTGGAAGTTTCAGTTTGTTAACATGTAGGATGTATGTGAGATTTGCGTTTTTGTCTGGCGTAAATCAGATTTTATATAACGTTGCTTGTTGATGGCAGAAGTGTGTGTTCTCGGTCAAGGGAGACAAGCGAGGGTCTTTTTCAGAACTCTTTTTTCCAACCAAGGCCAAGGCACCGCCACATAAATGGGTTGACATGTTGCTTGTCAACAGAGTCTATGAATGGATCAGCCGGTGTTGGAGATTGCAACGGGATGGATTATATAATCTGTCACGTGGCTTGAGTCGCGCGCTGCAAGGACCCAGGTGTCCAGCGGAGCGTGCCACAAGAATGTGAAACACGCAGGG